>OZ035836.1:34616306-35021202 GCA_964034765.1 Knipowitschia caucasica
GTGGATATTCGGGCTCAACATTGACAATAACAGCGCTCACACACTTGTTTCGCTGCTCCTCCTCTTCCTCCTCTGATCACACTCCTCTCTCCTTCCTCCTCACACGGAAGACGCGAGTATCCATCTCTCCGTACACTGGGCTCATTCCCGTTACTTTCTTCACTCAAGACACTGCTAAAGTTATCTGACAGCTCCGTAAAGTTTTTTTTCGGAGGACCCGCTGCGTACATAGCTGCCCTCGCGCCTGCCTGTTTACAAATCGCTTTTGGTGAAAATTTGACTTCACTTGTAATAATGTACTTTTGAACAAAATAAATCAGAGGTCCAGAGAAAGGGGATTAGGGGTCCGAATTTAGAGCGCAGTCCGCCCTTTGGGGACTCTTGAACTAGTATATTTATTTAATAAAAAAATAAAAAAAGGAAGGATTGTGAGGCCCTGTGTGGTGCGAGGCCCTGTGCGACGGCACAGGTCGCACAGCCCTTCCGACGGGCCTGCTTACATATATTATAAATATATATATAATATATATAGATATTATATAATATATATCATATATATATATCATATATATATATATATATATATATAATTATATAATATATATCTATATATCTCCTGTACACCCACAGGAGGAGAGCCTTTTGACTACAAAACAGACAAGATTTACATGCTTTTCAATGGGAGAAAAACGGAATTGTCCCATCTCTGCTCAGAAACTACAAACAGTAATGCGCTGCAGTGCGTGTGTCTATACTTTATGTCAAATGTAAACTGTGTAAACTTTGTCGCTAACTCACCCTGTGTTTTCATCACGACTCGGGCACATGTGAAAAGCACCAGCTCACAGCGCCGCACCGCAACACGGAGTCGGGGTGCGTTCACATACGGTGGAAACCGTAGGAATTTTTAGATTTTGGCGGAAAAAGTGCGAGAATACAGGAGGGAGGAACTTTCTCTCGTTGCGTTTCAAAAGAGAAAACAGATTCCAACGTTTCTTAGTGATGTCTGCCGTTCATGACACATAAAATGAACTAATTCACGTTCAAGTTCTTTTTTTAAAAATGTGTTGCGTTCAGTTCAACGTTCACGAAAAAATGAGCGTGTTCAATGAACGCGTTCTTTTGAACTCGTTCACGCACAACACTGTATTCCTAATGGTAAACACCCACATATAGCGAAGATAGATCACAGCTCAATAGTGTAAATATAAATCTCAGTTTTAAAAAGTGTGGTCATCCCTGTTCTATTCACTGTAAAAAGAAAGAACAAAGGCAGAAATTGAGTAGCCTTTATTAGAATATCCAGATACTGGCTTATTGAGAATGAGGAGTTGACGTCACGGCACAGAGTCAGTGTTGCCAACTTAGCGACTTTGTCGCTAGATTTAGCGACTTTTCAGACCCCTATAGCGACTTTTTTTCAAAAAAGCGACTAGCGACAAATCTAGCGACTTTTTCTGGTGTTATTGGCGACTTATCTGGTGTTTTGGCGACTTATCTGGTGTTTTGGAGACTCGTGAAGCACGTATTGTTCTGCTGTCCTCAACGTGAGCCCCTCCCCCGTCCCAAAGCACTTACAGGCGGCCAGTCTCACAGTAGCCTTGCGCAGCAGTCCCAGCTACAGTCTATGGGCGGAGCAGAGAGAGAGAGAGGAGACTCAAAAGCACAGGAAGTTTTCAGGCTGCTGCAGACTGAACTTCAGCTCCACCACCACCACACATCCAAAGCTCCCCGGCCACTCCTACCACCGCCACCCCCCACTACCCCCCACTCCATCCGCGGCAGCTCTGTCCGTGACTCTGTTTTCTCTCAGTAGTGGGTCACATTAAATCATTTGTTATGCCAAACTATGAAAAAAAAAAAATACTTACAAAAATAAACCTAAGTAACTCTGCCAGAGTGTGTCTTTTGGGTCACTTTGCCGGTCCCAAGCCCGGATAAAGGAGGAGGGTTGGTTGTAGAGCTAGCAATTTCACCCTACATAACAATCTTTTGATTACATTTGCTGTTATAACATTTAACAATACAGGACAAAACTGATGTGTGTAATGTGGATCTAGACAAAGCATTAAAATCATTAAATGTTGTTAATGTTGAAATTATTTTTGTACATTTGTAGTTCTAAACATATTTAGGGTGTTTTTACTCACTTTTGTCTCTCCCACGACCTTATTCCTCTCTCCTACAGCGTCCGTTACAGTTATTTGCAAATTGCAAATTATGCAAATTAGGCGATGACGTCATTTAGCGACTTCTAGCGACTTTTGGGACAGCCAATAGCTACTTTCCTTACTGAGGAGTTGGCAACACTGCACAGAGTCCCCCCTCCCCATCCCCCCTTTGCCGACATATTGGCTGCGCACCGGTGGCGGCAGTACAGTTTGTTTACGTGTGTTGTGAACGCGGTAGTAGCGGAGGTTCTTGCTATTCCGCACTGTTTTATCATGCCTGGAAATAACTGCTGCGTTAAAAACTGCTCCAATACCTCCCACGATGGATATGGAAAACCTAGTAACAACGGGATACAGTTTTTTAGGTTACCGAAATGGAAAAAGCATCAAGGGGAGCAATTCTCTGACCTGACAAGGAGACGTCGGATTGCTTGGTTGGCTGCAATTAGAAGAAAGGACCTTACTTTCGATCACACACCCCTGTCGACGAGAGTGTGTTCTCTGCATTTTCACTCTGGTACGTTCTCTAAAAATGTATTTATGTAGTTGTCTCTTAAAGCTAGGAAGTGTAGGTTAGCATATGTTATTATGGTTTCTGTAGTGCCTTTGTCTCTGTGTCTTTGTTACCCTCTCAGGCTGTTTCTTACTTAGCACGTGTTCTGCGAGGTCTTTGCCAGTGTAAAGCATAGATTACATAGATTGTACACATAATCTAATTATTCTGTTGTACATAAACCTTCATATGACATTATGAGGTGACCTAAAAAGTACTTGAGATGCTGTTCATGACATAGTTGCCAGTTTAAAGCATTGATTACATAGATTGTGCAAATTATTATATTAATTATATGTTGTTATTATTCTCGTGTAGGTAAACCAGCATATGAGATGTTGGAGAACCACCCTGACTGGACACCATCCCTGTTGTTAGGCCACAATGATGTACAAAAAACAGATGAAGCGAGATATCAGCGGCAAGTAAGGCGCAGGTCCCTGCCACTGGAGCGGCAGCCACCTCCAGCCCAACACCAGCCGCAGGCGCCGCCGCCTCCAGCCCTAGACCAGCTGCAGCCGCCACCAGCCCTAGACCAGCTGCAGCCGCCACCAGCCCTAGACCAGCCGCAGGCGCCGCCGCCACCAGCCCTAGACCAGCCGCAGGCGCCGCCGCCACCAGCCCTAGACCAGCCGCAGGCGCCGCCGCCACCAGCCCTAGACCAGCCGCAGGCGCCGCCGCCACCAGCCCTAGACCAGCCGCAGGCGCCGCCGCCACCAGCCCTAGACCAGCCGCAGGCGCCGCCGCCGCCAGCCCTAGACCAGCCGCCAGCTGACCCGGACATGGAATGTGGACTCTGCACATCTAGACGAGATGTTATCAACAATCTTCTTGAAGAAAACAGACAGCTGAAGCGTGAGCTTGATACGTACAGGATGAATGAGAACTTTGAGTGGTGATGATAACACAGTGAAGTATTACACGGGGCTTCCAAACTTTGCATTGTTCCAGACACTTCTACTCTACCTAACTCCAGATCTGCCTCAAGGTAGAATGAAGAAGCTCTCACCCTTCCAGCTTGTCCTATTGACTTTAATGCGCCTCAGACTGGACCTTCCAATACAGCACCTCAGCCATCTGTTTAGAGTACATAGGACAACAGTCGCCGATGCCTTTCACCATACCCTTGGTGTGATGTACGCACAGCTGTGTCCATTGGTGCACTGGCCAAGTAGGGAATGCTTATTGACCAGTATGCCACACCAGTTTGTGGAGTCATTTGGGAACAATGTGGCTGCCATTGTGGACTGCTTCGAGGTGTTCATCGAGAAACCTTCCAATGTACTAGCAAGGGCACAGACTTTTTCTCAATACAAACACGCATACACTATGAAATACCTAATCGTGATCACGCCCCAGGGTGTAATTTCCTTCATATCGAACGGGTGGGGTGGGCGCACAAGCGACAAGCATATAATCGAGCAAAGTGGTTTCCTGAACAAGCTGTTACCAGGTGACATTGTGCTGGCAGATAGAGGCTTTAATATAAGAGAACATGTGGGCATGATGTATGCTGAAGTGAAAATACCTACATTCACCAGGGGTCGTGCTCAGCTTGAGGCGAAAGATGTGGAGGAGACTAGGGCCATAGCACATCTCAGAATTCACGTGGAGAGGGTGATCGGTGTTGTGCGCAACAAATTCAAATTCTTACACTCAACTGTACCTGTGCACATGCTTGTCAAATGTGAGGGTGAAAACCTAATGCCTTTGGATAAGATTGTCATTGTTTGCTGTGCCTTAACGAACATGTGCAAAAGTGTTGTTTGAGTACCTTATTCTTTACTGTATCTTTTATTTTTAAATAAATGCATGAAACAACTTGATATGGTTTACCAATATTTATTGAGAAATTAATATTTTTTTTGTTACAAACGTGTGCAGTCAAAGTACTGTTTCCAGCATGTAAACATGCCCAACATAGGTAAAAATGATAATAAGAGTCATACTTTTCTTAGTGCAAAGGGACACAAAACACTGCTAAACAACGTGTGCATTCAAAGTACTGTTTCCAGCATGTAAACATGCACAGCATAGGCAAAAATGATCATAAGAGTCATACTTTTCTTAGTGCAAAGGGACACAAAACACTGCAAAACAACGTGTGCATTCAAAGTACTGTTTCCAGCATGTAAACATGCACAGCATAGGCAAAAATGATCATAAGAGTCATACTTTTCTTAGTGCAAAGGGACACAAAACACTGCAAAACAACGTGTGCATTCAAAGTACTGTTTCCAGCATGTAAACATGCACAACATAATAAAATAAATTATAACATAATAATAACAAATAAGACTGTTATTAGTGCAAATGTACAAAAAAACACTGCAAAGGCACACAGCAATAACAATAATACAATTTTAAGAAATAGGAAAAACCTATTCTGCACAACAAGGGCAAAACCATGGCCATTTTAAACTCCTGCATCGTGTAGTAACTTACACCAAATACAAGGTAGTTTACTATGTCCATGTATGTGCACGGAGGTAAATGGTCCAGGTTTCTGTGCCATTCCGCTGCAGGGAGCTCGTATGGGTCGATGTTTTTGATGTCCGCAAGCTTCTCCAAATACCTCTGTTTTGCGCTTGGTATGAGCTTGTTCCTGTACGGTCCCTTCTCTTTCGCCTTATCTCTAAGCATTGTTTTACTGTCTTCCTTTCCCTTGTTGTATCAGTAGATCCGTCTCTGTCTCGCCGAAAACGTAAATGCGTATAATTTAAAGTGCTCTGGAATATGAGGAGCGCGTGAAATTCTGGGGGCGTGCCCCCGTTGCGCAGCCAATATGTCCGACAGGCTCAGAGCCCCCCCCAAATCACCCCAACTCGGCACGTGACTCCTCATTCTCAATTGGATTAACATAAGATTCATGCTTCACTGAATGCCTTTTCAATCCAAATGAGGGGACATTTAGAACAGGAGAAGTTAACTATGACATCAATCGCAATTACATATTTTCAATGATTGACTGCACAACTTATTATACAAAGGAGAAGCAAAACCTCTCAATGACAAATACCTGAGTGCTTGTAAAGAGGAGTCTTATAAAGTAGATTCAGTTCTAGAGATGGCTTTATACAGTAAATAGTTGGCTCATGCTCCTTTTGCTTGATGTCTGTTGATCTCTAGGCTGACATGGAGGACATGGCTGAGCTGCAGGACATGCATGCTCTGCTCATGAGTCGTGTGCAAAGTGTGGTGACTGCCTGTTGTGAGTACCGCAGCTCTCTGGAACAATACGCGTACCTTTATGTGGAGGATCGCAGAGAGGTCCTGAGGCTCTTTCTCCTCCATGGACATGTGCTGACTGATCACGAGAGGAAGATGAACACACCTGGCAGCATCCCAGAGAGCCCGCCCACGCTGGACTGCTTCAGAGAGCAGGTGGACCGGTAAGAACGCATCCCAAATACTACAATGCACTTGTATATGACATAAATCATTATTCTTTATAGTGTTCTCGACCGGAATTAATTTCACTATAATTAATTTTTGTATAGCTCTACTTCGCAACAGCAGTCGTCTCCTACGACTTGGTAGTTTCCAATACAGATTTGAAAGACTCGAGGGGGACTCCTTGGGACTCATGCTACTCAGTCACATAGAATGACTTTTACTATTGACTGATTCAGTGGTTCTGGCCTTTGGTATTAAAACAACAATTTGACTTAGTCATTTTGTTGGAGCCATGTCTTCAGGAGTGCAAGAAAATACAGTTTGTTGTCTCTAATGAACTAATTTATCAAAAGGGATTTTTAGGAGATTGATCTGACGTTCAGTAAAGGACAATTTTTGCGTGTCAGAATTATTGTTTAAAGGGATTTAGTAGATTTTTTTGAAGTGAAGTATTAGTATGATACAAATGTATTACACAGTCTCTATCAGTCTTGGTTCTGAGCACTTGGCTTGTGACTGAACGGGTGAAAGCTCAGAGTCTGTGGATGGTGGTTTTAGACAAAATTACTATCAAACAAACACTTCATAGGTATTCAACCCCTGGGTCAATGAGACTGGAGTAATTAATATATGATGCATATCAAATCCTTGTTGTCGAGTTGTACTGTACATGCTGTAAAAAAAATTCCACCACTTCCAATAAAACAAACATTTGGATTTGAAAACTTAAAAGAGGAGGCACTTTTGTATTATAAATATAGTTTATCTATTAGCCCCACAAATGGAGGGGGCGTGTCCAGTGATGGAGGACCTGTTTCCCTGTGGCATGTTCTTTGGAGTTTCCATTTCTGACACGTACTGAGACGAAACACAAACATATAAGACTTATTTCTTCGAAATATATATAGCATCAGCGTGGATTGGTATCACAACCCTAAACGTGGCTCGTGAAGGCAAAGGGATTGTAGCATGAAAATGAGGTGTCAAAATTAAATGGCCTTTTTTATTTTAGGGCAGAAAAGGTTAAAGTAGAAATGTATTTACAAAACTTAAAGTCAAACAAAGAAGCTCTAACAAGTTAAAAAGATAAAGGGAACAAAAGATCTTCAAAGTACCTGGTATATAGAGGAACAAAAGATCTTCTCAATATCTTAAGTCAAACACACAAGTCCAAATTCTCTCAAGTCTCTAATTCTTTTAGGTCAGCGCTCAACAAAACATGTCTGCCTCCCAACAAGTGGTGCACTTGCACTGGAATCAAGCCGCCCCGTCTGGACATCGCATCGCTGTTTTATAAGCCGCGGGGTGATCAGCTGATCAGATTGATGCGGCCTGAGATCTCATTGGCCATACGACATGTCTCCACTCAAATGGCAGCAACCAGGAGACGGACTGAAGTTCAGGCAGGAACAAAAATCAGAAAAGTGACTCGGGTACAGCAGAGTGTACATGCGCAACAATGGACTTAGGGCAATCGCCGCTCTGAGCCTTGTTGTTTCTGCTTGAATCCATAAACACATCAGGCGAAGCTGGAATTTTACTTATCGTTTCTGTGGATTAATTTGCCTTGGCTCCCTTTTCAACAAATGGAAAGTTAATCTGGCGCTCCACAATATGATTATATCCTTGAGAAAATAATTCCCCATCCTATAGTGCTATAATATAACACCTTCCTACAGGCATACAACTAATGAACACATTGTGACCTGAATTTCTGGATAAAAATGTTTAATGAAGAATGGTTTGCTGTTGTGTAGCTATGAAAAGCTGTATGAGGAGATCCAAGCTCTCCAGACGGTCTATGTGTTCCACGGCTGGCTCAGGGTGGACTCCAGCTCCATGAAGGCCGCACTGCTCAACACCGTCAACAAGTGGAGCTCCATGTTCAAGCAGCACCTTATGGAGCATGTGATCAACAGGTGACCTCCCAGAGCCATACTGGCATCATGCACATACACGGTACACCAATGACTCAGGATAAAGTATTGTAACAAAGACCCCTCTCATTGTTTAAATTGAACTTGCACAATCGTAAACGGCCAAATCGTTTTTTTCGGCCTGCGCTGTATATCTTCTGACACTGGGCTATGACTACCGTATTTTACGGACTATAAGCCGCACCTATCCCACATTGTAATTGGAAAACATACCTCAAAAACGTTCATCATGCCTTCTTTTTACTGTGATAAGAGAAAGAAGTGAGTCTCTGACTGTTCTTAATCTTCCTGTATGAAGCAGAAAGGTAAGAAGCAACATCTACTGGTCTTTTTCACTTTCATGCTCTATACAAAGAACCAAAAAACTATTTGTTATTTGAAAAACAAACACAAGATATTATAAGTGAGGACTTTTCAACTGTATTTATTCTGCTTGAATAACATATCTTAAAATTGAATTGGACTTCTGTGAACTGCTCATCCATTCTGTTGGTCTACTGTTACTTGGCAAAATGTTTTTGGCGCAACAAAGAAAAAAATATCAAGCCGCTCCTGACTATAAGCTGCAGCTGTCAAAATGCAGAAAAAATAGTTTCTCAGGTAAGAACCGTGGAAAGACATTAGATTAGATTAAATATACCATCCCCGTGTCTTTGTGTGCAGTCTGTCTGAGCTGGAGCAGTTCATCAGTGACACAGGACAGGGCCTGGAGCAGCACGTGGAGAAGGGAGAGTACAGCGCTCTCGTAGGCCTCCTCTCTCACCTGCTCGCAGTCAAAAGCCGCCAACAAACCACTGATGCCATGTTTGAGCCCATCCAGCAAACCATCGCTCTGCTGCAAGACTACGGCCAGGAGCTGCCTGACATGGTCTACAAACATCTGCAGGTGAGACCCATGAACACTCGAGGTCTTCTGAGCGAGCAGTAAAGCTGGAGTATTTTCAAAAACAAAACAAACATGGGTGACATGAACTCCTCCACTTCACACTGTGGGTAACCGACATACACAGCCTCAGAAATTTAGGAATAAAAAAAATAAAGATTCAAATGTTGTAAACATGTTCATAGACAGGTTTCTGGTTATTTATGAAGACGGAATATTGTATGCATGATTAATATATGTTTATCCATCCATCCATCCATCATTCTTCCCCTTAAGCCATTTCTGGGTGGGGGCGTGGCAGTCAGAGCTGCACCAACCCCTCACTGATCCACCATCCTCCGTGGTGAGTCCACAGGAGGATGGCTTCTCTGTCAGTAACGACACAGCCTTGAGTCAGTAGAGGCTTCAGGCAAAGTGGGGTTAAGTGTCTTGCCCAAGGACACAACAACAGCAGACATCAGTTGGAGTCGGTGGGGAAGGTCTTGTGGTGGGCTTGAACAATGTCTGAGGAGAAGAATTTTGTAAAAAATGTTCGAAAAAGCTCCATAAACAACATGAACATTTTCCCATTTTTAAAGTAATCCATCAATCATTGTTATCAAGATGGTCTATGATGAATTTGCTGAAGTCCTCCCAGAGTGTGCAGTGAGAGCAGATCCAACTTCCAGAAAAACAGCTCACATCTACATCCTCTGTTACATTTTTGAGTATTTCCAACTATTCCTATTACTTATGGAGGACCAAAAATGACTAAAGTATAAATAAATAAATAAATTAATAAATACATTCATTTTGGACAATAAAAACTAAATATTTACATTGATATGCTAAATATTACTCTGAAATCAAATAAATATAGGTAACACTTTACATTACGGGCCGGTAAGTCCATGGTACTTACAGTGGTACTTCTAGGTACTTACAGTGGTACTTCTAGGTACTTATTGTGGTACTTACAGAGGTACTTCTAGGTACTTATTGTGGTACTTACAGAGGTACTTACAGTGGTACTTCTAGGTACTTATTGCGGTACTTACAGAGGTACTTACAGTGGTACTTCTAGGTACTTATTGTGGTACTTAGAGGTACTTACAGTGGTACTTATTGTGGTACTTACAGTGGTACTTCTAGGTACTTATTGTGGTACTTACAGTGGTACTTAGAGGTACTTATTGTGGTACTTACAGTGGTACTTCTAGGTACTTATTGTGGTACTTACAGTGGTACTTCTAGGTACTTATTGTGGTACTTACAGAGGTACTTACAGTGGTACTTCTAGGTACTTACAGTGGTACTTAGAGGTACTTACAGTGGTACTTACAGTGGTACTTCTAGGTACTTATTGTGGTACTTACAGAGGTACTTACAGTGGTACTTCTAGGTACTTATTGTGATAATTCTAGATACAGCTGTAACTTAGTTATTCAAGGATACTACAGCATTATTCCTATGTAGTAAATGTTGTACTTCTTCTACATACATACATACAGAGGTCATTTGTAGGATTGTTTGACTATAAAACATAAAACAACATTATGTAAAACAAACGTCTTTATTAATATGGAATAAGTAGCACAGAAAGGACAGTATAAATACATTTAATGCATATTTCAAAACAAGTTTCAAGGACAAGGGAAACACTGCAAGAACTAGGTACCCAACCCAAGTAACAAGAATTACACATTAACACACCAGTAAGACTTGGCAGCAAGTACCAGGTACTTGGCAGCAAGTACCAGGTACTTGGCAGCACAGTAAGTACCAGGTAGTACCTGGTACTAGCCACAGACAAAGGACTTGGCCACATACAAATGACTTGGTAATATGTCAAAGACTTCACCATAAGTACCAGTGATAACACCAGTAATTATACAGCAAGTACCAGGTACTTACCATAGGAACTGGCCCATAATAAGACAAAGGACTTACCCATAAGTACTAGTGATAATACCCAGAGGTGGGACAAATTCATTGTTTAGCAAGTCACAAGTCAGTCTCAATTCATTGCCCTCAAGTCCCGAGTCAAGTCACGAGTCAAGACAGGCAAGTCCCGAGTCGAGTCCAAGTCAAAGGCCAACAAATCTCAAGTCAGTCCCAAGTCCTACGGTTTGACTTTCGAGTCCTCTCGAGTCTTTTTGACCGCGATTTGTTTCTTGTTGGTCTCCACGTACTTTTGTAGGCAAACAAAATAATGTTAGGAATCATTTTGCTGGTGCATTCTCGTTGGTCTCTGACCCATGGACTAACAGTTTGTTCCATGTCGTTGGCTGCTGATAAATCAAAACTATCTACGTGATCTAATTGGATGTTGTGCCAGATGCAGGCTCAGTTACACATGCACAGACCACACATAAAATCAGAGCAGTCCGTGTCAACATACTTTTTATCTTTGGGGTTTTTAATGGGAAGTAGCAAGTGCAGCATATATGAATAGTATGCTTATATTATAATCAATTAATCTCAGTATTGGGCTAGGACCTGTATCTATATAATCAGTTTAATGTCCGTAGTGGTTATTGTTCCAAAGGACTGAAGGGACCAATGGAGGGGAAGGACCCTGGCCTGTATGAACTGGACCAGCATTAGTAATATCTCATAATTACCAATATATCATTACATAATAAAATGTCTCATATAAATTAATTCAATCAGTCAAAGCACTGATTCTCATATCAATGCACCATAAACAATAGTGCAAATATTAATCTAGCTTAGTGCACATACTCAAAACAACTATCTAATGTATGCAAACTTTAGCAGGAGGAGCACAGCAAAAACATACTCATAATAATAGGCCTCGGCGCCCACACAGAAAAATATAAGAAATAGCCAACAGAGCAGCGCAGGCTAGCGCTAGTTCTACTCACCAGTTCCTCTTTAAAACACGGCACAGAGTGTGACAACTGCGTCGATTCAATTGTATGAGGCGCCTGTAGTGAAAGCATATCAATTACGGTTTGTAGAACAAAATATGACGTTAGGTCGCGATAAATACCTGCAGCTCGCTCATTTCCAGCTCCCCTACGACAACACACCCACCGGTGAATGCAGTGCGCGAACTGCGGGGAACTCACGTTCGAACTCTCTCGCGAGCGCTACAACTACCGCGAGGCTTTGTTTCTTCAGAGACGGCATAGATAGAAAGAGAGATGCGGAGAAAGGTAAAAATGGCCCGGGTTACGCAAGTCTTTGCAAGTCAATTGGCGCAAGTCCAAGTGAAAGTCAGAGTCATTGATGTTAAAGTCCAAGTCGAGTTGCAAGTCTTTTTACATTTGGTCAAGTCGAGTCTAAAGTCATCAAAATCATGACTCAAGTCTGACTCGAGTCCAAGTCACATGACTCGAGTCCACACCTCTGATAATACCAGTAATTATACTGCAAGTACCAGGTACTTACCGGTAAGTACCATGTACTTACCATAGGAACTGGCCCATATTAAGACAAATAACTTCTATATAAGTACCAGTGATAACACCAGTAATTATACAGTAAGTACCAGGTAATTACCATAGGGACTGGCCCATAATAAGACAAAGGACTTTAACATAAGTACCAGTGATAACACCAGTAATTATATAGTAAGTACCAGGTACTTACCATAGGGACTGGCCCATAATAAGACTAAGGACTTTAACATAAGTACCAGTGATAATACCAGTAATTATACAGCAAGTACCAGGTAGTACCTGGTACTAGCCACAGACAAAGGACTTGGCCACATACAAATGACTTAGTAATATGTCAAAGACTTAACCATAAGTACCAGTGATAACACCAGTAATTATACAGCAAGTACCAGGTACTTACCATAGGAACTGGCCCATAATAAGACAAAGGACTTAACCATAAGTACCAGTGATAATACCAGTAATTATACAGCAAGTACCAGGTACTTACCGGTAAGTACCATGTACTTACCATAGGAACTGGCCCATATTAAGACAAATAACTTCAATACAAGTACTTATGATAACACCAGTAATTATACAGCAAGTACCAGGTACTTACCATAGTACTGGCCCATATTAAGACAAAGGACTTTAACAAATTTGACCAGCATCTAGTGTGTGTATCCATTATTTTAAACCGACATGCAAACACAAACATGGTGTAAAAGGATAGTTGAATAGTTGTGAGCCCACAACGGTGTAGACTTTGGTTCAGTTTTAGTAAATTTGCCAAGTTCACATCTCTGATGAGCATAAATCACATCAAAAGCACACAATGACCACACGCCTCGCTGACCGCGATTGCTCATAAAAGCGAGCGCAGAGCACGCACGGGGACATGAGCATCTACCTGGTCAGTTAAGCCTCCACCAAACGGTAAATTATAGCTATCCGTTACCTTTATAGGTTGGCTTGCACTCACATTTCATGCCGCTATTGTCCAATACTAATTATCATTGGAAAACCTACATTAGATTCGGTGCTCATGTCTCATGCACAGGTGCGCTGCGTCAATGCAACTTTGTAGCGTAGGCTGATGCATTACCCCGCTGCCCATCACTACTTCATGAATCCAAGCGGCAATAAAGGTAAACATGCAATTTAGTGTATTGGCCTAATGCAGCCAGCGTAAGTTCAATTTGGTAGACGTCAGCCAAAGGTAACCCCTCCAGGCCGGTTCTCATCCCCAGCCTATCGCACGGCAAACGCCCCCTTCCAATCACCGGTCCAGCCAGGCAAGCTGCTTAAAAGCGGAGGAACTCCCATTCTCGGCCTCTTGAAGCCTGCAGCAAAGAGCGAAGCCTTGCAAAGAGTCGTTCTGGAGGAATCGCTTTGTTCTACTCTCACTTACTTCGTGCGTGTCCCTGCTGTCCTCGGTCCTGCTGCGTGTCGTCTGCTCCTCCTCCACGTCGCTGCACCTGCTGCGGGTCTCGTGCTGTGGTCCGTGGGTCTTTGCCGCTCTCCTCCTTTGCGGGCTCTTTCTGCGGGTTCGCCGCTGCTCGTCTCGTCGCGGCCTGCTGCTGCATACGGCCGGTCTGGCCCGGTGCGGTGGGAGCCGTGCGCATCCCTGCCTCCTCGTGCCATACGGTGTGGTCCCGTCGTGTTGTCCCTTGTCTTCTGGCGTTGCGGGTAAGTATGAGATCTGCGGACGGTTTATTCCCCTCGCATTGTCCTGCAGGCTCAGTTGGCCCCGCGCTTGTTATGCAGGCTCAGTTGGCCCCGTGCATTGGCGGGCAAGCATCAGTTTAAAGCCCTCGCATTGGTCTGCAGGCTCTCTTTAACCAAGCTCCGTTTAAATCCTTCACTCTGACTGCAAGCTCCGTTTAATCCCTCAAATTGGACTGCGAGCTCTCAGTTTAATCCCTCACGGAACTGCTTATATCTGGAACTGCTTACGTATTATGGAACTGCTTACGTATTGTGGAACTGCTTAGGTATTATGGAACTGCTTATGTATTACGGAACTGCTTATGTATTACGGAACTGCTTATGTATTATGGAACTGCTTTTATGGAACTGCTCATATTGGGACTGCTCATACCTGGAACTGATTATATGGTACTGCTTATACCTGGAACCGCTTATACAGTGCATGGAACTGCATATATTGGTTCTGCTTATATCTGGACCTGCTTATATATGGATCTGCTTATATATGGATCTGCTTATATACGGAACTGCTTATACATGGATCTGCTAATATATGGAACTGCCAATATATGGAACTGCTAATATATGGAACTGCTAATATATGGATCTGCTAATATATGGATCTGCTAATATATGGAACTGCTAATATATGGATCTGCTAATATATGGAACTGCTAATATATGGAACTGCTAATATATGGAACTGCTAATATATGGAACTGCTAATATATTGGAACTGCTCATATTGGAACTGCTCATATTGGAACTGCTCATACCGGAACTGCTCATATTGGAACTGCTCATATTGGAACTGCTCATGCAGTATATGGAACTGCATATATTGGTACTGCTTATATCTGGAACCGTATATATATGGAACTGCTTATATATGGAACTGCTTATATATGGAACTGCTTATATATGGAACTGCTTGTATATGGAACTGCTTGTATATGGAACTGCTTGTATATGGAACTGCTTGTATATGGAACTGCTTATAGATGGAACTGCTTGTATATGGAATGCTTATATCTGGCTCCGTCTCCTCCCTCAACGACGCTGTCTGCCCGGACGCGGGGTGCCGCTCCGACCTGGCGTTCGGGTCCCGTCTGCTGAGCCGCTGGGACGGTGTAATTTTTTTTTACAGTGACGTCATCCCGTCCTCAGATGCCCTGCGGTTCTTCACGGACGCAGCCCCGTCCGTGGGTTTTGGGGGTCTCTTCCAGGTCCAGTGGTTCGCCGGGCCCTGGCCCGACGCCTTCCCTCAAAGCATCTCCTCCGCGCTCCCGATAACCTTCCAATGTCATCCGTCTGTTTCAGAGCCCAACTCAAGTCCGTACTGCTGCTTGTAACCTGTCTCCCCATCTCTACACAGCCCACTCCTTCGGATAGGCGCCGCCACGCGCGCCGCGTCCCTTGGGCTCCCCTATTCCGCCCTCCAGCAGCTGGGCCGCTGGTCATCATCGGCCCTCTCCTCATACATCAGGCCTGACACTTCGACCATCCTGGCAGCCCAGCGCCTCTTTGCATCTCCATAAAACACTTGCAAAACTTCCTGGTGGCGGCAGCAGCTGAGTATCCGCAAGCATGGTCGCAGCAGCTGAGTATCCGCAAGCAATGGTCGCAGCAGCTGAGTATCCGCAAGCAATGGTCGCCCGCAGAGACTGTTCGGCAGAGACTGTTCGGCAGAGACTGTTCGGCAGAGACTGTTCGGCAGAGACTGTTCGGCAGAGACTGCTCGGCAGAGACTGCTCGGCAGAGACTGCTCGGCAGAGACTGCTCGGCAGAGACTGCTCGGACGAGGATCCGCAAGTTTGGTCACAATAGATAGCGGTCACAGCATATAGTGATAGCGGTCACAGTATATAGCAAAAAATGGTTAGCGGTCACAGTATATAGCGATAGCGGTCACAGTATATAGCAAAAAATGGTTAGCGGTCACAGTATATAGCAAAAAATGGTTAGCGGTCACAGTATATAGCAAAAAATGGTTAGCGGTCACAGTATATAGCAAAAAATGGTTAGCGGCCACAGTATATAGCAAAAAATGGTTAGCGGTCACAGTATATAGCAAAAAATGGTTAGCGCGCGATGGTCGCGACTCGTCAGCATATAGCGATAGCGGTCACAGTATATAGCGATCACAGTATATAGCGATAGCGGTCACAGTATATAGCGATAGCGGTCACAGTATATAGCGATAGCGGTCACAGCATATAGCGATAGCGGTCACAGCATAGAGTAGTCTCGACGTCTGTCCCCTTCAAACCAGGCTGCAAAACTCCATCAACTCACAACCTTTTTGGGGATTGGCATGCTCCATCGCAGAGCCCCTCCGATCTGAAGGCCGCACCGGGGCCTAGGGCGCCAAACCTCCTCCCAATAAATACTCAAAAGCTTCTTGTTTCACGTCTCTCCAAATTGAAATGCAGCCAGCGTAAGTTCAATTTGGTAGACGTCAGCCAAAGGTAACCCCTCCAGGCCGGTTCTCATCCCCAGCCTATCGCACGGCAAACGCCCCCTTCCAATCACCGGTCCAGCCAGGCAAGCTGCTTAAAAGCGGAGGAACTCCCATTCTCGGCCTCTTGAAGCCTGCAGCCACCGCCTCCCCTCCTCCTCCTCTTCACCCTGCTTCATTCTGCCTTCAATCTGCTTCCCGCTGCCAAATGCCGCCACCAGTGCCTAGGTCCCGGGGGATTGGCATGCTCCATCGCAGAGCCCCTCCGATCTGAAGGCCGCACCGGGGCCTAGGGCGCCAAACCTCCTCCCAATAAATACTCAAAAGCTTCTTGTTTCACGTCTCTCCAAATTGAACTGTCCGTGGCTCAACCAGTGCAGTTTATGCCCTCCCCCCTCCTGTTTTTATATTGCAGATTTAGATGAGTCATGTGAATTATATTTTCCCACGTCAAAATGGTGAATTTCCATGAAAGGCGACAGATTTGCATGCATGTTTGATGCATGCTCTGTCTGATTCTTCTGCTTTTGATGACTGTTGTCAGCCAGGGGAAAAGAGCACTGGCTTGTGGACTTTAGAAAACCATTCAGTCATCATTCTTCACTCCACCGCCATGGCATTGTTCAAAGTTTGCCTCTGCAAGAAAAAGGTAAAATACATGTTGAAAAATTATTAGCCAGGACTGTAGCCAAGATTTTACAAATACTAAGGTTCAGTTCCTGTGCTCATTAAACATTTACCTTTACCTACAATAAATAAATCCATGGCTACAACCATGCATTTATTAACAGCATGTGGACATCATTATTACTTACTTTTTTTTGTGCTCATTGTTGTTGTTCTCTCGACCTGATAATTAAAAGCAGAACATGTGTTAACAACCTCGACTTTATTAGCATATTAATATTTAATATTGTTAATCTGATCAAGTTTTTTAGAAAGTTTGCATTAGCGACAATGA
The DNA here is from genome assembly GCA_964034765.1 of Knipowitschia caucasica. Classification (NCBI taxonomy): domain Eukaryota; kingdom Metazoa; phylum Chordata; class Actinopteri; order Gobiiformes; family Gobiidae; genus Knipowitschia; species Knipowitschia caucasica. Next base: position 34,633,765 of record OZ035836.1, read on the forward strand.
CAGAACGCGCTGAGCATTCTGAGGCCTGCTTTTGTAAAGTGTCCTGACTGGTTCATTGGCCCACATTCACACGCGGTCTTTCAAACACAGACTGAAGCCAGTTGGGTAACACTACTACTATAGTAATATTATGTGCGTTGCTACATAGACAATTCGTTTATGCTCTCATATCATTGTGCTTTTGGTACAATCATAGTTACTGTCTGGTGTGTAGAGACATGGTCTCCGTTGTTTGTGTTTTTTATGCCTTACTTGCTGTGGCAGGGTGCAGCTGACATGTCGGCTCCAGTGCTGTGAGCTCACAGTACTATTGCATGAAAGGTGGCACACGGTTGGTCCTCCCTCTGTCTCTATGTCCAAGTACATATGCCATCCTTTGGCCGCCGCCCTCCTCTACAATCTGCGCCACCTCCCATGATGCACATTGATGTCAAGAGAAGAACAATATAATATTAATATACACATATGTATGGATTATTCAATACAATTTGAAACGGCATACATTTGTAAATTACGGTCAAGAAACAAAGTAAGTCACGTAAAAGATCAAATCAAAACACTACTTTTATTCAATGGTATTTGTGTTGATATTATCTACATTTCTAATTATCAGAGTGGGTTAGGGTTAGGGTTAGGGTACTTTCAACAACTCTTGTCTCCCCGTTTTGTTCCAAAAATACATTTCTGCACATTTTAGATAATACCAGCACGATGGATAGATGCATTAACGCACATGCGCGTTAGCCTCCCGCGTAAAATTTGAATTACTACACTACAAGCAGTATGCAACGATTACAATTGAACATAAATCTAACACTTCCGTTATATTCGGACGCAAACATTTTCATTTATGACAGTCCTTCGGCATTTACAGTAGTAAACATACCACTTTTTTTAACGCTCCGCTTGCTGAACTCGTACCAGGGGCTGGTGCTATGAGACTTGGGTGGCATCTCTGACTGCCACCCCCCTGACCCAGAAATGGATTAAAGGGTAGAAAATGGATGGATGGATGGATCTTTTTTTTTGATGTACTGTGATTATTTATTTTAATGCTTTCTTGTTTTGTTCAGCACTTTGAATTGCCTTGTGTATGAATTGTGCTATACAAATAAACTTGCCTTGCCTTGCCTATAAATATTTACGACACACTGGAGGTTCAAACCCTGCGCCGATACACAAACATCAGAGGTCACCAGAGGTCAGAGGTGTGAGTGAAACCAGCTCCATCGCTTAAAGGAGACATATTGTACAAAATTTACTTTTTTGAGTTATTACTTTTTCTTTTAACTGTTACTCATCAGTCCCAGACCTGGAGTTGTTTTTAGATCCAGTCCTGTAAGAGAATTACATCATTGATGTCTATCTTTTAAAAACAAAAGTGTTGGCCATACATTAGTTTTGGGAGTTTCACAGGTGAAATTACAAGATACAAGAATTTATTTGCCATTTGCAGTAAAACCACATTGGAAAAACTGTGCAAGACTACCCCAGTGTGTTCCAGACAGAGAAGACGGCACACACTAGAGCTCTTGCCACGGCGCCATCTTTACGGTGCCATTCGACAAACAGTAGAATAAACAGCAGAGGGCAGTGACATACACTTCACAAATAAAATTTGGATAGACACGGTATGTCTTGGTGAAGACACGGACATTTTTCTTCAGGATATAAACTCTGGCTGCCCTGGCCAATGTGGACGGCCAGAGGGGACTAGGTGAAGGGGAGGGGGTGAGCCAGTATCAACGAGGGAGGGAGAGAGTAGGGAGTAGGGAGGGGGTGAGGAGCAGGGGACAAGAAGGCGGGGGTGGATCCGGAGCTGGGTAGCTCTGAGTCTGAGGTTTGTGTTGAAGAAGAGTCCTGTTATCAAACTTTGGCCTTGGCCAATGGAACGTGGAAAGATTAGGAGAGGAGCCACAGTTACAGGAGAAAAAACACATTTGCTGAAATGCGACAATTTGTATAAGCAATGTAGCAGATCAAAACACCGGCCAATATACTATAGATCCAATTGAGACGAATTGCTGGTACCCTCCGTACACAGGGCCTTTCCATGTGGAGTTCAGCCATGAGACACAATTTAATTCAGCTTCTCTTCCAGAGTCTTATGTCCATGCAAAGATCGCATCGCAAGATTTTTAAGCTGATGTTCGACCTGTAACACTCTCCGTTGTGATCCCACCGCGCTCTCAACCACCACACGGGTCAACTCCTTGTACCTCTCTCCATTTTCGTGGAACAGCTTCTCTGCTTTGGTTCAGAGTAAAATTTGAGTGCTTTATTAACATTTTATAGAAAAAAATAGCATTCTACCAGTGGATTTCTGCTTGATCTTTTTTGTTCGGACTGTGAATCGTCTCTCCTCTGGTCTGAATCAGTGTAAAACCATGAACACTGTACAAAGTAAAATTTAAAGCTAGAAAAAGGCAAGAAAAATAACAATTGAAATGACTTTATCAGAGCTGCTTACGACTTGCTGCCATTTCCAGCGCACTCAAAAGTAGAGTACATTTAATTTTAGATTCAGCTTACAATGTGAAACTAATATAGATTCCCTATAGTATACTATAATTCATAACTAATACAAATATTATGTTGCAGCTTGTAAAAACCAGCCCAAAAATGTCGGCTTTTCTTTCTTTCCTGTTACGTTACAAAAATCGGTGAATTTATGAACAGCATTCTAATTTTCACCTGTGTGTTTGTGGCCATAACGTGACCAAATGTGTAGACGTTTTAGGGGTATGAATACTTTTGCGAGATACTGTATAAATAATCGGTCCGGAGGAAAGAACAGGAGACAATAGGCGAGCCGGCGTGTGAGTGGGGAGGTAATTATCCCGCCGAGCAGAGTGTGCGCTGCCTCCCGCACAGATCGATGTGCTCTTTAGGTGTGTTTCCCTCCAGCCCAGTCCTTTTAAACGTGCCACAAACTTTTATGCAGAGGCCACACTTTCTCCAGCAGCACACTTTGATTTCACAGCTTTTGTTGCCGTCTCAGGATATTTGTGGATCTGCAGATGCATCGGCGTCTGCGTCGATTCACCTTGCACATTTACAAATAGATGGAGCGTGTAAAGATGGATGGTTGTTTTCAAACAGAGATTATTCAAAAGTGTTTTTCCTACTTGTGCGAGCGGGGTCAGTCTGGATGGGCGCGCCAAGGGAATTATGCTATTATTCGCAGGAAGAAATTCATGTCCTGGTGTGAGTGCGTACATATTATTGTGCTATAGTTTGGGGTCACTCAGACGATATTCTGTTTCTATGATTTCCCAGTTTGATTCCAATTGAAGTGAATTAGAGATCATATTATCAAGACAGTGGGGGCGACAGTGGCTCAGTTGGTAGAGCAATGGCCTTTGAGCCTGAAGGCTGTGTGTTCGAGCCCACCGTAAGACCTACTTCACAACTCCCACTGATGACTGCTGTCGTTGTGTCCTTGGGCAAGACATTTAACCCCACTTTGCCTCAAGCCCCTGCTGAAAGATCTCAGCTCCTGTGGACTCACCACCTGCAGGAGGATCAGTGAGGGGCTGGTGCTTAGTGTACTGGGTGCAGCTCTGACTGCCACCCCCCCCCCACCCAGAAATGGATTAAGGGGAAGAAAATGGATGGATGGATTATCAAGATAGTATACAGTAAAACCCAAAATGAATTGTAATGTTTATTTATATCGCGCATTTTACAGACCAAGGTCACCCAAAGCGCTTTACAATGTTCAGAGTTCCAAAATTGTTCCATTCTCTCCACACGGTGATGACGGAAGCGAGACGCCGAACACACTGGACCATCAAAGCCTCTGACCAAACCCCATTCATTCACTCTCCCATTTACATTCAGACCTATTGTGCATGTTTTTAATGGTAGGGGAAACCGGAGCACCTGGAGGACACCTACGCAGACACAGGGAGAACATGCAAACTCCACTCAGCAAGGCCCTGTTCCGACTGGGATTCGAACCCAGGACCTTCTTGCTGAGAAGCCGTTTAGATTTGTAGATTTGTTCCAGTTGATTTTAGTGTGTGTTTAGTCCCTTTCCTTCCTGCTGCAGTCAGACTGTACAACGAACAATGAGGACTAGCAAAGACTGTTGACCTGACCTCACAGGTCGTGCATCTGTGCAATAAATTTAACCAACGTCAGACTGTGCAACATAGAATCGCATGTGTCCACTGTCACTTTATTTAGTCAGTTTGTCCCCTTGGTCTGCTCAGTTCTTCTGCTCAGACAATCACAGCTTTTGACATTGAGGAAGACATGGAAGGGGTGAGAGGAGAGGAGAGGAGAGAGAGTATGGAGATGGGTACAGGGGGAGATAAGAGATTGACACCAAACCTTCATTCATCTAAAACCTCCTGCGTAAAAAGGTGCCTGTGAGTTGGAATAAAGAACTTATGTTGGACATGTTACATGTTAGTTACATGTGCCAGAAGTTGCAGGTAGTAGAATGAATGGATCTAAAAACAACTTCAGGTCTGTGACTGATGAACAATGTCGTAAGCCCAAAAAACTTGATTTTGTATTATGTTACTGCCAGGGCCAGTTTTAAAGATTTAGTTCCAGCAGCATTACATAGAGGTTTTCTAATCCTCAATTAGCCCCCTGACACCAGCGAAAACAATGTAGGAATAGAACACTGGAGTGACAGAAATACATTGATTATTCCCCAAAGTACAACAGGGACACTGTGAGTCAAGGACATTAGGATACAAGGGGTTTTGAATTAATGTATGCTCTAAACGTAATGTTTATTTTTAATTTATTCGTCTCGCAGTGGAGAAATTTCAGTGTCATCGTTGCGCACATTACAGCAGAGAAAGAAGGAAATATGAGCACTCAGATTGCACACATCAAATCGGGTCTATTATTTAAGATAAAAGACTATAAAATTAAGATAAAGAATAAAATAAGATAAACTCTGGGCTATAATTACACTTGATTCAGAAGTATCTACAGATGTGTATATTGTACATTAGCAGCGTAGAATATGAGAATATGAATATGAGCAGAATAACTTACTCTTCTCTCTTAGAAAACCAGACCCAGTACAGGACCAGCCCAGAACCAGTCTAGACGGAACCTATATGCCCAGTCCAGAACCGGCATCTTAAATTAGGATCTCAACTGCCAAAGAAAATTGGTTGCCATGTCTTGGAGTTAAAGATAGAACTAATCACATCTTTAAAAAAAATAAAAAAAAGTAAAAAAAAAACAGAGAAAGGGAGGCCAAAAATGTGCATAAGCTGATAAATCACACTTTCAGAATTAAAAGCTGTCTGATTGACTGCTCTGGGAGTTCTCATGTTACATCAGAGAGGAAACAGTAGAAACAGTTCTGTAAATTTTTAGGACCACTTTTTGGCAATTATGCATTCTAATAGAAAGCAGAAAAACTACAGCACTACAAAAGTCCTATAATCACTTGTCACATGTTGAGTGCGTCGCGTGGGAAACACATTTAGGAACTGATGAACGATCGTGTACGACCTTTGACTATTATCCGTTTGTGCCACGGAACTGTTTGACTCTAAACCAAACTAAACTGAGCAGCACTCAGAGCCAGAGTCAGACGCATTTCAATAATGTAGTGGATTAAAAACAACTCTACAACTGCTTTAAAAGGAGCAGGATTTTAAGTGAAGTAGAAAGTGTCCTCCACTCTCAGTGAAACGAGTGTGTCTCTGCAGAAGAGATGTGCGCGCAGGTATTCATGACAGTGTGGGGACGAGAACTACACACACTCGACATGGGGACCACAGTCTGGTCCATTATTTCACTATAATCAAAAAAGTCAAAGTAGTAGGGATGGAACAATTCTCAATATTTTATGGACTTGTTGGACACGCCCTCTTTCATTTGATTGGTTGTATCGAATGAAATATTGTTTGTATTTCTCATCCCTGTCCTTCTGTTGTTGATGTTGTTTTGTTTTAGCCTTTTATAAAAACACTTAGACTCAGACTCACTGCTCATGTCTCTGGGTTTAGGACTGGCGGATCACTGTGAAACGGCTAATTAAGTGCTAGCTAGAGTATCCTTTATGATTGATTAGCCATTGGTATTTATGAAGCACTTTAGTCTTTTTCTACATGGCCTTATTCAGCATCTAACTAACTACTAACTGACATTTCCCCATGTGGGTGAGGGTACACTAATTAGCACTTAGTTAGAGGTTTACTAATGAGGGCTAATCTAAAGTGTTACCCCTATTTCTTGTATTTTTGCTTGTTAAAAACAACAAACAGAGAACCGAAATCATAATCAAAAGAACCGACTGAATTATTACCCTCGTATCGCAATATCTATAGAACTGTGACTTTGGTGTATTGTTTCATGCTAGGAGATAATTTATATTGTCTAAAAAAGTAAAAAACGTCTTAGAAAAAGTGCAAGCTCTGTTATCTGGATGGATGGAGATTTTTTTTTTGAGGGAACAATGATATAACATGACAGAGGTAATTTGACATAATGTGTGTCTTTAAATGTTAAAAAACAGAAAAGTAGGTCTGTCGTCATTGGTACATTGCCAGAAAGTGTACAAGAATGTGCGTGTATGTGTGTATGTATCTGTGTGTGGTATGTGTGTGTGAGTGTATGTTTGTTTGTGTGTGTGTGGGTATGTTTGCTGATGTGTGGGTGTGTGTCTGTGGGGGTGGGTGGGTGAGTGAATGTGCGTTTGTTTGGGTGGGTGTGTGCGTGTGGACATTTATCTGTGTGTGTGTGTGTGTGTGTGTATGTGCGTTTGTGTGTGTGAGTTCGCTTTTTTTATGCGTGTGTGTGTGTGTGAATGGGTGTATGTGCAATTGTGTGCGTGTGTGTGTACCTTGTGTAGTGCTCATCTGATGCTGTGTCAGTCAGATGAACTTCAGACGCCTCCCCCCTCTCCCTCCCCTCCCCCCTCTGCTCTGCCCACGTCGTGTCTGCTCAGCACTTTCCCCGAATAAAGATTATTTATATTAGACAGATAAGCAGTTCTGTTGGCTTTTGTTGCTTTTATTTATCCCCCAGACTTGTGCAAGCGCAGTCCTTTCCTTTGTTGTGTATTGTGGAAAATGTTTATGAATCAATGGTGGTCGCGTGTGTGATAAAGTGCTGCGCTGGTCTCTGTGGGCAGTCGCTGTGCGCCATGGACGACTTCCGCAACCTGGACCGAGACATCGAGGGCTCGTCCAAACGCTGGAGGAAGTTGGTGGAGTCGGAATGTCCAGAGAAGGAGCCTCTGCCTCAGGAGTGGAAGAACAAGACGGCTCTGCAGAGGCTGTGTGTGATGAGGGCGCTGAGGCCTGACCGCATGACCTACGCTGTGAGGTAAAGCACCGCGCACCACAGCAGGCAGCTCTCTTTTCAAATACATGGGAAATTAATATTTTTATTTCATACAGATTATCGTTATTATTATTCTCATTATTCTCATTATTATTATTATTATTATTATTATTATTATTTGAGGAGGGACAGACACAGAATAAATAGACACTTGTACAGTACACAATAAATCATGCTAATCTTGAACAGAAAACACAGTAAATCACACTGATAATGAGTGCAGTGCGTCTGCATGCATCCAAGATTGTATTTGTTTATTATTTAACTACTGTATGATAGCCAAAGCGGCCTTAGGGCAGACTGACAGAAGCAGGGCAGGTCCACAGGGTCAACCATTCTCATTTAAGGACCTTTTATGGGCATTTCCTATGAATAAATGTTTTGATTCTCTGGTCTGTTTTTGGTAAATTGAAAACATTTTAAAGTCCCCCAAGTGGATGAAGTAAACTGAATTGAATTGACTTACCCAACAATTCAAATCAACGGGAATAACATTTGGATCAATTTAACTACTTCGACGTTATTTTAAAACCATTTTATAAACACATTTTTTATTTTGCCAAATTTAGACATAGATTTTATGTTTTAAATGTCAAGCTGACCCCAGGGCTTTAAAGGCGCTATACCCGTTTCTGCAATGTTTGAATGTTTAGCACCGCCCCCCACCTCGCTCACAGGCTTCTCATTTCTCCTGCGCTCTCATAACACAGAACCACCTAGTTTTATTTGCGATCTGATACGTATGCTAACATTAGCATTAGCGCAACTTGTACATGTAAGCTGTGCAACAATCACTGATGAAATGGTACTAAAGCAATGCACTGCTAACACAATATATAAGTAAAAGAATACCATTAGTTTCACGTCCGAATGTATTAATTTAAACATTAGAATATATTCTAATATTTAATTATAATTTATTATACAGCTCCTCACAGCAGCAGCACTCCATTGACTTGAATGCAATTCTTCCGATCATTTTTTCTTGATAACAGAACTCTAACAATAATGACCGCAGCCCCAATACAATCTCTGATGTAATTCAGGTTTGTAAAATACTGCCATTACTTTGCAAGTACAACAAGCTATCAGCGCCTGTCACTACATCGTGCAGTTTTTCTGCACACTTGTCTGTGTAGAGAAGCTAGCGGAGCTGGCCACGCTCAATAAACAAATACATATCTATCAATCAACACCATTAAACGTTAATCGGACAATACAGTACACATATACATCCTTAACACACATGCACGGACTGTTTCAGAATTTGCTGTCAACGTTTTCATGACAAAAATACTGTTTTAATGTGACAAAAAGCGATTGCGAAAAACCCGGAAGTTACCGAGAAACAGCTAGCTAGCTTAGCTGTTACCTGCCTAGCACGTCCCGGTGAAACATTTGGGAGCTAACTATTTTATTTGCAGTCATTAAATACATTTCTGAAGGGCGTCTCCGGCTTTTAACTTGCCTGTCCCGGTGGTTATTGGTTGACTGGGTGTGGGCGTTGCTGGTATTGATGAGTCGAGGAAGAGCAGCCTGTGGCCTGGCAGCAGCAGCCGGGTCTACCACGGTGAACTTTCGCGAAAGCTCCATTTGTATGAGGCGCCTGTAGTGAAAGCATATCAATTACGGTTTGTAGAACAAAATATGACGTTAGGTCGCGATAAATACCTGCAGCTCGCTCATTTCCAGCTCCCCTAGACAACACACCCACCGGTGAATGCAGTGCGCGAACTGCGGGGAACTCACGTTCGAACTCTCTCGCGAGCGCTACAACTACCGCGAGGCTTTGTTTCTTCAGAGACGGCATAGATAGAAAGAGAGATGCGGAGAAAGGTAAAAATGGCCCGGGTTACGCAAGTCTTTGCAAGTCAATTGGCGCAAGTCCAAGTGAAAGTCAGAGTCATTGATGTTAAAGTCCAAGTCGAGTTGCAAGTCTTTTTACATTTGGTCAAGTCGAGTCTAAAGTCATCAAAATCATGACTCAAGTCTGACTCGAGTCCAAGTCACATGACTCGAGTCCACACCTCTGATAATACCAGTAATTATACTGCAAGTACCAGGTACTTACCGGTAAGTACCATGTACTTACCATAGGAACTGGCCCATATTAAGACAAATAACTTCTATATAAGTACCAGTGATAACACCAGTAATTATACAGCAAGTACCAGGTACTTACCATAGGGACTGGCCCATAATAAGACAAAGGACTTAACCATAAGTACCAGTGATAACTCCAGTAATTATACAGTAAGTACCAGGTAATTACCATAGGGACTGGCCCATAATAAGACAAAGGACTTTAACATAAGTACCAGTGATAACACCAGTAATTATATAGTAAGTACCAGGTACTTACCATAGGGACTGGCCCATAATAAGACTAAGGACTTTAACATAAGTACCAGTGATAACACCAGTAATTATACAGTAAGTACCAGGTAGTACCTGGTACTAGCCACAGACAAAGGACTTGGCCACATACAAATGACTTAGTAATATGTCAAAGACTTAACCATAAGTACCAGTGATAACACCAGTAATTATACAGCAAGTACCAGGTACTTACCATAGGAACTGGCCCATAATAAGACAAAGGACTTAACCATAAGTACCAGTGATAATACCAGTAATTATACAGCAAGTACCAGGTACTTACCGGTAAGTACCATGTACTTACCATAGGAACTGGCCCATATTAAGACAAATAACTTCAATACAAGTACTTATGATAACACCAGTAATTATACAGCAAGTACCAGGTACTTACCATAGTACTGGCCCATATTAAGACAAAGGACTTTAACAAATTTGACCAGCATCTAGTGTGTGTATCCATTATTTTAAACCGACATGCAAACACAAACATGGTGTAAAAGGATAGTTGAATAGTTGTGAGCCCACAACGGTGTAGACTTTGGTTCAGTTTTAGTAAATTTGCCAAGTTCACATCTCTGATGAGCATAAATCACATCAAAAGCACACAATGACCACACGCCTCGCTGACCGCGATTGCTCATAAAAGCGAGCGCAGAGCACGCACGGGGACATGAGCATCTACCTGGTCAGTTAAGCCTCCACCAAACGGTAAATTATAGCTATCCGTTACCTTTATAGGTTGGCTTGCACTCACATTTCATGCCGCTATTGTCCAATACTAATTATCATTGGAAAACCTACATTAGATTCGGTGCTCATGTCTCATGCACAGGTGCGCTGCGTCAATGCAACTTTGTAGCGTAGGCTGATGCATTAGCCCGCTGCCCATCACTACTTCATGAATCCAAGCGGCAATAAAGGTAAACATGCAATTTAGTGTATTGGCCTACTGTCCGTGGCTCAACCAGTGCAGTTTATGCCCTCCCCCCTCCTGTTTTTATATTGCAGATTTAGATGAGTCATGTGAATTATATTTTCCCACGTCAAAATGGTGAATTTCCATGAAAGGCGACAGATTTGCATGCATGTTTGATGCATGCTCTGTCTGATTCTTCTGCTTTTGATGACTTGTCAGCCAGGGGAAAAGAGCACTGGCTTGTGGACTTTAGAAAACCATTCAGTCATCATTCTTCACTCCACCGCCATGGCATTGTTCAAAGTTTGCCTCTGCAAGAAAAAGGTAAAATACATGTTGAAAAATTATTAGCCAGGACTGTAGCCAAGATTTTACAAATACTAAGGTTCAGTTCCTGTGCTCATTAAACATTTACCTTTACCTACAATAAATAAATCCATGGCTACAACCATGCATTTATTAACAGCATGTGGACATCATTATTACTTACTTTTTTTTGTGCTCATTGTTGTTGTTCTCTCGACCTGATAATTAAAAGCAGAACATGTGTTAACAACCTCGACTTTATTAGCATATTAATATTTAATATTGTTAATCTGATCAAGTTTTTTCGAAAGTTTGCATTAGCGACAATGACAGAACGCGCTGAGCATTCTGAGGCCTACTTTTGTAAAGTGTCCTAACTGGTTCATTGGCCCACATTCACACGCGGTCTTTCAAACACAGACTGAAGCCAGTTGGGTAACACTACTACTATAGTAATATTATGTGCGTTGCTACATAGACAATTCGTTTATGCTCTCATATCATTGTGCTTTTGGTACAATCATAGTTACTGTCTGGTGTGTAGAGACATGGTCTCCGTTGTTTGTGTTTTTTATGCCTTACTTGCTGTGGCAGGGTGCAGCTGACATGTCGGCTCCAGTGCTGTGAGCTCACAGTACTATTGCATGAAAGGTGGCACACGGTTGGTCCTCCCTCTGTCTCTATGTCCAAGTACATATGCCATCCTTTGGCCGCCGTCCTCCTCTACAATCTGCGCCACCTCCCATGATGCACATTGATGTCAAGAGAAGAACAATATAATATTAATATACACATATGTATGGATTATTCAATACAATTTGAAACGGCATACATTTGTAAATTACGGTCAAGAAACAAAGTAAGTCACGTAAAAGATCAAATCAAAACACTACTTTTATTCAATGGTATTTGTGTTGATATTATCTACATTTCTAATTATCAGAGTGGGGGTATTACATGGCAATACTTTTGGTCGTGGTCTTCAAACACCACTCATTTTCAACTCAACACAGAGTCACACACCATATCTCTTCATTTGTGTTCTCTTTAATCCGTGTTACTCCGACTATCTGTGAATAAATGACTAATTTGCGCACTTTCAACAACTCTTGTCTCCCCGTTTTGTTCCAAAAATACATTTCTGCACACTACATTTTAGATAATACCAGCACGATGGATAGATGCATTAACGCACATGCGCGTTAGCCTCCCGCGTAAAATTTGAATTACTACACTACAAGCAGTATGCAACGATTACAATTGAACATAAATCTAACCCTTCCGTTATATTCGGACGCAAACATTTTCATTTATGACAGTCCTTCGGCATTTACAGTAGTAAACATACCACTAACGCTCCGCTTGCTGAACTCGTACCATATTATTGCACGCATGGCTAAACTGCCACCTACAAATCACTGTAACAACTTACGAATCACAACTTGACAAACTGCCTGCATCGTAGCAAGCACAAACATGTGGCTTTTACATTCATATCTATTCGACACCGGTGTATCCACCGGAGAATCAGCAGCATGTTAATGGCGTCTGGTAGCTAAACGGCTAACGCTACATAGCCATGGGCCACTTAAAAGTTATCCCACACCTTTGACACAGGCGAAGGTCATTATAGTTTAGACTTACAAGTGAAATTACAACATCGCATGGCCTATGTCTGTTTTGCACCTTTACCTTTCTTTAAGCTCTCTCCATTCGCCAATACCTTCCCCAGATGGACTCGTGGGAGCCTGCTCCCTCACGGTCCGAATCTCAGACAAGGGTCTTCTCTGCTTTTTCCGCTGGCACTGACATGTAATTAACCTTACAAATGTCTGTGTAGGTTTCTGAACACGACCGTGCGCACCTACAGCACTCACGATGATCGGACAGTAGTCTCGTCTTGGATGTCACCTGTACAGCAGGTTGTCACCGCGAGAACGAGAACTGCTACATGTATCCGGCTCGGGGGGCATGTCGTGAAACCATCTGAAATTATCTTGTGGCCCCCAGTAATAACTTACCCCATTAAATTTGTATAATTTTTTTATTTGCCTTAGTATTTGTTTCTTTTCTTTTAAGTTGAACCCATTTTGGTAAACACTATTACAAACTGAGGTAAGCAAACTTGCAAGTGCTGTATTCCGAACAGACAGCAGGGGGAGATACAGCAGCTAAGTTACAGCTGTATCTAGAATTATCACAATAAGTACCTAGAAGTACCACTGTAAGTACCTCTGTAAGTACCACAATAAGTACCTAGAAGTACCACAATAAGTACCTAGAAGTACCACTGTAAGTACCACTGTAAGTACCTCTAAGTACCACTGTAAGTACCTCTATAAGTACCTAGAAGTACCACTGTAAGTACCACAATAAGTACCTCTAAGTACCACTGTAAGTACCACAATAAGTACCACTGTAAGTACCTCTAAGTACCACAATAAGTACCTAGAAGTACCACCGTAAGTACCACAATAAGTACCACTGTAAGTACCTCTAAGTACCACAATAAGTACCTAGAAGTACCACTGTAAGTACCTCTGTAAGTACCACAATAAGTACCTAGAAGTACCACTGTAAGTACCTAGAAGTACCACTGTAAGTACCATGGACTTACCGGCCCGTAATGTAAAGTGTTACCTAAATATACTTTTATTTAGGTTATTTATCAATATCTACATTTTTTCCTTTATTTATTTATCAATCAATCAATCAATCAACTTAATTTGTATGGCGCCTTTCCAACACAAGGCCACTCAAAGCGCCTCACAACCCACATAATATCAGACAAATCAGAGACATCAATAAATACATTAAAAACAGAATAAAATCACAAGTAATGAAAAAACTTGTGATTTTATTCTTTTATTTATGGATTTATCCATTGGATTTATCCATTTATTGCATATATTTATTTATGTATTTCTACATTTCTTCATTTATTTATTTATGTATTTCTACATTTCTTCATTTATTTATTTATGTATTTCTACATTTCTTCATTTATTTATTTATGTATTTCTGTGTCGCTACATTTCTTCATTTATCTATTTATGTATTTCTACATTTCTTCATTTATTTATTTATGTATTTCTGTGTTCCTGTATGCTAATTAGGTGGGCGGTGCTGAACTCAATCTAGAACAGGATTGGTTAGGATTGCGTGAACTCTGGTCTCGATCATTACTGCCTCACATTACGGTACTCTGTTAGCTAGCTAGAGATCCTCTGTGCACTTTTGTGTGGTATGATGGCAGTTTTGAATGTACGTTTTTTAGGAGCCATTGCTCATCAATTAAGAGCATTAGCAAATGATGTTAATGATGTTGAGCATAATGCACCTGAGGACTATCTACTCTTTCGGCTGGAAAGACTATAGATGTTTTCGTTCATCACAGTGCTGACCCAGAGGTAGACTTTGATGCAACTGTGCTGGACGCTCTTCAACAAGCTATACAGCAGCTTCACATCCTCTCACAAACCGAGAAGGCTAACTTTGCTTCTGTCTGGTTGCCCTGGCTGACCTACTGCCCACCAATCCTGCTATTGATTGAGTTCAGCACCGCCCGCCTAATTTGCATACGGCAACACAGAAATACATAAATAAATAAATGAAGAAATGTAGAAATACATAAATAGATAAATGAAGAAATGTAGCGACACAGAAATACATAAATAAATAAATAAATAAATGAAGAAATGTAGAAATACATAAATAAATAAATGAAGAAATGTAGCGACACAGAAATACATAAATAAATAAATGAAGAAATGTAGAAATACATAAATAAATAAATGAAGGAATGTAGAAATACATAAATAAATATATGCAATAAATGGATAAATAAATAAAGGAAAAAATGTAGATATTGATAAATAACCTAAATAAAAGTATATTTATTTGATTTCATAGTAATATTTAACACATCAATGTAAATATTTAGTTTTTATTGTCCAAAATGAATGTATTTATTAATATATTCCTGTATTTATTTATTTATTTATACTTTAGTCATTTTTGGTCCTCCATAATTACTAGACATTACTTTTGTCTTCTTTCACTCTCTAAAGTATTTTTTACGCTCACGTGTGTGCATCTCAAATATACATTCTCTATAAAGTATATCATGACCCACTCCGGAGACACTGCCATTTTTTTTGCCGTCCTGAGCCCTGCGAAGAAAACCCTTTGCTTTTCTTTATTCAGCCCGAGCCACAAAAGTTCCACACATCAGTGTGGATGGAGGTACAG
Organism: Knipowitschia caucasica; assembly: GCA_964034765.1. Classification (NCBI taxonomy): domain Eukaryota; kingdom Metazoa; phylum Chordata; class Actinopteri; order Gobiiformes; family Gobiidae; genus Knipowitschia; species Knipowitschia caucasica. Next base: position 34,648,949 of record OZ035836.1, read on the forward strand.
TCATTTTTCATGAATGAACAGTTTTGTATCATATGTGTTGTTTAAATACAATGGTGTTGCTCTGGCACGTTCTTTCCACTTGATACTTTAAAATCGGACAAAAAATATGTACAATATGTACAGTGGGGCAAAAAAGTATTTAGTCAGCCACCGATTGTGCAAGTTCTCCCACTTAAAATAATGACAGAGGTCTGTAATTTTCATCATAGGTACACATCAACTGTGAGAAACAGAAAGTAAAAAAAAATCCAGGAATTCACATTATAGGATTTTTAAAGAATTTATTTGTAAATTATTGTGGAAAATAAGTATTTGGTCACTTCAAACAAGGAAGATCTCTGGCTCTCACAGACCTGAAGCTCTTCTGTCCTCCACTTGCTACCTGTATTAATGGCACCTGTTTGAATTTGTAATCTGTATTAAAGACACCTGTCCACAGCCTCAAACAGTCAGACTCCAAACTCTATGGTCAAGACCAAAGAGCTGTCGAAGGACGCCAGGAAAAGAATTGTAGAAATTATCAGAAAATGGAAGACGTACAAGACCACTGATAATCTCCCTCGATCTGGGGCTCCACACAAGATCTCATCCCGTGTGGTCAAAATGATCATGAGAACGGTGATCAAAAATCCCAGAACCACACGGGGGGACCTGGTGAATGACCTGCAGAGAGCTGGGACCAAAGTAACAAAGGTTACCATCAGTAACACACTATGACGACAGGGAATCAAATCCTGCAGTGCCAGACGTGTCCCCCTGCTGAAGCCAGTGCATGTCCAGGCCCGTCTGAAGTTTGCCAGAGAGCACATGGATGATACAGCAGAGGATTGGGAGAATGTCATGTGGTCAGATGAAACCAAAGTAGAACTGTTTGGTATAAACTCAACTCGCCGTGTTTGGAGGAAGAAGAATACTGAGTTGCATCCCAAGAACACCATACCTACTGTGAAGCATGGGGGTGGAAATGTAATGCTTTGGGGCTGTTTTTCTGCTAAGGGACGACTGATCCGTGTTAAGGAAAGAATGAATGGGGCCATGTATCGTGAGATTTTGAGCCAAAACCTCCTTCCATCAGTGAGAGCTTTGAAGATGAAACGTGGCTGGGTCTTCCAGCATGACAAAGATCCCAAACACACCGCCCGGGCAACGAAGGAGTGGCTCCGTAAGAAGCATTTGAAAGTCCTGGAGTGGCCTAGCGAGTCTCCAGACCTTAACCCCATTGAAAATCTGTGGAGGGAGTTGAAAGCGATTTTTTACTTTTTTATATGAAGTTTCACCCGTTCTTGAGCAAATCCTTTCAAATGCACTGCCAACAAAACATGTTGGACTTTATAGCGAGAGGAATATAACTTTTTGACACATTTTCAAAAAGGAAATTTCGGTTTTGGAAAATGCTTCAAATGTTTCAGACTGTGGAATTCTGAAATACATTGTAAATCTAATCACAAACAAGCCATCCCTCATAGTGGCTCTTCCATGTGTCTGCTCCCCCGTAATCCCCCACACAAATCTGAAAGTGTTTTTGTTTTGGTCCTCTAGGAGCTGCCGGAGAAGTGGAACAATCTGAAGAAACAGAGTGTGCTTGTCAAACAGCAGGTGGCGCCACTGCAGGCCATCCAAGTGACAAGTCTGCGGCAACAGTGCACTTCCTTTGACGTGGAGCAGCATGCATTCCGAGAACGTTTCCGCCATGATGGACCCTTCAGGTGCTAGCACAGCGCAGTCAATTCACTTTAATTTATTTTTGTATATTACTAAATTACAACAGTAGTCATCTCGAACCGTTGAATTCACCAACACAGATCAGAGAATCAAACAGCTCAAACACAAGAAATGCAATGATACAAAACACATAACGCCATTGGTCCTTGAGGGGCAGATGACCAATGTCTGTAAATGTCGATAAAGGTCCATAAATGTTGAATATTGAGTGTCCTGGATCATCACCACCTTAGACCATCCTGCATCGACAAGGAACAACTCTACAGTAAGTGTGTCGTGGGAATATTACATGTAAAGGGCTGTATCCATAGACGCTACGTAGATGGACAATGCTAACGCTAGCTCAATGAATCCCAATAAGGAAGTGTTTATAGGGAACTAGTTTTGATTCCCATTGACATGATTGGAGCTCGGCACTCCTCTCGTTTAGTAGCCGTTTGTGGCACACTCACCATTTGGGGCCTGTAAAATCTGTGGTTTTGTGCCCCCTCTATGATCCTGTGATCTTGATATTGTCTGTAAATTCAGATATAATCCAGCTTGCCTTAGCAACCGTCTTAGCAACTCGTTTGCCCTTGTTACTGTGCAAAGCTATTGAGGCGGAAGAAATGCCCATATAAGACTTTTTCCCTCCAATTGATTTCTTCTGCATTTGGCAAACACTATGGTGATCCTAATATACTCTCAATGCCTGTATCCCATTTTTGTGTTCAACTATGTTCAACAATGAAACAAAAACAGAAATTGTCGACAGTGTGGTTTTCAGTGATTAGGAAAATGTATGTAGGAGGTAGTTTTTAAAAACACAGAAACCAAAATTACAGACACAGATCACATTGAATTACCTCTATAGTCACTCTAACACTGAGTTGTCGAATGTTTTTAGTAAGACGGGACGCTTTAAGTAACCAGACTTCAGGGGTTGTCATTCCTGCCTCACTGTGTATACATATTTTAAGAGGCAGTGCATTTTCATTTTGTTTGGTGACAGCCCCAGTCGTCAATAGCCACCATTAATAGTCTTTATGAACTGCTCAGTGTTGGGATAACTGTGGTCACCTCCAGACTCGAGGCTAATTCAATTTCATCATAGTGATAATAGAGTCATAGGTGGAGATCTGATGTAATTGTCGGATTAGTTGCGTGAGTAAATTAGTCTTAAATTAGTCACTGATAATGTTTTCATTCATGTCATGGAAGCCTCACACTGACCCTCACATGCACCATTGTTGTGGTTTAGCAAGGAAGAGATATTGAAATGGTCAAAATGACAACAGGGTGGGTCTATTTGAATGGAAAGAATATGGTCAAACATTAGAATCATGGGAATATATACATTCCACACTCATGGTTTAATACTACGGATGAAGCGGAAGAAAATGGATGGATGGGTTTAATACTAGAACACCCAGAGCAGTCAATTTGAGGATTTTAGTTTTGGAAGTGTAATTACTGTGTATTTACATCTTTGGTCTTCATAACTTTGTGACTTTTTCTTTTTCTACGTAATTTAAAAAAAAATTAACTTATCTAGTTCTACCTGTAACTCCCAGACCTCCATGGTTTTCCACCAGAGAATAGCCATTTTTAGATACCATAGCAACATACTATTTACATGCTACCATTTAGCATGTAAATAGTATGTTGTTGCACTGACTGATTTTCTTTATGTATTTCAAGTTGTAATCACCAGTTTTAGCATTTAAACGCCTTAAAGATTACTTCAATATAACTGATGGAGAACTTACTAATTTTTCTGGGAATTTTTAGAAATGCCTTCCAAAAATGACCGCTATGGGAGTTTTAGTAGTTTCAGAATTCTAGTGCTAGTGTCCTATTAGCTGCTTGTCACTGTCTTTGCTTCATAACAGTCATTTTTTTGCGTGCTGAGATAAGTGCTTTAGAGTTTGTAAGTGCCTTTCACAGACTGAAAGTCACAATGCTCTCAAAGATTTTTGTGGGTGATTTTTCCTCTCACTCCACACAGTTAAGGGAGCAGTTCAGCCACACTGAAGGCGGATGTCAAACCCTACACTCACAGAAAGGCCTGGTTTGGGGAAGGTGTCACTGCAAAAAGAGTCAAAATAAGTCGAAAAATTGCTCAAGTTTGGCAAAATGTATTTCTTGATAAGAAGCGAGCACTAACCGCTGCGCCACTATGTCCCTCCTGTCCTGGGAGAACCACACTCACTCTCGTCTGTGCCCTCAGATTTGACTGTGACCGTCCGTACCAGCTGCTGGAGTCCTTCCAGGAGCAGATAAGTGAGCGTGAGGCGCTCATGGACTCTCTGCTGCAGTCTGCGGGCGTCTTCGAGCTCACGCTGCCTCCTTTCAGACAGCTGCTCCAGTGCAGGTCAGAACACTACAGCTGTTGATTCAGGGATGACTAATGGACAAGATACAGTAAGTCCAATGTCATAGTTGCACATTACAACAGAAAGAAACTAAACAAAAATCAAGAAAATAAGAGCACTCAGGTTATACGCATCAAACAGAATCTATTATTAGAGATATTAGGTAATAGAATGATAAAATAAAACTCTGGAGCTATTATTGCATTTGGTTCAAGGATAAGTCACTAGTCAGCAGCATCAGGAGGTATTTACATATGTTTATTTTGTACTTTAGCAGCAGAGAATACGACCAGAATAAACAATTGTAATAATAGCAGCAGATAAAGTGACTAGTGGATTATCTGAACATAATGATCAGATTAATGGATTATGTAATATTCTAATAATGCAGTACAATAGCTGGTAAAGTGACTTGTGGATTATCAGAACATGTGAGTGGTCCATGTCCAGACTCAGCAGAATGTAGAAAATACACAAGTCAATATCATATGGAGTGTTGTTGATTTAACTATTATACATTTTCAGTTTTTTCTTATAATATGACTATATTTAAGAAATCAGATAAACTATTCAATATGAAATTATTATCAGCCAACTGTGGATTCTAGTCTTCCTTTACACCCTTTGTAGTGTAGTGCACATACAGTAAAGGAGCTCAAGGAGCATATGCTGCAAATTATTTACACAGTAGAGCTGTCAACAAGATCTAGACAAGCATGTGTATTAATGACTTCATTAATGCGTTTTAATGATCAGCAGGAGCTGTACATTTATCAGATTGTAGCTATGTAGCTATAGAGCTAATTTCGAAGCTGGAGGAAGTGTGTGTGGGGAGGGACGTCTCTGCTTACACTGCTGCCCCCACGTCCCGGCAGCGGATGAAAATGGATGGATGGCAATATGAAGAGAATTTTAGATTAAATACATTTGACAAACTCTGATTCCAGCACAATGGGCCTCATTCACGAACGGTTCTTAGGAACAGATTTGTACGTAAATCCTACTTACGAGGTTTTTACGAAGAAAGTGGCATTCACAAATTTTTCTCGTAACCAGAATTTCTCTTGGGCAAGTACAAATCCTACGAGTCCTCAGGAGCACTCGTACGCATTCAGTGCCGACATGTTCACACGCCGGGGTTGTCCTCTTTGGTGAAGTTTAATAAAAATACAACATTCCAGTGATATGTCCGTCATATTGATGTATGTATTTATTTATTTAAATGTTAATGGTAATTTAGCCTATTTTTTAATTCATTTTGAAATGAAATGTGCCAACGCTTTATCAAATACATTGGAAATCATGCCGTGTATTACAGTAGTGACCCCATCCTATTTATAGGGGGCATTTCTTTATCCACGGGCCACAGAACAATGGAATATATACTGCTGCTGCAGGAGGCTGCGGGGTCCGCTCTGAGTCTCTGCGCTGGTCTCTCCTATGGATCTACTGTATACGGGTCTGCACTGGTCTCTCCTATGGATCTATACGGGTCTGCACTGGTCTCTCCTATGGATCTATACGGGTCTGCACTGGTCTCTCCCATGGATCTATACGGGTCTGCACTGGTCTCTCCATACGGGTCCGTGCTGCACGCTCCTGGATCCAAACGGGTCCGCGCTGGTCTCTCCAGTCTGGTTTGCGGTCTCTCTTCGGTCCGCGCTGGTCTCTCCAGTCTGGTCTATGCGGTCTCTCTTCTTCAGTCAGGTCTCTCAGTCTATGCGGTCTCTCCTGTCCGCGCTGGTTTCTGTGTGCTGGTCACTCCAGTCTCTCCTCGGGTCTGCATTGGTCTCAGCGCTGGTCCGCGCTGGATCTCCTCCCAGGGTCCAAAATATTTTTAGATTAATCTCAAAACATTTTTAAATTAATACATAATATATTTTTAAATTTATCTCATAGCATTTTGAGATTAATCTCATCATATTTTTAGATTAATCTCATAATTTTGCTAGTTCGACTTTATTCTTATAATATTTCGACTTTTAAGTCAACATTTTATTACTTTATTCTCAGTCTGGCAAAAGAAGAAAAAAGGGTGACTCTTTTGCTCCGTGTAACTCTTTGCTTTAGGCCTGTTGCTGTTTCCTCTGGCGTCTGCACACGGCCCTGCAGTCCCTTATATGGGCATTAATGGGCGGTTACCTATGCTAAGTACCTATGCTAATGAAGCACCGGGCACGCGCGCTCTACTTACGAGGAGTTGGCATTCATCAATCTGAGAGAACAGCTGCGAACAATTCAGCGGCTTACGAGCGCGTTGATGAATCCCACGTAGGCTCTTCTTAGAAATCTACTGAAGAACGACTTGAGTAGAAATTTAAGAAGTTTCTTACGAAGTTATTCGTGAATGAGGCCCAATGTTACCAGAGTCCCCATTTGCCTCAAATACTTTGAGACACTAGTGGTAGTTTCACTGTTTGGTATGATGGATGCATCAACATTATGCTTTGCACACTGCAGGGTTATTACACAGGATTACACTGCATCAGTTTTACAAGCAAGTCAAAACTTGGTCGAGATCAGGACTGAACCAACTCTGATAAAATGTGTGTACAACTATATATAAACAATATACAGCATGTTCAATGAGAAATGAGTGATGTACTGTAGGCCAGTGTTAATGGGGAGCATGTGTTTTTCTGCTCTGGGCTGAAGGCATGAGCTGGGCCTGCTCAAAGAGCTGTGGGACCTGATCAGTGTGGTGGACTCCAGCATGGCTGCGTGGAAGACCACCCCCTGGAAGGACATTCAAGTGGAGGACATGGAGCAGGAGTGCAAGCGCTTCTCCAAAGACATCCGTGGCCTGAACAAAGAGGTGAGTGCTCACAGGTCATCATGTATTGACAGCTTCATTGGTGGAAAACTGATATTTCATTGGTATTTGACTGAGCCAATGTTGCCCCCTGTTCTAAAATTTTTAGAATAATTTGGTTTTATTTGACAAAAAAATAATTAAATACACACAAACCTATTTTTAGAGTTTTAGAATTACATGTCTAAAAATACGTATGTATGTCTGTCAAAGCAAAACTGTTGGCCACAGCCAGGGGCGCTGTATAAAGTGGATAGGGCAAACAAACGGCTGCAATGCTGCTTGGGATCGACCTAGCTGTCACACTATAGGGAATGGGGAGGGGCACGTGTAGTGAGGAATACAGACGATACGTCTAATTAGCACACACGGTATATGAACGCATACATGACCCCCGCGAATACAGCCTCAAAGCTCCAGGATTGGTAAAGTGAAAATCCTTTTAAGATGTGGAGCTGAGGAGTTGATCCCATGATAATTGGAACACACCCTTCTTAAAGAGAGGGACCATCACCCCGGTCTGCCCCTCCATTGGAACTGGCTGCTCTTGTTTGAGTAATACTTCTTGTTTGCCTTGATCTGCTTGTGTTTTCAGGTGCGCTCTTGGGACGCCTTTGAGGGCCTGGACAGTGGGGTGAAGAATCTGCTGACATCTTTACGAGCTGTTGCTGAGCTGCAGAATCCTGCCATTCGCCCACGGCACTGGCAGCAGCTCATCCAGGCCACCGGAGTGCGCTTCACCATGAACCAGGTCTCCAAGCTCCTGTCCATACATTCTGCTGTACAAGGAGAACATGCATGCAGCTCTCACATCAAAGAATGCACACAAGCAGAACATTTCAGTTCTAGATTTATACAACATTGTTCCCTCAACACAAACTGACCTGTAGCCTCAGGACTAAATGAGGGGTGACTGCAGCTCAGTTGGTAGATGATTGGCCTTTGGGCCTGATGGTCGTGGGGTTGATCCCCCCACAATGTCTACTGTCGTTTTGTCTTTGGGCAGGACACTTTACCAAACTTTGCCTGAAGTTGCACTATGGTTCCTGGTGATTCGCATCAGCAGTTGCCATAAAGGTTTTTTTTGTTATTTTTTAAATGCATTTTGAATAAAAAATGCAGTGCCCATAGTGCCCACACATCGCATTGGTTGATAACACATCGGACTTAGTTAAAATGAATCACAAAATAATTGTCTAATCATCTGGGATTTTCTGAAGTTGATGTCTCATGTCTTTAGATCCCTTGAGACACAGGCCTTTTCTGTAATATCAGCCTGATGTTCAGGGCTGATTTAGATCTGCTTCAGTCCTGCTTATACTGTACCTGTGATAAAGAACTGATTTGTTGCTGTTTTCAAGCTTAGATTGTCCCAAATGATTTATTATTATTTTTGTGACATTCTTGTTAAAATTTTAAAACAATTTTCACCTATTAGATATTCTCATGTACTTCTTACGAGAACACTGAATGAAGAAGAAAAGAAAGAACTTGCCGACACAAGTTCTGTCCAATTATTTTCTCATTTGTTGTGGGCTCTGCTGCAGCCTCTCTGGGCCTGTTTGTTCGGCTATAAGGAGATCAGATGAGACTTGTTTGTACTTACCAGCCGCTTAGTTTGTGCAAAATATATTACACAGGCTAAATGCCTCCACTTTTATATCAATTTGTTGGCTACTGCTATAACACAGAACATAATTAGCTTCACAGCCCACGCGTTATGCTGGAAAAGCTAATTCCCCTCAACAGGGAGCCATTTGCTCCCTGCGTGGCCTGGTTAGAATGCCTCTGATCGATATTCTCTATCAGCAGCTTTCTTATGGTGTGTAAATCCTTGTCTCAAAAGCAAAGTGCCATATTAAAGTCACAAACCATCCCTGACCTTTAACCGTGGTTTAATTTGGGAGATATATTTTGTAAATCGACCTTTTTGATCTTTTAACCATGAAACAACATTGTTCCATCCATCATCCATCCATTTTCTACCCCCTAATCCATTTCTGGGTCGGGGTGGCAATCAGAGCTGCACCCATTTCACAGAGCACCAGCCCCTCACTGATCCTCTGCAGGTGGGGAGTCCACAAGAGCATTGTTCCATCCTCAAAAACAAACCTGGGACACTAATATCATAAACTTCGGTCCCAAACTTGTGACACCCCCTATAAGCTGTAAATCTGGTGTACCTAACTTTTAATTCAACTCAATTAAAGTAGAAATATGTAAGATTTTCATGTCAAGTCATCAGTAAATGGCCCTAATCTGTCAAAAGTTATTAATAAAGCATGCTCTTTTCGAATACTTCTTTAACTGATAAGACTAATTCAGTCGAGATATTTGGATTTCAAAATTGTATTTACTGCCCCTAAATCTTGTTATTGTTTTCATTCCAATGTCCAGCCCTCCACCGTTTTACCAATCAGAAAGTTTGTGTTCTGGGTTGCCAGAACTCATAGTGTCGCGCTAATCTCACTGGTAAAACATGTGGCCACAGAACTAAAAAAGGTCAGATCTCGTTATGATTCTCAAATCATTAATGACAAAACAAGGAATAAAACAAGGATTTCTATTGGGGTCTTCGTGAAAAAGGGGTCAGTTATAGATTTGTTGTTGACTCTTGTCTATTCATTATTATTATTATTATTCGATTTTATGGTCCCAGCTGGATTCGTCTGCATATCTGGCAACCTGAGTCAGGGAGTGGGAGAGGTTGCAGTACCACCTTTGGCCATATTTTAAATTTATGTTTGAGCGCCCTAAATTATAACACAGATCAGAGAATCAAGCATGATCAAACACAGGAAATGCAATGATTAAAAAACACATTGAACCATTGGTCCATAAGGGGCAGATGACCCATATAGTAAGTACGTAAGTAAGTCATCTTTATTTATATACCGCCTTTCACAGACTAGAGTCACAAAGCGGTTTACAATTGTTTTTAGTTTTTTTGGGCATTTGTCCTCTCACTCCTCACAGAGATGGGAGCAGGGTCGCCAGTACAGGAGGCGCATGCCAGACCTATTGGACATGTTTTTAGTGGTAGGGGAAACCAGAGTACCCGGAGGAAACCTACGCAGACACGGGGAGAACATGCAAACTCCACTCAGAAAGGCCCTGGTCCGACCAGGATTCGAATCCAGGACCTACTTGCTGAGAGGCGAGAGTGCTATCCACTCAGCCACCGTGCCGCCCTATATGTCCATAAATGTAGTTGAAAGTGGAGTGTCCTTGATTATCACCACTGTCCTTAGAACCTCCTGCACCAGAAAGGAAAAGCTCAAAAAACCTAGTGGGAGAAAAATGAGAAACCCTACAGTACATCATTTAGGGATCTGCTCCCACGGACAGACAGGCTGTGGATCCAGAACTCAGGCTGTAGAACAAAGACCGAGGCCACGCAATGCAGTACTAAGACAGCTCCCAGGCAGGGACATTGGGTTACACATAACATTTTGTGAAAAAATCAGACCACAACATGACATGGTTTTTAACAAAGCTGTATGAATTATTAAAAAACATGTTATCTTGTACATACTGAGAGCTGATTGGCCGAGTGAGGGTGTTCCACTCCTTTTCACTTTTCTGTCTGTAAAAGCAGAAGATTGGATTTGAGTCCAAAATTACATGCATGTGATAGAGCCAAACTGTTTTAAAAGCAATAAGACGGAGGAATTACGTTTTTTTTTAAAATATATTTTTTTTTTATAATGTTGAAAAGGCTTAAAGATTTTTCCCAGTGGTTTTTATATCACAAATTATATTGTTATTATGAATTCTCCTTCTATGATATATTCTCTTACTGTGGTATATTTTCTTTGGCCATATCGCTCAAACCTATCTGTGAAAGTTACCATAGCTCTCCCAGGGTGTCACACGTGAACCTTTCATAGTTCATGGGGAATAATAATATTAGACATAACTAATAGTATAAGCTACCACAATAACCCAGGGTTCCACTTGCAGGAGACGAGCCTTGCCGACCTGCTCCAGCTGAATTTACACTGCTTCGAGGATGAGGTGAGGGCCATTGTGGACAGAGCCGTCAAAGAAATGTCTATGGAGAAGGTCCTGAAAGAGCTGGATTCAACCTGGACAGGTAGGCTTCAGAAGAACAGTACTTCAGAGCTAGAACACAGGAGACAGGTCTGCAAAATAATGTGAAATTACACTAATTACATCGGATTCAGAAGACTGCATTTTCTAATTACTTTGCCAACAACAAAATACAGTATCTTGTTTCATTCTTCGAAACTATGCTAACCTTATAGTTTATATCTTTTAAATCTGAAGAGACTCAACGCACTAAGGGGTTATTAGAATTGTTTTCTATAGGTCGTCATAGTAATCTATTTTTGCATAAATTAGCACATAAGACTCTGCAGACCTTAAATGCAAGAATTATATTAAATGCAGCCTCGCGGAAATTCAATTCTGGAAGACGTCAGCCAAAGCCACCCCTTCCAGACCGGCCTCGCATCCCCAGCCTATCGCACAGCAAACGCCCATTTCCAACCAACCTATGCCGGCCAGGCCAGCCGCTTAAAAGCAGAGAAACTCCCACTTTACGGCCTTCTCGAAGCCTTACAAAGAGTCGTTCTGGAGGAATCGCTTTCGTCTACTCACGCTTACTCGTGCGTGTCCCTGCTGTCCTCTGTCTTGCTGCGTGTGGTCTGCTCCTCCTCCGTGTCGCTGCACCTGCTGCGGGTCTCTGCTGTGGTCCGTGGGTCTTTGCCGCTCTCCTCCTTTGCGGTCTCTTTCTGCGGGTTCGCCGCTGCTCGTCTCGTCGCGGCCTGCTGCTGCATACGGCCGGTCTGGACCGGTGCGGTGGGAGCTGTGCGCATCCCTGCCTCTTTGTACCGGTACGGTGTGGTCCCGTTGTTTTCCTTGTCTTCTGGCGTTGTGGGTAAGTATGCTGACCTGCGGACGGTTTATTCCCCTCGCATTGTACTGCAGGCTCGGTTTTGGCCCCGCGCTTTGTACTGCAGGCTCAGTTGGCCCCTCGCATTGGTGTGCAAGCTCTCAGTTTAAAGCCCTCGCATTGGTCTGCAGGCTCTTTTTAAATCCCCCTCTTGGACTACAAACTCTGTTTAAATCCCTCACTCGGACTACAAGCTCCGTTTTAATCCCTCACATTGGACTGCAAGCTCTCAGTTTTAATCCCTCACTTGGACTGCAATCTCTCTCTTTAAATCCCTCACATTGGACTGCAGGCTCTCTTTAAATCCCTCTCTTGGACTACAAGCTCTGGTAAATCCCTCTCCTTGGACTGCAGCTCTCAATTTGAATCCCTCACATTGGACTGCAAGCTCTCAGTTTTAATCCCTCACTTAGGACTGCAGGCTCTGTTTGAATCCCTCACACTGGACTGCAAGCTCTCAGTTTAAACCCCTCTCTTGGACTGCAATCTCTCAGTTTAAACCCCTCTCTTGGACTGCGGGCTCAGTTTTAATCCCTCACTTTGGACTTCAAGCTCTGTTTAAATTCCTCACACTGGACTGCAAGCTCTCGGTTTTAATCCCTCACTTGGACTACAAGCTCTCAGTTTTAAATCCCTCACTTAGGACTGCAGGCTCTGTTTGAATCCCTCACACTGGACTGCAAGCTCTCAGTTTTAATCCCTCTCTTTGGACTACAAGCTCTCAGTATTAATCCCTCACTTGGGTTGTCGTTTAACTCCTTCACACTGGACTGCAGGCTCTCAGTTTAAACCCCTCACTTGGACTGCGGGCTCAGTTTTAATCCCTCACTTTGGACTGAAAGTTCTGTTTAAATCCCTCACATTGGACTGCAAGCTCTGTTTAGGTCCCTCGGCGTCTCTCGTGTCCCGCAACCTCTTTCCGGCTCTCCGTGAGCCCCAAGTCGTTGCGCGGCTCTGGCGCGGGAGGTGTCCGTGGGCTACGTCATTGGCCCCTTCTCTCAGTCTCGCTCTAACCCGATGGGCATCGCCACCCGCAAGCGCTCCAGGAAGAAGCGTCTCATATTCGTCCTCTCCTGTCCCCGCTCCGGGCCCGCCCCGAGCATCAACAGCCCCTTCCCTCCAGCGCCCTTCTCCCTGCAGTCCGCTACCGTGGACCACGCGATCAGGCTGATAAAGACTTTCGGCCCCGGCTCATGGCTCTCCAAGGCCGACATCCCGGACGCGTTCGAGCTGCTGCCCATCCACCCCGACCACTGGCGCTGTTCAGGGGTCAAGCGGCGTCAGAGTTCTTCCTCACCGTGCGCCTCACCTTTGGCTGCCGGAGTAGTCCCTCTCTGTTCAACAATCTCTCGGAGGCGCCGTGTCGGATTCTGCTTAATTACGCGCGGCTCCCCTCTGTCCTGCATCTCCCCGATGATTTCCTCGTAGTCGACCCACCCTCAGACTGCTCCGGGGGCTCTTTCCGCAAGCTCAAGCTCGCCTTCTCTGCCCTCGGATTCCTTCACTCCGAGAAGACCACCGGCCCCGCCACCGCTTTGGAGTTCTCGGCATCCGCCTCATCACGCGCGCCGTGGAGGCCTCCCTCCCGCTGGACAAGCTTGGGCGCATCCGCGCTTTCTCCCGGTCTGCCTTGTCCTCCCCGTCACTTTCAACGCGTCAGCTGCTCTCCCTCTCGGTCACCTCAATTATGCCATCCGCATCATCCCTCAGGGTCGTTCCTTTATTTCCAGACTCCTCTCACTCGCTGGCCCCGTCCCCTCCCTCCATGATGCTGTTTCCCTGGACGCCGGGTGCCGCTCCGACCTAGCGTTCTGGTCCCGTCTGCTGAGCCGCTGGAACGACGTATCTTTTCTACAGCGACGTCGTCCCGTCCCCCGATGCCCTGCGTTTCTTTACGGACGCAGCCCCGTCCATGGGTTTTGGGGGGTTCTTCCAGGACCAGTGGTTTGCCGGGCCCCGGCCCGGCCCGACTCCTTCCCTCGAAGCATCTCCTCCGCCCTCCATGAAATACATCCCGTAGCCGTGGCCTGCGCGCCGTGGAGCCACACGTGGCACAGAAAAGGATTCTGTGTTGTGTGATAATCTCGACGTGGTAGAAATAATTAACAGAGGTCGTTCGTCCTCTCCCCAAGTCATGCCTTTTCTCAGACGCATCACATGGCTCTCAGTCCTAAATAATTTATCATCACTGCTCGTCACGTCCCTGGTCAGCTTATCTGTATTGCTGATTGTCTCTCTCGTTTTTAAATTCCAGGAGTTCCGACGCCTCTGCCACTCTGCCAATTCAACGCCATGGAATCCCTCGCCTAGTCCCACAGTCTCTTCACCTTCTCCTCTCCTCCGCGTCATCCTACATGAAAATGGGCCTCTCACTTTCCACGCTGAAATCTTACTGCTTTGCTTGAAAAGTCTACTCCTGCTTTTGCTACGCTCACAGCATTCCCCTAATTCCGTTCTCTGTATGTACCATCTGCGCCTTCTTAGTTCACTGTGCGGACAATCTCCTCTACAAGATCTCTTACATTCGCTCTCTTCTCACCGGGATCCAATTCCAGGCCCGCTGTCACAACCCCGCTTTCTCCTCTCTATTCGATCAAACTCGTCATCAAAGGCATTCACAACTGCACCCCTCATTCCTCGGACCACAGGCGCCCCATCACACTGTCCATCCTCCACCAGCTCTGCGCCGCACTTTGCTCCAGCACACTTTCAAGATCCATGATGCGTACACTCGTCTCCGCTCTCGGAAAGGAGATCTCAACAGACCGTTATTCCTCACTCCCGACAACCTCCCCATGAGTCCGTACTGCTACTTTGTAACTTGTCCCCTCATCTCTACACAGCTCACTCTTTACGGATAGGCGCTGCGCTCTAGCGTGCTTTATATATAGCGGTGCCTTTATAAATAGTGTTGCCTTTATAAATAGCGGTGCCTTTATATATAGCGGTGCACCTTGCTGGTTAGCAAGGTGTCCCTTGCTAACCAGGCCTGCCTAAAACCCCATCAAACGCACAGCCTTTTGGGGATTGTGCGCGCACTCTCGCAGGAGCCTCGCTGACTGAACGCCGCACCGGGGCCTAGGGCGCCAAACTACCTTTCAATAAAAAACTTCAAATGCATTTTGTCTCCTCAAAGTCTCTCCAGATTGAAATGCAGCCTCGCGGAAATTCAATTCTGGAAGACGTCAGCCAAAGCCACCCGTTCCAGGCCGGCCTCGCATCCCCAGCCTATCGCACAGCAAACGCCCATTTCCAACCAACCTATGCCGGCCAGGCCAGCCGCTTAAAAGCAAAGAAACTCCCACTTTACGGCCTCCTCGAAGCCTTGCAAACCACCGCCTCCCCTCCTCCTCCCTTTTCTCACCCTGCCTCAATCATGCCTCTTCCTGCTGCCCGAATGCCGCCACCAGTGCCTAGGTCCCGGGGGATTGTGCGCGCACTCTCGCAGGAGCCTCGCTGACTGAACGCTGCACCGGGGCCTAGGGCGCCAAACTACCTTTCAATAAAAAACTTCAAATGCATTTTGTCTCCTCAAAGTCTCTCCCAGATTGAAAAATACTGTTAAAACTTGGGGGGTGTCTCTTGGGAGGAGCGGCCCTGTAACACGAATTGGATTATTCTTTGCCCCTGAGTCCTCTCACGTGTGGGGTCTTGCTGGGCGGAGGCTCCAATCACTCTTTGTGGCCTTGCTGGGCGTACCATTGTTCCTACGGCCCGCCGCGTTGTGTCCCACTAGCGAAGGCCTAAGGGACGTTATACCATGACGTAGGAAATAATAGTTACCTAATGTAATTAAGTTCCTGACGAATAGGTGCGTAGTCCCTTAGCTACGGAGCCCCATCAGGCCAGCCCGGTTGGCAGAGTTCAAGAGGGGCGCGCGGGCCTGGTTCAGGAGGCTTTTAATAGAGGAGGGTCGCTAGTGATTGGAGCTCTACTGTATACGGGTCTGCACTGTCTCTCCTTATGGATCTATACGGGTCTGGCACATGGTCTCTCCTAGGATCTATAAGGGTCTGCACTGCTCAATCCCATGGGAGCATACGGGTCTGCAATGGTCTCTCCTACGGGTCCCGTTGCTGCACGCTCCTGGATCCAAACGGGTCCGCGCTGGTCTCTCCAGGCTGGTTGGCGTCTCCATCTCGGTCCGCGCTGGTCTCTCCAGTCGTGGTCTATGCCTCGCATTCTTCAGTCAGGTCTCTCATCTATGCCGTCGCTCCGGTCCGCGCTGGTTTCTGGGGGTCTGGTCTACTCCAGTCTCGCCTCGGGCTCGGCATTGTTCTCGAGCGCTGGTTCTCTGCGCTGTGATCTCCTCCCCTAGGGATCCAAATATGTTTAGATGTTTAATCTCAAATACATTTTAAATTAAATACATAATATATGTTTAAATATTCAATATCATAAGCATTTTGCAGATTAATCTCATCATATTTTAGATTAATCTCAGAATTTTGCTAGTTCGACTTTATTATCATAATATTTCGACTTTTAAGTCAACTATTTATAAGACTTTATTCTCAGTCTGGTAAAAGAAGAAAAAAGGTGACTCTTTTTGCTCCGAAAATTAGACTCTTTGCTTTAGGCCGTGTGCTGTTTCCTCTGGCGTCTGCACGACGGCCTGCAGTCCCTTATAAATTTTGGGGGCCAAAATTAGTGGGGCGGTTACCTTAGGCTAGAGTACCTAAGGCTAATGAAGCACGCGGGCACGCGCGCTGTACTTTACGAGGATTTGGCATTCATTCAATGCTGAGAGAACAATGCGGCGAACAATTCAAGCGGCTTACGAGCGCGGCGTTGATGTACTCCGCACGTGGGGTCTTCTTAGAAAAGCTACTGATGGACAACTTGAGTAGAAATTTAAGAAGTTTCGTACTAGGGATGCGTGAAAGAGGCCCAAGTTACCTAGATCCCCATTTGCCGCAAATACTTGAGACACGAGTGGAGTTTCACGTTGGGTATGATGAGGCAGCTAAATAAGCTTGAGCACACCTGGCAGTGTATTACACAGGTTACACTGCATCAGTTTTACAAGCAATGTCAAAACTTGGTCCGAGATCAACGGAACCAACTCTGATAAAATGTGTGTACACATATATAAACAATATACAGAATGTTCATGAGAAATGAGTGATGTACTGTAGGCCAGTGTTATTGGGAGCATGTGTTTTTTCTGCTCTGGGCGAAGGCTTGACTGGGCCTGCTTCTAAGAGAGCGGTGGGACCTGAATCAGTGGGTGACTCCAGCATGGCAGCGTGAAGACCACCCCCGGGAAGTACATTCAATGGAGGCCCTGGGACAGGTGTTGCAAGCGCTTCTCCAAAGACATCCGGGCCTGAACAAAGAGGGGGTGGCAGCACAGGGTCATCATGTATTGACAGCTTTCATTGGTGGAAAAACTGATATTTCATTGGGTATTTGACTGAGCCATATGTTGCCCCCGTGCTACAAATTTTTAGAATATTTTGTTTTATTTGACAAAAAAAGAAGTAAATACACACAACCCATTTTAGAGTTTTAGAATTTCAGGTCCTAAAATACGGATGGATGAGCTGTCACGGCAACTAACTGGTGCCACAGCCAGGGCGCAGTATAGAAGTGGATGAGGTAAACAAACGGCTGAATGCTGCTGGGGATCGACCTAGCTGTCACACTATACGGGAATGGGGAGGGCACGTGTAGTGAGGAATACAGACGATAACGTCTAAATTAGCACTCACCACCACCGTCTATGAACGCATACATGACCCCGCGAATAAAGCCCCCTCAAAGCTCCAGGATTGGTAAAGTGAAAAATCCTTTAAAGATGTGAGCTGAGGAGTTGATCCCATGATAATTGGAACACACCCTTCTTAAAGAGAGGAGACCATCACCCCGGTCTGCCCCTCCATTTGGAACTGGCTGCTCTTGTTTGAGTAATACTTCGTGGTTGCCTTGGAGCTGCTTGGGGGTTCAGGTGCGCTCTTGGACCCTTGAGGGCCTGACAGTGGGGGGTGAAGAATCTGCTGACATCTTGACGAGCTTTGCTGAGAATGCAGAATCCCTGCCATTCGCCCACGGCACGGCAGCCGCTCATCCAGGAGCCAAACCGGAGTGCCTTCACCATGTACCAGTCCCAAGCTCCTGTCCATACATTCTGCTGTACAAGGAGAACATGCATGCCAGCTCTCCACAGCAAAGAATGCACACAAGCAGATCAGTCAGTTCAGATTTATACAACAATTGTTCCCGTCAACACAAACGGACCTGTAGCCTCAGGACTAAATAGGGTGACTGCAGCTCAGTTGGGTAGAATGAGTGCCTTTGGCCTGATGGTCCGTAGGGTTGATCCCCCCACAATGTCTACTGTCGTTTTGTCTTTGGGCAGGACACTTACCAAACTTGCCTGATGTTGCACATGGTTCCTCGAGATTCGCAGCAGCAGTTGCCATAAAGAGGCTTTTTTTTGTATTTTTTAAATGCTTTTGAATAAAAAATGCAGGCCCCTTAGTGCCCACACAGCGCAGTTGGTTGATAACTCAACGACTTATTAAAAAATGAATGCACAAAATAATTGTCTAATCATCTGGATTTCTGAATTGATGTCGTCATGGCTTTAGATCCCTTGAGACACAGCCTTTTTTCTTAATATCACCGATGTTCAGGCTGATTTAGATCTTGCTTCAGTCCACTTATACGGTACCCGGTGATAAAGAACGAGGGTGTTGCTGGGGTTCAAGCTTAAGATTTGCCCCAAGGATTTATATTATTTTTTGTGACATTCTTGTTAAAATTTTAAAACATGTTCACCTATTAGATATTCTCATGACCTTCTTACGAAACACTGAATGAAGAAGGAAAAGAAAGAACTTTGCCGACACAAGTTCTGTCCAAATTTATTTTCCCTCATTTTTGGTGGGGCTCTGCGCAGCTCTCTGGGCCTGTTTGTTCGGCTATACAGAGATCCCAATGCGACGTTTTGTATCTTAGCCAGCCGCGTAGTTTGGGAGGCTAAATGCCTACACTTTTTTATCAATACTGCTATACTCAGAACATAATTAGCTTCACAAGCCCACGCGTTATCTGGGAAAAGCGAATTCCCCTCAACAGGGAGCCATTTGCTCCCTGCGTGGCCTGGATATAGAATGCCTCTGACGATAATCTCTATCAGCAGCTTTCTTATGGTGTGTAAATCCTTGCTCAAAAGCAAAAGTGCCATATTAAAGTCACAAACCATCCCTGACCTTTAACCGTGGTTTAATTTGGGAGAATATATTTTTGTTAATAAATCGACCTTTTTGATCTTTTAACCATGAAACAACATTGTTCCATCCATCATCCATCCATTTTCTACCCCCTAATCCATTTCTGGGTCGGGGTGGCAATCAGAGCTGCACCCATTTCACAGAGCACCAGCCCCTCACTGATCCTCTGCAGGTGGGGAGTCCACAAGAGCATTGTTCCATCCTCAAAAACAAACCTGGGACGCTAATATCATAAACTTCGGTCCCAAACTTGTGACACCCCCTATAAGCTGTAAATCTGGTGTACCTAACTTTTAATTCAACTCAATTAAAGTAGAAATATGTAAGATTTTCATGTCAAGTCATCAGTAAATGGCCCTAATCTGTCAAAAGTTATTAATAAAGCATGCTCTTTTCGAATACTTCTTTAACTGATAAGACTAATTCAGTCGAGATATTTGGATTTCAAAATTGTATTTACTGCCCCTAAATCTTGTTATTGTTTTCATTCCAATGTCCAGCCCTCCACCGTTTTACCAATCAGAAAGTTTGTGTTCTGGGTTGCCAGAACTCATAGTGTCGCGCTAATCTCACTGGTAAAACATGTGGCCACAGAACTAAAAAAGGTCAGATCTCGTTATGATTCTCAAATCATTAATGACAAAACAAGGAATAAAACAAGGATTTCTATCGGGGTCTTCGTGAAAAAGGGGTCAGTTATAGATTTGTTGTTGACTCTTGTCTATTCATTATTATTATTATTATTCGATTTTATGGTCCCAGCTGGATTCGTCTGCATATCTGGCAACCTGAGTCAGGGAGTGGGAGAGGTTGCAGTACCACCTTTGGCCATATTTTAAATTTATGTTTGAGCGCTCTAAATTATAACACAGATCAGAGAATCAAGCATGATCAAACACAGGAAATGCAATGATTAAAAAACACATTGAACCATTGGTCCATAAGGGGCAGATGACCCATATAGTAAGTACGTAAGTAAGTCATCTTTATTTATATACCGCCTTTCACAGACTAGAGTCACAAAGCGGTTTACAATTGTTTTTAGTTTTTTTGGGCATTTGTCCTCTCACTCCTCACAGAGATGGGAGCAGGGTCGCCAGTACAGGAGGCGCATGCCAGACCTATTGGACATGTTTTTAGTGGTAGGGGAAACCAGAGTACCCGGAGGAAACCTACGCAGACACGGGGAGAACATGCAAACTCCACTCAGAAAGGCCCTGGTCCGACCAGGATTCGAATCCAGGACCTACTTGCTGAGAGGCGAGAGTGCTATCCACTCAGCCACCGTGCCGCCCTATATGTCCATAAATGTAGTTGAAAGTGGAGTGTCCTTGATTATCACCACTGTCCTTAGAACCTCCTGCACCAGAAAGGAAAAGCCCAAAAAACCTAGTGGGAGAAAAATGAGAAACCCTACAGTACATCATTTAGGGATCTGCTCCCACGGACAGACAGGCTGTGGATCCAGAACTCAGGCTGTAGAACAAAGACCGAGGCCACGCAATGCAGTACTAAGACAGCTCCCAGGCAGGGACATTGGGTTACACATAACATTTTGTGAAAAAATCAGACCACAGCATGACATGGTTTTTAACAAAGCTGTATGAATTATTAAAAAACATGTTATCTTGTACATACTGAGAGCTGATTGGCCGAGTGAGGGTGTTCCACTCCTTTTCACTTTTCTGTCTGTAAAAGCAGAAGATTGGATTTGAGTCCAAAATTACATGCATGTGATAGAGCCAAACTGTTTTAAAAGCAATAAGACGGAGGAATTACGTTTTTTTTTAAAATATATTTTTTTTTTATAATGTTGAAAAGGCTTAAAGATTTTTCCCAGTGGTCTTTATATCACAAATTATATTGTTATTATGAATTCTCCTTCTATGATATATTCTCTTACTGTGGTATATTTTCTTTGGCCATATCGCTCAAACCTATCTGTGAAAGTTACCATAGCTCTCCCAGGGTGTCACACGTGAACCTTTCATAGTTCATGGGGAATAATAATATTAGACATAACTAATAGTATAAGCTACCACAATAACCCAGGGTTCCACTTGCAGGAGACGAGCCTTGCCGACCTGCTCCAGCTGAATTTACACTGCTTCGAGGATGAGGTGAGGGCCATTGTGGACAGAGCCGTCAAAGAAATGTCTATGGAGAAGGTCCTGAAAGAGCTGGATTCAACCTGGACAGGTAGGCTTCAGAAGAACAGTACTTCAGAGCTAGAACACAGGAGACAGGTCTGCAAAATAATGTGAAATTACACTAATTACATCGGATTCAGAAGACTGCATTTTCTAATTACTTTGCCAACAACAAAATACAGTATCTTGTTTCATTCTTCGAAACTATGCTAACCTTATAGTTTATATCTTTTAAAAAAAAATCTGAAGAGACTCAACGCACTAAGGGGTTATTAGAATTGTTTTCTATAGGTCGTCATAGTAATCTATTTTTGCATGCATAAATTAGCACATAAGACTCTGCAGACCTTAAATGCAAGAAATTATATTAAATGCAGCCTCGCGGAAATTCAATTCTGGAAGACGTCAGCCAAAGCCACCCCTTCCAGACCGGCCTCGCATCCCCAGCCTATCGCACAGCAAACGCCCATTTCCAACCAACCTATGCCGGCCAGGCCAGCCGCTTAAAAGCAGAGAAACTCCCACTTTACGGCCTTCTCGAAGCCTTACAAAGAGTCGTTCTGGAGGAATCGCTTTCGTCTACTCACGCTTACTCGTGCGTGTCCCTGCTGTCCTCTGTCTTGCTGCGTGTGGTCTGCTCCTCCTCCGTGTCGCTGCACCTGCTGCGGGTCTCTGCTGTGGTCCGTGGGTCTTTGCCGCTCTCCTCCTTTGCGGGCTCTTTCTGCGGGTTCGCCGCTGCTCGTCTCGTCGCGGCCTGCTGCTGCATACGGCCGGTCTGGACCGGTGCGGTGGGAGCTGTGCGCATCCCTGCCTCTTTGTACCGGTACGGTGTGGTCCCGTTGTTTTCCTTGTCTTCTGGCGTTGTGGGTAAGTATGCTGACCTGCGGACGGTTTATTCCCCTCGCATTGTACTGCAGGCTCGGTTTTGGCCCCGCGCTTTGTACTGCAGGCTCAGTTGGCCCCGCGCATTGGTGTGCAAGCTCTCAGTTTAAAGCCCTCGCATTGGTCTGCAGGCTCTTTTTAAATCCCCCTCTTGGACTACAAACTCTGTTTAAATCCCTCACTCGGACTACAAGCTCCGTTTTAATCCCTCACATTGGACTGCAAGCTCTCAGTTTTAATCCCTCACTTGGACTGCAATCTCTCTCTTTAAATCCCTCACATTGGACTGCAGGCTCTCTTTAAATCCCTCTCTTGGACTACAAGCTCTGGTAAATCCCTCTCCTTGGACTGCAGCTCTCAATTTGAATCCCTCACATTGGACTGCAAGCTCTCAGTTTTAATCCCTCACTTAGGACTGCAGGCTCTGTTTGAATCCCTCACACTGGACTGCAAGCTCTCAGTTTAAACCCCTCTCTTGGACTGCAAGCTCTCAGTTTAAACCCCTCTCTTGGACTGCAATCTCTCAGTTTAAACCCCTCTTGGACTGCGGGCTCAGTTTTAATCCCTCACTTTGGACTTCAAGCTCTGTTTAAATTCCTCACACTGGACTGCAAGCTCTCGGTTTTAATCCCTCACTTGGACTACAAGCTCTCAGTTTTAAATCCCTCACTTAGGACTGCAGGCTCTGTTTGAATCCCTCACACTGGACTGCAAGCTCTCAGTTTTAATCCCTCTCTTTGGACTACAAGCTCTCAGTATTAATCCCTCACTTGGGTTGTCGTTTAACTCCTTCACACTGGACTGCAGGCTCTCAGTTTAAACCCCTCACTTGGACTGCGGGCTCAGTTTTAATCCCTCACTTTGGACTGAAAGTTCTGTTTAAATCCCTCACATTGGACTGCAAGCTCTGTTTAGGTCCCTCGGCGTCTCTCGTGTCCCGCAACCTCTTTCCGGCTCTCCGTGAGCCCCAAGTCGTCGCGCGGCTCTGGCGCGGGAGGTGTCCGTGGGCTACGTCATTGGCCCCTTCTCTCAGTCTCGCTTTAACCCGATGGGCATCGCCACCCGCAAGCGCTCCAGGAAGAAGCGTCTCATATTCGTCCTCTCCTGTCCCCGCTCCGGGCCCGCCCCGAGCATCAACAGCCCCTTCCCTCCAGCGCCCTTCTCCCTGCAGTCCGCTACCGTGGACCACGCGATCAGGCTGATAAAGACTTTCGGCCCCGGCTCATGGCTCTCCAAGGCCGACATCCCGGACGCGTTCGAGCTGCTGCCCATCCACCCCGACCACTGGCGCTGTTCAGGGGTCAAGCGGCGTCAGAGTTCTTCCTCACCGTGCGCCTCACCTTTGGCTGCCGGAGTAGTCCCTCTCTGTTCAACAATCTCTCGGAGGCGCCGTGTCGGATTCTGCTTAATTACGCGCGGCTCCCCTCTGTCCTGCATCTCCCCGATGATTTCCTCGTAGTCGACCCACCCTCAGACTGCTCCGGGGGCTCTTTCCGCAAGCTCAAGCTCGCCTTCTCTGCCCTCGGATTCCTTCACTCCGAGAAGACCACCGGCCCCGCCACCGCTTTGGAGTTCTCGGCATCCGCCTCATCACGCGCGCCGTGGAGGCCTCCCTCCCGCTGGACAAGCTTGGGCGCATCCGCGCTTTCTCCCGGTCTGCCTTGTCCTCCCCGTCACTTTCAACGCGTCAGCTGCTCTCCCTCTCGGTCACCTCAATTATGCCATCCGCATCATCCCTCAGGGTCGTTCCTTTATTTCCAGACTCCTCTCACTCGCTGGCCCCGTCCCCTCCCTCCATGATGCTGTTTCCCTGGACGCCGGGTGCCGCTCCGACCTAGCGTTCTGGTCCCGTCTGCTGAGCCGCTGGAACGACGTATCTTTTCTACAGCGACGTCGTCCCGTCCCCCGATGCCCTGCGTTTCTTTACGGACGCAGCCCCGTCCATGGGTTTTGGGGGGTTCTTCCAGGACCAGTGGTTTGCCGGGCCCCGGCCCGACTCCTTCCCTCGAAGCATCTCCTCCGCCCTCCATGAAATACATCCCGTAGCCGTGGCCTGCGCGCCGTGGAGCCACACGTGGCACAGAAAAGGATTCTGTGTTGTGTGATAATCTCGACGTGGTAGAAATAATTAACAGAGGTCGTTCGTCCTCTCCCCAAGTCATGCCTTTTCTCAGACGCATCACATGGCTCTCAGTCCTAAATAATTTATCATCACTGCTCGTCACGTCCCTGGTCAGCTTATCTGTATTGCTGATTGTCTCTCTCGTTTTTAAATTCCAGGAGTTCCGACGCCTCTGCCACTCTGCCAATTCAACGCCATGGAATCCCTCGCCTAGTCCCACAGTCTCTTCACCTTCTCCTCTCCTCCGCGTCATCCTACATGAAAATGGGCCTCTCACTTTCCACGCTGAAATCTTACTGCTTTGCTTGAAAAGTCTACTCCTGCTTTTGCTACGCTCACAGCATTCCCCTAATTCCGTTCTCTGTATGTACCATCTGCGCCTTCTTAGTTCACTGTGCGGACAATCTCCTCTACACAAGATCTCTTACATTCGCTCTCTTCTCGCCGGGATCCAATTCCAGGCCCGCTGTCACAACCCCGCTTTCTCCTCTCTATTCGATCAAACTCGTCATCAAAGGCATTCACAACTGCACCCCTCATTCCTCGGACCACAGGCGCCCCATCACACTGTCCATCCTCCATCAGCTCTGCGCCGCACTTTGCTCCAGCACACTTTCAAGATCCATGATGCGTACACTCGTCTCCGCTCTCGGAAAGGAGATCTCAACAGACCGTTATTCCTCACTCCCGACAACCTCCCCATGAGTCCGTACTGCTACTTTGTAACTTGTCCCCTCATCTCTACACAGCTCACTCTTTCCGGATAGGCGCTGCCTCTAGCGCTGCTTCCCTGGGACTCCCCCATTCTGCCCTTCAGCAGTTGGGTCTCTGGTCATCATCTGCCCTCTCCTCATACATCAGGCCGGACACTTCGACCATTCTGGCAGCCAAGCGTCTATTGGCATCCCCGTAAGCTCTTGCAAAACTCCCTGGTGGCGGCAGCAGCTGAGCATTTATAAATAGTGTTGCCTTTATAAATAGTGTTGCCTTTATAAATAGTGTCGCATTTATAAATAGTGTTGCCTTTATAAATAGTGTTGCCTTTATATATAGCGGTGCCT
Source organism: Knipowitschia caucasica (assembly GCA_964034765.1). Taxonomy (NCBI): domain Eukaryota; kingdom Metazoa; phylum Chordata; class Actinopteri; order Gobiiformes; family Gobiidae; genus Knipowitschia; species Knipowitschia caucasica. The sequence goes on from OZ035836.1 coordinate 34,674,208, forward strand.
TTATAAATAGTGTTACCTTTATATATAGCGGTGCATTTATAAATAGTGTTGCCTTTATAAATAGTGTTGCATTTATAAATAGTGTTGCCTTTATACATAGCGGTGCCTTTATAAATAGCTTTGCCTTTATAAATAGTGTTGCCTTTATATATAGCGGTGCCTTTATAAATAGTGTTGCCTTTATAAATAGCGGTGCCTTTATATATAGCGGTGCACCTTGCTGGTTAGCAAGGTGTCCCTTGCTAACCAGGCCTGCCTAAAACCCCATCAAACGCACAGCCTTTTGGGGATTGTGCGCGCACTCTCGCAGGAGCCTCGCTGACTGAACGCCGCACCGGGGCCTAGGGCACCAAACTACCTTTCAATAAAAAACTTCAAATGCATTTTGTTTCCTCAAAGTCTCTCCAGATTGAAATGCAGCCTTGCGGAAATTCAATTCTGGAAGACGTCAGCCAAAGCCACCCGTTCCAGGCCGGCCTCGCATCCCCAGCCTATCGCACAGCAAACGCCCATTTCCAACCAACCTATGCCGGCCAGGCCAGCCGCTTAAAAGCAAAGAAACTCCCACTTTACGGCCTCCTCGAAGCCTTGCAAACCACCGCCTCCCCTCCTCCTCCCTTTTCTCACCCTGCCTCAATCATGCCTCTTCCTGCTGCCCGAATGCCGCCACCAGTGCCTAGGTCCCGGGGGATTGTGCGCGCACTCTCGCAGGAGCCTCGCTGACTGAACGCTGCACCGGGGCCTAGGGCGCCAAACTACCTTTCAATAAAAAACTTCAAATGCATTTTGTCTCCTCAAAGTCTCTCCAGATTGAATTACACATCTATGCAGTTTCCAGTCTTCTGGCCTGAACCTCTGCCTTTAATTCATGTTTCCAAATGTCTTGTGTGACCGAGTTTTTGGCCATGTCTCAGTTCTGTTGCTAACTTTCTGGAGACACTAGAAAGAAAAACTGGCTGCAGGGATTACGCTGCAAACTCTTATGCAGCAGTTTATCACATGTAAAGGCCCAAACATCTGGAATGAATTGGACATCAATTATACAATCTACATCATTTAAAACATCCACACAAAGTATTCCAACTTTATACAACTCCATGAGCCCAAAGAGCCAAAAACAGTCAAGATGTATCAATTTTGTTGTTTACTGTAACATGAATGATTTCACTTCTTAAGTAGCTTACATGTTTTTATGGATTTACATGTGCCACAAGTTACTTTTCTATGTTTTGCATAACCATAGCACAACATTTTCTAGTTGGTGGTACTGAAATTGTAAGGATGTGTGAATACAACATATGTTTAGAAATTGGTTTAGAAAAGATGTAATATGGCATTTGTTTACTTGTATTGTTTGTGGGGCCCATGGATCTATAAAAATAACTTGATAGAGTATTACTAGCTTATAGCTGTCCCACCCATGAGCACAGAGGGCGCCCGTGGTACTGCAGGCTAAATTTACCCGGGCTACCCAGCAAAAGTCATATAGAACTAAAACACAACTCGACCTCAGCTGACAGAGAACCTACAGCTTTCATAAAGGTCGTATTTTGTGGGTATTTTAGTGTCCCTTGTCATCCTGAACTTTTTTTCTTTCTTAAATTCTTCGGTTTTCTTTAAATCCACACTTTACTGCCTTCCAGCTTCCTGAGAGTTCAGGTGCGATGGTGGCAGAGTCAGCTGTGAAACAGACCTATACATGCATGTTTGAATACATTATTCTCTCATATACATAAATAAACTGTACATGATTAATTACTTACTTACTTCCCATAATGTGCTGTAGGTATGCAGTTCCAGTACGAGGCTCACCCCAGGACACAAGTGCTTCTGCTGCGGAGCGACGAGGAGCTTATGGAGACCCTGGAGGACCACCAGGTGCAGCTGCAGAGCCTGCTGAGCTCCAAGCACATCTCACACTTTCTGGAGCAGGTGTCGGGGTGGCAGAGCCGGCTGTGTGTGGCCGACTCCGTCATCTCTATGTGGCTGGAAGTGCAGCGGACCTGGAGCCATCTGGAGAGCATCTTCATGGGCTCAGAGGACATCCGCACACAGCTGCCTGAGGTACCATCTCTTTGCCCTCAAAAGATTTTAACACTGAGTTTTTTAAGATAGCCGCTCTCCCTTTTGATATTCATGTTGGGAAATGACCAATTTGGACGTTTTTGAAGCAATACTGATTTGTTGGTCTTTAATCAAAATAAGAGTGGCAGGGCTCTTCTTTAGAGATAGTGGCCCTCATTTATGAAAGTTGTGCAGAAAAGGGTGATACTTTTGGTGTATTTTCCATTTACGCCAGACTGAACGCGAGATTTATGAACGAGTGAGATACGCACAGATCTGAGCGTACGCAGCCGCGACTGTTGATGAATGCCGCGGAGAAAACTAGCGTATTTATGAAAGTCACACCTTGAAATATCAAGAAAACGCCCCGTTTTTACGACAGCTCAGCGTAGAAGCCGGCCAGCAAGTCTAGTTTGAAGCCTGAGAAGGCCTGTCAGTTTTTATAGAGTTTTATTTACTATTTTGTCAAAAAAAACAAAAAGAAAACCCTGATTGATTATATATACGCGTTTTTCCCCTAGTGTCTAGACCCACTGCAGCGCTCATCTCTTTAGAAATGAATGAATGAATGAATATAAATATCTCAGCGGTGACTCTCATCTGGGTCAAGCGTCAGCGACATCTTCTTGTGAATGCAATGGAGCGATGAGAGAAAGGATGCGCATGAGTCTCGCTGTGTGGCACCTGCTGCCCGTGAGCCAGTTTCCACACAAAAAAGCGCTTTTCTCTGCCATTGCTGCGTAACTAATGAAGAAATACGTTTCTTTGCCAGAGGTGAATGAGACAAAACAAATAGCCATGCGTAATTACGCAGGGTCTGCCACAGATTTAGGGACAAATAGATGGCCACACATTAAGTAAGTAAGTAAGCCAGGTGTATTTACGCCTTCACAGAGCAGGATCACAAATTAAAGCGCTTCACATCAAAAATAAAAAAAACATACAGATGAAAAAAAATACACACAAGTCAGATTTAAAAATGAAGAAACAGAAGAGGGTCCTCATCATGAACGTATCATGATCTGTGATCTATTCAAAATGTGCGTGTTTCCAGAGGGTTAGTTTTTCTGATGTGCAAATTCAAATTCAGAAACATGATGATCAAAGAAAACGCAGTTTATATTTTTGCCAGACTGTGAATATGTTTATTCTTGTCCAAATCTTGCATTTCATGCGTGTTTTGGCGTGTTGTGATGAAGGTTGAAATGAGCGTACACATTTACACCACCTCCTGACTTCTGTGCGTACCGTACGCTCACGTCCAGATTGATAAATGCCGAAAAGTGTACATTTTTGCGTACGCCTCATTTACACTCTGATTTGGGTGTTCGCAAGTTTCATACATGAGGCCCAGTGTGAGGAGCTCAGTCACGCGGGAGGAGCTTGGGGTAGAGCCGCTGCTTCTCCACGTTGGGAGGAGCCAGTTAGAGTGGTTTTTGGCGTTTCACAGCAGCAGGAGACCAGGGAAAGATCCAGAACACATGAGAGGGATTATGTCTCTCAGATGGTCTGGGAACGCTCAGGATTCCCTCGGAAGAGCTGGAGGAAGTTTGTGAGGAGAGGGAAGTCTGGGTGTCTCTGCTTAGACTGCTGCCCCTGCGACCTGTCAATGGATAAAGCGGAAGAATGGATATTTGCTTCGTGATTTATGTTGTAAAAAATCTTTAAGGTCTATGATATAAACAAGCAAAACAATTTATAAGCACAATGACAACCAGTGCGTGTGAGTGCTTCATGATTCTGTCGTTTTATAGGGTTTGAGTCTCATATCACTGTGGGGCAGATCTTTTTAAAGTCGGGATTGAGGGGCTATATCTTGTATATAACTATAACTATTATGAATGACTATTATTCACTTCATTTGAGATCAATAACATGAGAAATACATAGTAAAAATGTCCGTTCCAAGGTTCATAGGATCTTTGTTCTTTGATCTGACTCTCTGGCACCTTTTTGGATCTGAGGATTAGGATTTATTCAATTCAATTATTTTTTGTAAAGCCCTAAATCCCAATGTTAGTTCTAACAATTATATGTTTTGTGACACCATGAAGTGATTGATAAGAGATCAGCTCAATCTCTTATCCTCCTCCAGTAGCACCATTCAAACTCATGGTCATTTTTGACCATTTAATTATTCTGTATATCTTTCATTACTAAATCAAACATAACGCACTTCTTTGACTGATAATTATGAAAACGGCCCCAACAGGGAAGAGGCATGACGAGACTGTTAACAGTGGAGTGTTTATATAGTCTAAATAGGGAACAGCATTTACTACAATTTGAGTGAAACAGTTTGTGCCAAATTTGGCACAAATTGTGTCAAAATGTGCCAAATTGTGCCAAATATGTTCTAAATGGCACTGATTTACCAACTGGAATATAATATTATTAAAAGTTTTCTTCCCAAATGTAAAATCACGCTTGATTGCTCCCAAATTAACTCGGCCAACTGTTCAAAAAAACAAAACAAAAAAACACTTTTTTGAGGACTCATATTGGTCATTCTTAACATGAAGTGGGAAAATAAATTCAGCTTTTTTTCCTCATCAATAATCACTTGGTGCAAATAAAATTATAGGACAAACTGAGCATGGAATATGTCTCCGTTAAGTCTCCGCTGAGTTTAGACTTGCCATTGCCACAGTTCTATTACTCCAATCAAAGATGTTCAATATGAAAACCTAAATAATAAATTTTTTGCTCCAAATCTTTGGCAGGACTCAAGGCGCTTCGAGGGCATTGATGCAGATTTCAAAGGGCTTGCAAACGCCATGCAGCGAACTCCCAACGTAGTGGAGGCCACCAACAAAGCAGGTCTGTTTGGAAGCCTGGAGGAGATCCAGAGCAGGTGAGCTCTATTTTCAAGTAAGACGTTATTTTAAATATAGCATCCTTCTACAATAAATACTTAGAATTGTGTTTTTTATCACACGTCTGTCAAATGTGACAAACACTCCTCTTAATATTGTGTGCTAAGTGAGAGTCACCTGTTTCTAGGTAAAAAATACTTTATCACTTTTCATAAAAAGGCTACGTTGAACGATCTTGACATTGATGTCTTGAAATGGTCTGTCTTTTCCTGCTCTGTGAGGCGCGTGTCCCTGTGACCACTTTGCTGCTCTCTGATTGGTTGCCGCAGGTGCATCGAGCAAAAACGTTTAACAATGTTCATCTCCAACGTTTTGATGTAGGCCGCACATATTCGCTCCGACGTACTGTACGGCACTGTAAACATTGTGTAAACTCGCCGTGACCTTTGGTCCAGTGGGAACGCAGCTTAAGTGGAAAGCTTGTTTGGAGCTCTATTTTTGCGTCTCTGGAAATTTCCAGGCCAGTTTTAATTTAAAAATTAAAACTGGCCTGGACCAAAAGTAACACAGTTGATCTATCTGTGGATATACAGTATGTACATGTTTTACTTTCAAAAACAGTTCATTTGATTTGATGGTTATTTGTTTCAGGGTACTTTTTCCTGATCAAAAGGGATTTTAGATTAAAATAAAAAATGTGTTTTTCATAGGAACATTTGCTTTAAAATCTGGCCATGGTACCTCTTACGTTAACGCTGCAAGTTGATCATAAACATATTTTCACAAACTTGTTCAGGTCTAATCTAATGGCTTCTCATCATGTCCATGTGTGTGTGCAGGCTGGCTCTCTGTGAGAAGGCTCTGGCAGAGTACCTGGACACCAAGCGTTTGGCTTTCCCCAGGTTTTACTTCATCTCATCGGCTGATCTGCTGGACGTCCTGTCCAACGGGACCAACCCACAACAGGTGCCATTTCTGGGGCAACTGCAGATAAAGGCTCTAATGCAAAGCTTCAACCCGAGATTATGTGTCACATCCCCCACACCAGACACACACTGCAAACACAGAGATTGTCAGCGTGAAGTCTTTATTGTGTAGGTGAATTATTTTAGTGTAGGGAAATGTGTCTCCTGAATTTGACCCATCCTTTTAATTTCACTAGGGCCTCTGTGAGGAGCAGTGATTACTGTAGTACAGCGCCCAGGGGCCCATTTCCTTGGTTGGAGCTGGAGGATATACCTGTTGTAGATAGATAGATACTTTATTGATCCCCGTAGGGGAAATTCAGGTGTCCAGTAGCAGCAAAAACACATCCATCCACTCGAACAAAACAAATAAATTGATAATTCTAAAAAGCTAACACTAGTAATAGTAATAAGACAAAACAGCACTTCAGGTCACAGCAGCAGAGGTGGTCTAGTCTTTGGGTCGAGCAGGACGGGTCAAAGCAGTAGAGGTTCGGACCATTTTCTTTGCTTTGGTCCAAAGTAAAATGCTAAATACTTTGTTTGCGTTTTTCAAAAAGTTAGCCTTCCTCCATGTACACTTTGAGAGCATGCAAACTCAGAAAGACCTTGTTCCATCATACCGATAACTAGTTATCTAGTTTCCTAATAACACTTCAACAAAAAGCAAAGGAAGGTTTCTCACCCATCATCCGTACTTCTTAGCAGGTTTTTCCGACGTTTCGTCCTTCATCCAAATAACCTTTTCAAGGGAATGAAATCTCAGACCGCGAGTTGGAGATTTATATCCTGTGGGTGTGTTAGCCACACCTTAATTCTGAGGCTAACTCATTAACAAACTAATGTCTGTTCAGATGTGGTAGGGAGCTGGTCTAACGACCTTGCTGGGGCTAACGATCCTAACTCATTAGTATGTCACAGAGCTATTGTCTGCTGAGAGGTTGGATGGAGTGCAGGTCTCCCCACTCCTAACTCATTAGCATGTCACTGACCTTATACAGTGTATAGTTAGTGCGTTGTTTTTAGGACGTCGTCATAGATGCGCGGCAAAACCAATCTTAACCCGCCTCCTCTGTTAAGGGATGGTTTGTGTTTCCTCACAAAATTGGCTTCTTTCACCCCTCTCTCAAACCAATTTTTTCTTGAGCCAGAATTTTAATCTCTGTGTTGTTCACGGTGTGGTTGGAGGCCTTGAGGTGGATATGTACCGCCGATAGTGGCCCACTAGAGTTTTATCTACGATGTTGGTAAAAGTCGTTTCTGTAGGGTTTGTTTAGTTTCTCCAATATAGTGGTCAGTGCACTCCTCTTCACTACATTTAATTGAATACACCACATTTCTCTGTTTGTGTCTGGGTGTTTTGTCTTTGGGATGCACTAATTAACGTGTTGAAAGATTTGAAATACACAGGGATTCTTTGTAGTTTCTCTGAAACTCCATCCACATATGTTAAGGACACCCCTCTCCTCCTACTTTCTTCTATTGGTTTGTCTGTTTCTCTGGCCTTTCTTGTCCTCTGGGCTTTAATAAAAGATCATTTGGGGTTGCCACATCTGGAAAGTGCTCTCTTAACTTGTTTGGTTTCTCTTCGAAAAGAAGAAGTACAGATGATGGGTGAAAAACCTTCCTTTGCTTTGACTAATTGAGAGCTTACACAAACTGCAGGAAAAAGACATTTTGTACATAAAAACAATATTGTACAAACTCGGGATGCACCGATACCAGATTTTTCTCTTCTCGCTCCTTGCATCTCTCTCCTCGCGTCATACGAGTACCTTCATTTGAGTACTTGTCGATACCGAATACCGATACAAGTACTGCATTATGTTATCCCTGCAATTTTTGAAAACAGTCAACAATAAGAGACACTGTCATATTCCACTCATACAAATGAAACAAATAAATATCTCCGGTGAAAGCAAAAGAGAGTTTTCAGATGTATCAAGTTGCTCGTGTTTATGTGTTTTGGACCCACCTCGTGACAGTTTTAAGTTACACAATCTACAGTCTGCTTTACTCTTGTCACTCTCTTTTACTTTAAAACACTGCCATACGGCCGATATCCTGTCCGCTTGCCGCTAAGCTAAGCTAGCGCCAAGCGCTTTCTCGCTGTCTGCTGTCGTGATGCTAATTTAAATAAAAAATGTGGGTATTGGTTGTCCGCATTGGATCCTATGGTATGTGTACGAGTACAAGCCTATGATATCGACCCAATGTGATAACTGACATGTCAGTGTCTATGTCAACTTTATTTGTATAGCACATTTACAACAACATCAGCTGCCCAAAGTGCATCACAGGCACGAAAGATAAAAAAAACAACAAAAAAAACAGCATAAAATACATACACATACATGTAAAAGTAAAATGGTAAAACTCAATTGGTGTTAAAAGCCAAGGCGTAAAAATGTGTCTTTAGACTACACTTAAACAGCAATGAAGGAGCTGCTCTGATGAACAGAGGTAGACTATTCCACAGTTTGGAGGCAGCAACAGAAAATGCTCGGTCACCACGAGTTTTGAGACAAGACCGATTCAACAAAAGCTGGTTTTCGGACCTCACTGATTTGACAGGAGCTTACAGTGATGATAGCTCTGACAGATATACAGGGGCCAAACCATTTAAACATTTAAAAACAAGCATCAGAATCTTAAAATCAACCCTGAATGAAACAGGGAGCCAGTGAAGTGAGGCTAGCACAGGGGTGATGTGCTCTCGCTTACGTGTCCCTGTGAGCAAGCGAGCAGCAGCATTTTACACCTGCTGAAGGCGCTTTAGTGAGCTAAGGTCCAGGCCATAGTACAACGAGTTGCAGTAATCTAACCTAGATGAAATAAAAAGGTGGATAACTCGCTCTAAGTCAGCGGGTGGGATGTAAGCCTTCATTTTGCTCAAGACCCGGAGCTGCTAGAAGCTGGCTTTGATCACTGAATTAATTTGCTTGTCCATCCTGAAGGTGCTATCAAAAATAACTCGTACGTTTCTAGCAAAGGAATGGATATGAGCAGAGAGTGCACCAAGTGCATCAGTGAGCTCCACAGGGAGGCTGGAGCTAAAAACAACTATTTAAGTTTTATTCTCGTTGAGAATTTAAAAATTTACTTCCTGGAGACAATCTAGAAGTGTTGTATTTGACACTGAGGTTTAATGGGGTCTAAGCCAAACTGCTTTTCAGACTATTGTAATGTATTACTTTCCCTATTGCTACAAAGTCATTATCGTTACTTACAGTGTACTGCGGCTTGTTACTTGATTACTGCAATGATCAATCACACAACGCTCTCCGAAGTTTTTATTTGGGATGAAACTAATCTAAACCAAGAGGGGTTGTGTAGACATGCCATGGGGTGTACAGTAGGAGTGGAAGGAAGAGAAGATGTGAGATATTGACCACACATTTAGACTTTGCTATATCACAGTTTGATTCCAGTTGTATTCAGATCAGTATGTAAGACACCGTAGTACTAGCAGTGTCCTCATGGGGGCACTGTTGCTCATGGTTTCACCCTCTTACTCCTACTCCAACCTTTGTCAGCAGCAGTCTCTCTAATGCGTTTTCACCTCCCAGAAATAAATCACAGTTAAACAAAACTTGCCACTAAATCTCTGTAAGAAGAAATAGCGACCGCAGAACGGGTCTTGCCTTCTATTAACAACTCCAGAGACTAGCTAAAACAAAACACTGCGGGAAAGGAGAACAATATGGGCTCAAACTACTGTATATATATGTGTGTGTGTGTGTGTGTGTCCAGGTCCAGAAGCACCTGTCTAAGCTTTTTGACAACATGGCCAAGATGGAGTTTGAAATGGATGAGGAGGGCAGCCCCTCGAAGACGGCACTGGGCATGTGCAGCAAAGAGAGTGAATATGTCCCCTTTAACCAGCCCTGTGACTGCAGTGGGCAGGTACCAACGGCCTCACACACTTCCATTAGTCATTCTGAACATTTCTCATATTCAAAATGATCATATCTAAGGGAGAAAGAGATATGAGGAGCACACCTGCTGTGTGGTGAAAGATACAGAGATGACACGTTACAATAAGCAGACAAATGGAATTGGCTCTGCTCTCGCCCCCGGGATTATGCATATCAAAGCGGCAAGACCATTAATTTTCCATTTCATTCCATAGTATTTGCCTGATCCCAGTCTAATGCTTATTAAGGACCTCATTATGTTACATTAATATGTACATTTACTTGAGTAACTGTTGTTGGACTATGTACTTCTACTCCTTCTTGAAGAATATCACGTTCTAGCAGTTCTCTTCCTTAAGTTGTATTTTTCACTGTGTAAAGCAAAGCAAGTTTGTTTGTATAGCACAGTTCTAGTGTTTTGTCAAGGACAGTAGCTCAGTCCTTGAGACCAGAGAGAGAGCAGAGAGAGAGAGTAGCAACAGAGATCTGAGAGATCTGAGAGAGAGATCTGAGAGAGAGACCAGAGAGAGAGACCAGAGAGCGAGAGCAGAGAGAGACCAGAGAGCGAGAGCAGAGAGAGACCAGAGAGCGAGAGCAGAGAGAGACCAGCGAGCGAGAGCAGAGAGAGGGACCAGAGAGAGAGACCAGAGAGCGAGAGCAGAGAGGGACCAGAGAGAGAGAAGAGAGAGACTAGAGTGAGAGAGACCAGAGAGAGAGAGAGCAGAGAGAGACAAGCGAGAGAAAAGAGAGAGACCAGAAATAGAGACCAGAAAGCCTCTATGACAGTAACAGTTTGAACTCTTCTTTTTAACAGAGGAGTGAGACACAACTACAACAACAGTCTTGTTTAAGTCACATCTCCACAAAACAAGTAACACAATGTCACCATAAAATTATTGTAGATACTGACAGCAACAACAGAACTGATAACAAACCTATCAGAAAAGAGAAGAGATATTACTGCTCTCCAGGTGCCATTACCATCCTCAGTGCAATAGTAATCAGAGTACCCTACAGAGTACTGAGTATGATGTAAACAAACAAATGTCATTGGATTCAAAGTCATCAGAATTTGCCTGAAAAAAGGTATCGGTTGATGGGCAGGTGGAGGTGTGGCTGAACGCTGTACTGGACACGATGCGCTCCACGGTGAGACACCAGATGGCAGAAGCAGTGGCGGCCTACGAGGACAAACCCAGGGACCAGTGGCTCTTTGATTTCCCTGCTCAGGTAAAATAATCTAATGTGCATGTAAATACCAGTGTTAATTTTCCAAATTTAGTTTTATATTCATTTTCCATTTGCAGTAAAACCACATCGAGTACATGTGCAAAATTTCCCAGTGGGCACCAAACATGTACATAAATAAAACAAGGTTGAAAGTACAGGACGAAAACAAGCTAAATAGTCAACGAAAATGACAAAGGATGCAAAGGTTTGAGATTGTGTCTCAGCTGTTTTGACATGTTTCATTGTTTAATCTTAGCACAAGTGACAAGACCAGAGTTTCACAGTGTTCACATAATTTTACCAACAAGAAAATGTGTCCAAAACCATGTGAGATAATCATAATTGACGAACAGAAATGTGTTTGAAGAATTTGATCCTGCATATTCTATTATCGGTTGCCAAAAAAAAACCATAACGACCAACTGGAGAGATTTTAATTTACCATCTGTTGCTGATAAAAAAATATGACTGTATTTTAACAAATAAAATCTTACCTGTTTTATCAAACTTAGTAAAAAACAAAATAGATGTTGATGTGAAAACCAACACAAATCTATGATTAGCAAATATGATTACTTGATAAATACTTTATTAATCCCACTTAGGAGAAATTCAGGTGTCCTGCAGCAGAAACACATCCATCCAAACAAACCATTCTCTCTGCTCTGGTTCAGAGTGAAATGCTTAATGCTAAAATAATAACAAATTGCATTCCTCCAGTGAATTTACGCTGGATCTGCTTCGTTCAGACGGTGCATCTTCTCTGCTCTGGTCTGGATCATTGTAAAACCATGAACTGCAGTAAAGAATATTAACAATTGTAAAGCACAAAATAGAACACAACTGTCTCAGAGCTGCTTAGGACTTGGTTCCGTTTCCAGCGCACTGAAAAACACTGCTCTCTAACTTGGTTTGCCCATCTCTCATAACAGATTTTATACAAAATAATATATTTTGTAATCTGACTATACTGAACACTTTCTCCAAGGACACATTTGACCAAAGTGGACACTAGAGCAATTCCAAATTTGTTATAGCAGGTCTGTAACCTAGCAAAGGTGAAAGGTTATGTCCCCTGCTCTGCCCCAGGTGGCGCTGACGGGCTCCCAGGTGTGGTGGGCCTCAGACGTGGGTTTGGCTTTTGCCCGTCTGGAGGAGGGCTATGAAGGAGCGCTGAAGGAGTACCACAAGAAGCAGGTGTCTCAGCTCAACACGCTGATCTCGCTGCTCCTGGGACAGCTCAGCCCCGGGGAGCGCCAGAAGGTCATGACCATCTGCACCATCGACGTCCACGGCCGAGACGTGGTGGACAAGATGGTGGCTCAGAAGGTTAGCCGCGCCGCCATGCACAACCATTTGGGAGAACCAAACATATTTCGAACATCCATCCATCCATTTTCTTCCTCATTGTCCATTTCTGGGTTGGGGATGTGCCATCAGCTGCCACCCATTTCACAGAGCACTAGCCCTATTCGCTGTTTGGCTATTTCGAACATATTCATCCAATATTTTCAACAGAAGTCAGGAGTGAAAAATCCAGACTTTTTCACACATTTATGTCAGTTTATGCACGTCACCTCAGCATGTGATAAGTATAGTATATGATACGTATTACTCCATACATCATTGTCACTAACAATTATTTTTGAAGTTGAGTCAACAACTACATAGTGTAAAAAAACACACACACACACACAAATGTATTGTTTGTTTGTAATGTAATGTTTATTCATATTGCGCATTTTATAAACCAAGGTCACCCAAAGCGCTCTACAATGTTCAGAATTCAGATATTTTTACATTCTCTTCACACAGTGATGACGGAAGCACATGGTGATCATTTGTTTAATGTAGGCCTCTATATTATGTAATATGTATAGTATGTTGGCCTATATAATACTAGTGCAGTGCTTTACGTAGAACATCCAGGCAGTAAAGTGCGTGGGTGGATTTAGATATCAAAATTGTTTGTTAAAATTATTTAGAAAAAACATATAAATGAGGATGCACATTGTATCCAACTGAGAAATTGGTTGTTTTGTCTCATTGAAATTTGCAGGCAATTATTTATAATTGCCCGCATATTTATATAAGGCCCACCCACAGCTGTAAACCTGGCGCCGCTAGTGGTCTACAAATCTCCAGGATCAATTAGTTTGTAGTTTTCTGGTGCAGGGCTCCCACTGCAGAGAAAACCTTCCAAATAATTGATCCTATTGTCACGGGTAAACAAGGAAGGACCCAAAAGCAGAACTGCAAAAATAATATAATTTAATAAACGCCACAAAAAGTACAACTGAAACCGGGAACAAGACATGGGGGAGAAACAACAATGAACCGACAACAAGAGGACAGGAGCACAGGGTCTAAATACACACAGGTAGACACAGGTGTAGCACATCAGGGAGGGGCAAACAATCAACAAGACAGACAGGAAGTAAAACTTACGACAAGAGAACAAACATATCAAAATAAAACCAGATACATCAACAGAAAGTCCACACCATGACAGTACCCCCCCTTCTAGGACAGATATCCCAGATGTCCAAACAAAACAAAAAAACTGTCCCAGGAGGGCAGAGGGAGACAGGAGGAAGATGTACTGGAACCCAGAGTAGACCTCTCTCGAAGAACAGGGCACAGAAGACCACCCCGAACGGAAAACAATGTCCAGCGGTGGCACAGAGTCACAAGCAGAAGACGACCATCCCAGCCGGAGACTATAGTCTGGGACAGGTCAGGGACAAGGAACACGCAGGAGCTGGAACCCAGTGTAGACCTCCAGGTCAGGACAGGAGCAAAGGGAACCGCCCCAGGCGGAGAAAAAATGCCCGGCAGTGGCTCCGAGGGAAAAACAGGAGACCACCCCAGATGGAATTCTTATCTGGCGGTGGTTCAAGGTGAGGTCCACAACTGGCAGAAGGCATGTAGGCAAGATGACCTTGGCAGAGATGAGGTCCAGAAAAATTATCAAGGTGTGGGTAAAAAAGAAAAGCAGTCTGCGGAGTCCAATAGTGGTCGGTAGTGATGGGTCCAGCAACACTGATACACCGGCGCATGTGCGAGTTCGTTTAGCGAAACCTCGTATCGGCGCGCGTGTCGCTTTATGAAAAAGCCACGTGACCGATACAGCCGCAGTGTCGCTTGTCACCGACACGGCAAACTGTGTTTAAAAGGTTCCACATCTGCAAGTGTCACCGGTATGAACCGCTCTCAGAAAAAGAAAATAACCCTTTCAAAAAGGAAAAACATCCCATTTTACAGCATAAAAATGGAACCTGCAACTAAAAGAAAGTATTCTGCAGTGTGATACTGCAAATAACAGCAAATAAGGCAATGTTTGTATTTTATATTTCACGCTTTATCTACAATCAAGATTTAGTTTGAAACGGAAAACCTGGGTAGGCATGGTGGATGAGTGGATAGCGCGCTCACCTCGCGTTTGAGAGAACTGGGTACGAATCCCAGTCGGACCTGAAAAGCTATGTTGACACCACAGTCTTGAAGAATGATTTTGAGAAATTGAAGTGCAGAAAATGTCAAAGGTTTTTTCAAGTATACTTTAGTTGCCAGGGTTTACAGTGCACTTTGGACATGCTTATTGTTTTGAACAAAAAAAAAATATATATATATATATATATATATAATCACTCAATGACATTTTGCTTAATGAATACATTCACAACTATCACTTTGATTTTCACATAACAATAAAATAACACAGACAATGCAGTTACGTAATATTGTGTACAGACAAGTATAAAGCTCATTGAATCAGTGAGTTGGATGCAATGATTTGAGCAGCACAAGCAACACTGTTGCGGCACAGTATCAGTACAGTTTGTTGAATGTGCCGAAACGATACGTGAGGTTTCATTTACCCATCACTAGTGGTCGGTTCATTCTGTCACGGGTAAACAAGGAAGGACCCAAAAGCAGAACTGCAAAAATAATATCATTTTATAAACGCCACAAAAAGTACAACTGAAACCGGGAACAAGACATAGGGGAGCAAACAACAATGAACCGACAACAAGAGGACAGGAGCACAGGGTCTAAATACACACAGGTAGACACAGGTGTAGCACATCAGGGAGGGGCAAACAATCAACAAGACAGACAGGAAGTAAAACTTACGACAAGAGAACAAACATATCAAAATAAAACCAGATACATCAACAGAAAGTCCACACCATGACACCTATGGCATCCTAGAGATCACTCTCAGGAAAGTAAAGGCGCCATGCCCCTTATACAGCCGCTGGGTCACTCATTACTAAAGTCAAATATACAAATAATAGAAATTAATTTTCACATAAAATGTTGCATGATGCTTTACTTTAGATATGGCAATAGCGTTTAGCATTTTGCCAAATCAGGAAATTCATCTTCGTAAAGTAATTTCCGGTACATATCTTAAAACAGCACGTCCTCATTACTATGCAGACGTGCTGATTACTGTGGAATTTCATAAGATCCTATCACTGATGAATAATGCTTTATAGATATTCGAGCTATGTCTGTTCCTGGTGTAATTAGCGGCCTTAAGATGGTGATGGCTGAGGCTGTTGTTGCTGGTTCCAGGTGGAGAACTCGCAGGCCTTCGTGTGGCTCTCCCAGCTGCGGCACCGCTGGGACGAGGCAGAGAAACACTGTTTCGCCAACATCTGTGATGCAAACTTCCTCTACTCCTACGAATACCTGGGAAACACGCCGCGTTTAGTCATCACTCCACTCACAGACAGGTATGGCCGCTCTCAACTCAACACGAATGGTTCACACGCTCCTGCTTGTGCCAGTTAAGCGAAGCAAGTCCTGGGTTTAAATACTGATCGAAACAGCGCCTTTGGGGCGTGGGTTTCCTCAGAGTGCTCCGGTTCCCTGTACCATTAAAAACACCACTCTCAAGATTTGATAGTTCTGTCATCAACATCTGGAGATGGGTCCCTGAGCGGTACACAATGGCGACCACTGCTTCTGACTGGTTGCCTTAGAGGCAATACAGAATGGGTTAAATGCAGATACACAAATACACTTAAGTATACCTTAACTTTATGGTCCCTGATCCTCGAGTTCTGAACATTTGTATTTGGAAAGTTTGTGTAATAACCAGGTGAGGTAGTATTTCCTATTACCCATAGTTACATCATAGTTACACCTTAGTAAGAACCATGACCAAGCAAATTCTACAAAATTACCTGGTACCGGTGGAAATGCAGAGTGTAGAGCCAAGTAATACTCAAGTATTATCACTTTCATTATAGTGCCATTTGCTATGGTGTCCATGTTCTGAATTGGTCATCAACACTGATGACCAATGGTCATCAGTCAACAGGGCGGCACGGTGGCTGAGTGGATAGCACTCTCGCCTCTCAGCAAGAACGTCCTGGGTTCGAATCCCGGTCGGACCAGGGCCTTTCTGAGTGGAGTTTGCATGTTCTCCCCATGTCTGCGTAGGTTTCCTCCGGGTACTCCGGTTTCCCCTACCACTAAAAATATGTCCAATAGGCATGTCTGGCAGGCGGCTCCTGTACTGGCGACCCCCGCTCCCATCTCTGTGTGGAGTGAGAGATAAATGCCCATAATTAACAATTGTAAACCGCTTTGAGACTCAGATCTGCAGTGAAAAGGCGGTATATAAATAAAGATTACTTACTTACTTACTTACTGATTCAATACAGAATTCAATTCCAGAACAAGAATAACCATGGCTTTAAATAATGTTTGTTTTTGCAGCTTGTTCTAGTCACGTCCTCATCACAAGGGGACATGAGAAACTGATGTGAGGCGCCTTCTTAGTTCGTGTAAAGCTTCAAAAATATGGCAATTAGTCACGGTTATGGTTTGTCTGGCTATCATTTTGAAATAAAAGTAGGAGCGGGATGAAATAATTCCCATGAGACAAAGCGAGATTCACATTTTTCCCAAGTAGATATTGTGGACACACAATTGTTAAAGCCTGATCTCGTCATTTCTCAAAAGTTAAGAACATTGAAAGTTGTTTAGTACCTAAATGGGAAATCACAGGTGTCTTGGCCATGAAACTACGGAGGCCCGCAGGGGGCTTACTAAATATCCTCATACGCAAAAGTTGGCTTATTGAGATATATTTTGAAATTGTTTTATTTTAAGTTAAATCAAAGCGAGAAACATTTGAAGATTATAAACCGTCTCTGGCACGAGAGACAAGCACCCATTCACACATATACCATAGGGATTTAGTTTTTCATAGTAGTAGTTCTGTCATCTGAGATCTGAGATGTCTTGTCTGCATTTCTTGTTCTCCTCTTGGGACCAGCTCCCTCAACACCAGTCGTACATCCTCCTTGTGTGTTTGTTGACAGCTGTAGCCATAAGTATTAGTGCTGCTAACTGTTTTGGTAAACTTTTTTTAATTAACTCTGCATATATTATAAGGATTGTGAGATATGTTATCCTAATCCCTTTTCATTTTTTACCTGTACTCTGCCCCCTGTGGGCTCTGTATGAAACAAATGTGATTAAAGACGCACATGGTGAATGGGAGATCTTTTGACACTCCCAAACCGATTATAATGAACTTCTCAGGTGTGCAGAAAACAATAAGGTAACAATGGTTAATAATGGTTAAGTAATGTAGTAAATGTAATAAAGCTGATAAAATGATGAAAATCAGTCATGTTTGAAGTGGTTTTTCCTCTCTCCCCAACCCACGGCTCAGACCAGTGGACATTAAAGTGACATTCTCTTGGACAGATGACAAAATAGAACACTGAATCACATCTTTTATCAGAATGCATCCTGCTGCTTCTGCCCTGTGTGCAGCGCACGCAGACACCAGGCTTTGAGCACAAGGCGCTGAGCCAGCCGTGTGTCTGCGCAAGTGCAAGTGCGCTGATAAGCCCGCCGCCTCAGCCTGCAGAGAACACACTGACCACAGGCCTTTGAAGCCAGTAGAAAGCACAAACAATGGCCGGCGATGGACAGAGCGGGCAGAGCAGGGCAGCAGTTGTCCATAAACGTCCCGAACATCGCGCCCACTCACACTCTGCAGCCATTAGCTTTGATTAGAACCAGTGAAGCCAGCCCAGACAGCCAGGTTAGCCAGGTCTGTGATCTAGCACTGACTCAGCCCTCTGCACAAGTGATACGTGAGTTTAAAAGAACGTGTTCCTTATTTTGGTGCACATTAAAGCATATCACTCTTGAATTCACAATCTTGTTCTATTTCAGAAGTTGTATAGTTTAGTGTTACATTTGTGACCATTTTTAAAACATTAATTCATTCGTATATGTTACGGCACAAAAGGGGGACCCAAAAAGTGACTCAAGCAAAAAATGAAAAATAACATTTATTTGGGAGTGGGAGGCAAAGCTGGAAAAACCAGAGACAAACTTGAAGTAGCAGACAAAAAACCAAACAGGAACCCAGGAACTGCCAAAGAACAAAAAACAAGGTAAGTGCAAAAAATCAAAAACAACACAGCAGGTAGAGCAAACGTGAGTATTCACCACTCAGCAGACAAAACAATCTGGCACCAACAGGCTGTAGAGCTGGGTTCTTGTAGTCTGCAGATCATTGCCTCCAGGTGTGTACAGCAGGCCCCACCCCTGCCCTCACACAGAGGGAAGGGAGGGGCAGGAGAGCAGGGAGCAGAGTCACAGACAGAGGCGTGACAGTATACTCATAATTCATATACTCTAATTTAAAAATCATCATTGTAATTAACTTTATCTTGTGAAATATTCTGTTACAGACACAATTTCTGTGTATCTCAAAAATAGCAAAATAATCTGTCAGGGTGACTTGGTGCCCTGCGACACTGAGTCTTCCCTCCACTACATACATGTGCTGTGCTCATACATGTGCACGTAAAGACTTGTATTTTGGCCAAATGTAAACTACATCCATGAACGTGTGTTATTTTTAATGTGATATAACATCAGCCTGCCCAGGGACTACAGGTGGAAATTAGCTCTTGAGCTATAACCTGGTACAATGCATCTCTCCTTTTGAGGTTAATGTTTATTGTGCACTGTCCTTGTCATCTTAAATAAATAAACAAACATAAACATAAGTAATCAGCCTCAGCTGCAGTTTGTTGTGCAGCAACCCACCTCCTCCCCTTCACCGCCTCTTTAGTGGAGAGTCATCATGTTTTTGGATCCGTTGTCCCAAAGCCCTAATCTTTATCAATGTAGTTTTATCCTTTACACAGATCCTAAATTTGTCCTAGTTGTTTAACTATATTCTATCTAGTTCTAGAAAGTAGAGTGAACAGTTTGCAGAATACACATTTATGAATAAAAAAACAAAACTGACTTTGTATGCTGGTACATTTTAGAAATGGGAATAAAAATAAGTACAATCAAGAAAAAAAGGTACAAGTGGCTACACTAGGTGTATGTGAATCTGTGGTGTTGACGGAGAATATGCTGTCTTGAGTTTGAGTATTTATGAACATCTCATATCTAGTATAAAAACTAGATCCACTTTTATAGACTAGTATAATAAAAAAATAACTATTCTGAATCTTAAAGGCTTATGGGAGGATTTTCTTCTTCCGGGTGGATCATCTAGACCAGTGGTTCCCAAACTACGGCCCGCCTCTACATTTGCTCCGGCCCCCTGGACAATACCAGAGAGTATTTTCATATGGGCTTGCTCAAACTAAATGGCAAAAAACGGTGACAAAAGGCCAAAAATTTGATTTTAATAATCCGAAGATATTGCATGTTTTTTATGTATCCAAACACCTCCTCTGTCCATTAGAAGTGTTGCTAGAACATAACTGTTTTACACATTAGACAAGTTTCCTATAGCGGCCCTGTTTATTTGTGTCACGGACGTGATGATTTGACGGAATGAGCTTTGCGGAAGTTTGTTACGTATTTTTAGATCCACATTTGATTAAGAGATTCTATTTTTTTACATAGAGTTGAAACAAAGTGATAATTTCATATAGTCGACCAATTAAATGTGAAACCAGACCAGATTTTTTTTCCTCAAGTTTAATTCATAGAGAAAAATGGACGGAAACCATCACGTCCGTTACACATTTTTCAAGGGTCATTTTTTTTTTTTTAACGATTCCTTTTTATATCAAGTGGTTAACTCATGTTGTGTTAACCATGTTAATCTTGTGGGATTTCATCTGCCGCTTTTTCAGACTGAGGACATTTTATTTTCTATGTAACTGGCGTCACAGTAGAATTGTCTAATTAGAGGCTGATTTTGTCGTTTAAAATGTCGCCAAAAATATATTTGTCAATCTTTCCTTTTGATTGTATCCACACTATCTCTTCAATATGTCTGTGTTTGAAATCTTTTTTTCTATTCAATGATAGTAATTTTAGTTTTTGAGTTATAACCTTTTAAAGTTCAGATACTTTAATTGACACTTTACTGTGAACACACTCATATGTGTATTTGATAATAAAGTTGGACTTTTGCAATAAACATTTCCTTAGTTATGAACTTTTTTCATTATTAACTATTAGTTAGTAACTTTTTCAATGCCGCAATCATCACACTTTTTCTGTCACAAACTGACCCGGTCCCCATCGAAGAAGGGAAAAGTTATGTTTGAGGAGTTTGAGGACCGCTGATCTAGACTATTGGTCCTCCTAATTGTCAATCTTTCTGGTGATATGTGAGACACGTTTTAATAGACGACCCTTCAGAGGAGTACGGTTCTTTCCTAAAATTCAAGAAAATCCTCATATATACCTTCAAAGTCATAGGGAAATTGTGTTTGGAGGCTTGACATCAAATAATAACAAACTGTCTTTACACTGTGTTGTTTCATACTGAATGTTGCTGTATTTAGCAACACCGAGCATTTACAGCATGCATGCGCAGCTGTAATTAGGCTAAACAAATTCCGTATGCTAATCTATGGCTGCAAGAACATTATTGGCACTATGTTACCACCCGCTCTATACTCGCCGCTGCATTTCTTAAACCATGTCATTTTGCAGAATATTGGGACTGTTTTATCGGCTGGTACATACAGAAGGGGAGGTGGTGGTGGGTGGATGGTGGGCAATGGAGAAAGTGTAATGAATTAAGTAATCAAAGGATAATGTTTGAACTTATTGAATAGTATTTCTAAAAAATAAAGTACAGAATATATTAATCTGGGACCATGCAATTACATAAATTTTTTATAGCCCTAATGACAACTCGCCAATACAAATCAGAGAATCAAAACAACTGTTCACACACAGTTTTCACAATAACAACAAACACATTGGTCCATAAAGGGCGGATGACCAATGTCCATAATTAATAAATGCCTTAAATGTCCTTAAATATCCTGGATCATCCCCACTGATCATCCCCACTGTCCTTAAACCCTCCTGCATCAGCAACTCGTAACCCCAGTGATGAAAAAGTGAGATATGTGGGAGGGATTCACTCCCATGAACACATGTGCTATAGATCCAGGCCGAGGCCACACAGTCCATCTCATCCTTTTGGTCATTTACCCAGTAGCTCTGTTGGTAGTGGTAGTGGGTTCGAGCCCACCACGGGACCTTCTTCACGACTCCCACTGATGTCTGCTGTTGTTGTGTCCTTGGAAACTTACATGTAACCTCTGGGAACACTAGATACCACAGGGGGGCCGCTGTAAAGTCCCAAACTGCTGTTGCAAGACACTTCACCCCCATTGCCTCGAATGAGTCTGGTGTGTGTGTGTGAATGGTTGGTGGTGGTCGGAGGGGCCGATGGCATATCTGTCAGTGTGCCCCAGGGCAGCTGTGGCTACAGTAGTAGTTTTTCACCACCGTGTATGGAGTGAATGAATAATGACATGTGAAGCGTCTTTGAGTGTCCTAAAAAGCGCTATAAAAAACCGATGGATTATTATTATTTTTATTTTTATTATTATTATTATTATGAACAACAGGTAAGGCAGGGAACGTAGATTGACCACATCTGACCCACTGGCCGGAGTTTGCCCGTCACTGCCCTATTAGTACTGTGATGAGACTTTTGAGTGACACTTTGTGTCACTATACATTCCCTCCGTACACTGGGGTGATTAACTACTACTGACAGAAGCTAGGCAACCAGTATTGGCCCCTCTGACAACCACCAGTCGTTCACACATACACACACACACCAGACTCATTCTTATGTGGGTGAAGTGATTTACCTAAGGACACGACCACAGTTTGGCCATTTGCAGCCGTAGCCGCACCACTCTCTGACCTGGTGTTCCCAGAGGTCTCCCATCACAGTACTAACCAGACCCAGAGGTTTAACAGGATCTGGCATTCACCCGCAGGTGACAACCACACAGTCGATGTTGAGCTGCCAGACAGTCCCCACTAATATCTTTATAAACCCGGTGGAGGATCCTGATCTATGGTTCTGTCTGCTTGTCTATGGTTCTGTCTGCGTGTCTGATAATGCTGTTTCAACTACAGTTGAACCTGATGAAATCTCACACAACAAAGAGACAAAGTTAATCTTTTACTTGTTACATTGTACAAGGAGAATGTCTTGACAGAGGCAAGGCACAGACCCCAGCCTCTCTCAGGACAAGTCTGAAGATTCACAGATGGCAAGCCCCTTTTGGTAGAGCAAGACACACCTTCGTATGCAGATGGGAAAGGAAGAAACCAACACAACAAAAGACACTTAAGACATTAGCATCCTCAAAACCTGCTTCCTCCTGGCATCTGCATACAACCCCCAAGCACTCTGAAGTCAACAGTGGATTACAATACAGACAGTATAGAATTCAGCCACAAATGATTTACCAAAATGATAACTTAAATTACATTCCAATATCATTCCCTCCTTTTTATCCTTTTGATAAATCAAACAATCGTAAGGTTAAGAAATTAACCCCGGTTCTCTGATAACATGAGTGAGGTATCTCACATATGGGAACGCTCTCTGGCTGTTTCCCCAGAAGCCCTATTTCACCATGCCAGTCTCCTGATTGGCAGTCAGACGTGACGTCACCTCCAAAGGGAGGCGGGGCTACCGCCTTCTATATAGAGCGTGACAGCACGACTAGACATCAGTCAAAGCAAGCACACCTCTTCTCGCTCCAGGCAAGAAGGGCGGTCTGGTGAGATACCTCACTCATGTTATCAGAGAACCGGGGTTAATTTCTTAACCTTACGTTCTCTTTCAACATTTCGTGAGGTATCTCACATATGGGATATAGAGACTCCCGTATTGTCAGACAGGCTTACTCGAAGACCAAAAAATGTGAACCTACAGGGGCACTCAAGGTGGAACCTTCACGCTCAGGACATTCTGAGACAGTGAGGGGCCCGTGACATCCAGTCTATAAAACCTGGCAAAGGTGTGAGGCGTAGCCCAACTGGCCGCCGCAACAATTTCCTCCACCGAGGTACCCTGGAAGAGTGCCCATGAGGCAGCCATGCCACGAGTGGAATGAGCGCGCAGTCTCCCAGGAGGCTGCCGTCCGCTGCTATTGTAGGATGCTACAATAGCTTCCACTAACCAATGAGACAGGCGCTGTTTGGAAAGAGGCTTACCCCTGTGGGGTTTAGCCCAAGATACAAACAGCTGCTCAGATTTCCGAAATGAAGCAGTCCTGTCCACGTACGCGCGCAATGCACGCACAGGGCAAAGTGCATGGAGCCGCTGATCCTCTTCCGATAAAGACGAAGGAGTGGAAAAAGCAGACAGCTCAATCGGAAGGCATGACAAAGTCGGATTAAAGACCTTTGGCATAAAGGAAGGGTTAGGTTTCAGTAAAACCTTAGAATCTCCCCTTATAAACTGCATACATGACGCGTTCACAGACAGCGCGTGAATGTCACTCACGCGCTTTGCTGATGCCAACGCCAGCAGCAGAACCGTCTTAAAAGAGAGAAATTTCAACTCTACTTCATGCAACGGTTCAAATGGTGGTCGAGACAGGGCGTCTAGCACTGTCGTCAGATCCCACGGAGCAACCAGGCTCCTCGAAACCGGCCTCAGGCGCCGTGCGCCTTTCATAAACCGGCATATAAGAGGATGCTGACCAGCAGTCTTGTCTCCAAAGCCAACGTGGCAGGCCGAAATAGCCGCCAGGTACACTTTAATGGTAGAGAAAGCAAGCCCTTTATCCAACAAACTCTGAAGGAAAGTCAGGACAACCGGCACGGGACTTTGAAACGCGATGTGGCCTAAGTTTACGCACCACTCGTCGAAAGCCCTCCATTTCCCATCATATGCACTACGAGTAGACGCTGCCCTAGCGCTCTGCATAGTAACAATGACATTATCCGGGAGACCAGTAGAGGATAAGTTCATCCTCTCACGGGCCAAACCCATAAAGCCAGGCGCTCTGGGTAAGGATGGAATATCTCCCCGTGCGCTTGAGTCACCAGATCTCTGCGCAGGGGCAGAGTCCACGGGTGATCGCACAGAAGTTGAAATATCTCCGTCATCCACATCATCGCTGGCCAATATGGGGCCACGAGAATTAAGGAGTGTTTCTCCTCTCGAACACGAGAGAGAATCGGAGCAATCAGTTCCAACGGGGGAAACGCATACAGGAGTGTGCGTGGCCACGCATGTGACATAGCGTCCACTCCGAGTGGCGCGCACTGATCTCTCAGGGAAAAATACAGGTGGCACTGAGCGTCTTCCTGAGATGCAAACAGGTCTACCTCGGCTCTGCCGTATTTTCCCCAAATCTGTGCCACAACCCCGCTGTGGAGCTTCCAATCCCTGTAGCGAGGGTTGCCCCGCGAGAGCAGGTCCGCACCTCTGTTTAGGACACCAGGGACGTGCGTGGCTCTCAGTGACAGGAGATGAGAGCTGGTCCATACAATCAGTCTGTGTGCTAACACATGCAGCTGATGTGACCTTAGCCCCCCCTGCTTGTTGACATACGCCACCACAGTGGTGTTGTCTGTGGCAACCAACACGTGTTGTCCCCTGATAAGAGGAAGAAAATGTCTCAATGCCAGCCACACAGCCTGGAGTTCCAGGAAGTTTATGTGGCACATCTGCATCTGTGAGCTCCATTTCCCGTTCACAATTCTGCCCTCTAGAGTGGCGCCCCACCCTCGCAGAGAGGCATCCGTTGTAATAAATTTCCTCGCTGTGATTGTGCCTGTAGTCACACCAGCGGTCAGGAATGTCTCGCACTTCCATGGGTGCAGCGCTCGGACACATTCCGCTGACACCAAAACGGAGCGGTGGCCGTGGCTTTAGGCGGATTTAGGCGCAGCGCTGCCACCCACTTTTGAAAGGGCCGCATGTACAGGCGGCCCAATCGTATGGCGACCAGGGCTGATGCCATCAGACCCAGAAGCCTGAGGCACGTCCTGAAGCGCAGCAGAGTGCCTCTGCGGAAGGAGGCCAGACAAGCTCTGAAGGCTTTTATCCTCTCCGCTGATAGGTGGGCTTTGGAAGTGACAGAGTCTAGGTGAAGACCAATGAAGTCTATGCTCTGACACGGGACGAGGACACTCTTGTCCCAGTTTACCGTGAATCCTAGGGAGGATAGGTGTGATAAGATCACCCTGGTATCGACCCGGATTTGGTGTGGGGAATGAGCAGCCAGTAGCCAGTCGTCTAGGTACGTGGCTAAGCGCAGTCCCCTTGCCCGTAGAGGCGTAATTGCAGCCTCTGTGCATTTCACGAACACCCGTGGGCTCAGAGAGAGTCCGAACGGGAGTACGGTGTACTCGTAGACTACCCCTTGGAAAGCAAATCTTAGATACTTTCGGTGAGGAGGGTAGATAGGGATGTGAAAGTATGCGTCTTTCAGATCTATGGACACAAACCAATCGTTCTGTCGTACGAATTGTACCAGAGCGGTGTGTGTCAGCATCCTGAACGTGTAAGTTCTCATGTACTTGTTCAGGGCGCGCAGATCCAGAATAGGACGTAACCCTCCGCCCTTTTTGGGCACAAGAAAGTACTTCGAATAGAAACCTGTCTGGGATTGATCTGGCGGTACAATTCGAACAGCATTCTTGTTTAAGAGAGTGTTTATTTCCTCCCGTAGGATCAAAGCCTCTTTTCCTCGCGGTTCTGAGGGCAATATGCCTCTGAACCGGGGGGGGCATAGTTGCGAATTGGAGTCTGTATCGTCTTGTGATAGTTTTCATCACCCAATTCGACGCTCCACACTCTCGCCACTGAGGCGCACAAGGCGCTAGTGGGCCCATGAGCCACCGCGGTACAAGTGGTATGATGACGCCCTCTAGTGGGTCTGGAGGGTGTCGCAGAAATGACTCTGCGCTGCTCAATTTCTTTCTGTCTACCCCGTTTATGTCTTGCAACATGTGTGAACAAAAGGACAAACGTTTATTTCTTTGCAAAAACACGCTTTTATTGAAATTTGTGAGAGAAAGAAGGAGAAAGGCACTGGTGTGTGTCTTCGGACAGCTGCCGTGGCTCCATTGAGCTCTTTGGCACGGTCCTCCTCTTTATGTCGTGAGTGACGAGCGCTGATAGAACAGTCTCTGCGCGTCGTTTCACCGCTCCCACTCGAACCACTTGGACACCGGACCGCGGAGAGGGGGTGGGTGTCTGGTCTGACCCGGTCCTCTCCTGCAGTGGAAGTACGCTAGGAGTCCCGCTTCTTCTTCTTTGCCCCGTGGGAGGCGGGCTGGCCCTGTTGGGGTCCAGTCTTCGCTCTCGGGGCAAAAGGTCTCCTGGTCCACGCACCCTTGAGCTCAGGAGGCGCGCTGCTCTGAGGCTGGGGCTGCGTCGGGCGTTTGGAGTTGCGGTACGCGGCCTGTCCGTTTGGTACCGGCCGCGGAGGAAACTGAGAGGGGACTTTTGAGACGGGCACTTTTCTGGGGAGACAAAGTTGCAGCGCCTCACCCTCACGCTTCTTCTCCTCGCACCTCTTTTGCATAGTGGCAACAGCAGAACCGAACAATCCTTTGGGGTCCACAGGAACATCCAGGATTTCAGTTTTGTCCCGATGAGAGAGGCTGGAGAGGCTGAGCCAGCGGGCCTTCTCCTGCGTAACCATTACTCCCATGGCACGGCCACATGCTTGTACAGCGCATTTGTGGAGGCGTAGGCAGAGGTCAGTGACCACGCATAGCTCTTCCCACATCTCAGCGCTTGGTGAGGCCGTTATGTCATCCTGTATTTCAGCCTGATAAGCTAGAAGCAGGGAGGACGCATTCAGGGCTCTCACTGACGTGGCAACGGCTTTGTAGCTCCTCTCGTTAAGCGTTGTCTGGAGGCAATCCGCTTTCGAGGGGAGCGCCGTGCCACCAGCGGTCATTGCGGACCGCTGTGAGGGATGGAGGTGAGAGGCCACCAGGGGTTCGACGGGGGGAAAGAGCTGTTTCTCCGAGGTTTTAATTTTCGGAAGCCTTCGGCCCTTGTATCGAGACTTTGCGGCCTCGGCGGGGGCCTCCGGCCACTCGATGCCCAGCTTTGCAGCTGCTCTGCGGCAAACCTCATGCAGGCTCTGTGCAGCAGGTGGAGTCGGTGATCCACTGCTGGCTGTCGCGCTTCCCGGCCTTGTGGCTTGAGTCAGGGTAAATTGCTCCATAATCAAGTCCTCGTCCTCCTCGGACGGGAGACTTATGGGCTCATCCCCAGAGTCGGGAAACTCGACGAGGTTGTCTCCGGAGGCCCCGAGGCCCAGGTCCAACTCGTCCGGGTCTGAGAGAGGGTGCTCAGCGTCCATTTGCATAGACCAGCTGAGCTCCGTGGAGGTGACTCCACGCGGCCTCTCCTCCGACTCTTTCTGTGGCACGGGAATGGTTACCCCCATCACAGGATTTTCCCCCGCTAGACTCGCTTGGCGTGCGAGCCTCCTGCGGCGGGTTTTCTCCGATAGGCGTGCACAGTGGTCACAGGTCACTGTGTCGGCTACGGCATCTCGGGCGTGTTGCAGTCCGAGACATGCAGCACAGACAGAGTGGGAATCTGCTCCGGAGATTTTGTTCCCACATGTGCACAGCCTTGGCTGTAGCATAGCGTTCTCCATGGTGGGGAGGAAGGTGTGCTACAGCGTCTCGCCAGGCTAGTATTGCTACTGGCCCCAGCAGCACCTGTTTGAGGACAGACGTGCTGTTAGCTTTACAGCTAGTGAGTGTAAGTATTGCTACTTATCGCGGTAGCACCTGTTTGGAGACAGACGTGCTACTAGCTTTTCAGCTAGCAAGCCCGTAGTACCTGTTTGGTGACAGACGTGCTACGAGCTTCTCAGACAACAAGCGGTAATGGGTAGCGTTCGGCGTCGGAGTGATTAGCCCCTTCTATGAACAGTTTTAGCTAGCCCGTTAACCACTAGACTGAGAGTAAGCTTCTGGGAGCGAGAAGAGGTGTTAGACTGATGTCTAGTCGTGCTGTCACGCTCTATATAGAAGGCGGTAGCCCCGCCTCCCTTTGGAGGTGACGTCACGTCTGACTGCCAATCAGGAGACTGGCATGGTGAAATAGGGCTTCTGGGGAAACAGCCAGAGAGCGTTCCCATATGTGAGATACCTCACGAAATGTTGAAAGAGAACTATGTTTAAACATGGAGAACATGGAGAACTGAAAATGAAAAAACACACATCCAAACTGAAAAAGAAAAAAATGTTCATAGTATAATTTCACATTGTTGTTCCATAAACAATTCCCCCTATTGAGACATACATGGCTCAAAATTGAACAATGTATTAACTTGAAATGTATTAACTTTGGTTATCAAATTCAACAACACGCACACGCCCAAAAGCCCAAAAACTCAAAGTCCATTTTCACAGTCCATAGACAGTCCATTTGACACTTCCTCTCGACCCCTCCTCATGTTTGGTTATGACCAGAAATGTCCACTCTGTTCCTGTTTCGAAACTCTTCTCTGTCTGCGTTTCCGACGCAAGACTAGCAGCAAGCCGTTCTCCAACAGCGACACAAAGCTGAACTTTCAAGTCGCAAATGTACCAAGATGTCACCTTCAATTCTCACGTCCATTTAACTTGAACAAACGGCCAGAGCCCTCCGTGGGCCTGCGCGCTTTGATCCTTGCAAATCGGCCCGTGATTATTCGTCAGCAACTTCCGGTGCGGGGGGGGGGGGTTTGTGTGGAGGGTCGTTTCGTAGGTGTCGATGGCTGCATGGAGATGGCGATGGGGTGGGTTTTCTGTCCCACAATGGAAAATAGCTGGATTTTGTTGCTTTGAAGCTTTGGCAGGGATGTGGCATTTTTCTCAAAAACAAGAAGCACATTTGTTAACACATTTCAGATTCAAAACATAAGGTGAAGGGTGATTCTAAACCAAGAAAACTTTGACAAAGGAAAACGAAGAGGACACACAGAACAAAGGACACAGACAAACAAAGAAACACATGGCCAGAGGACAAAGGACCACATGGCCACCCAAAATGGCGGTCTATCTACTTTTTGCAATGTCCAATTCCAACTTTTGAGTAATTTAAAGGTCTTTAAACGTCCAATTTAAATTTAGCTTATTTAGATGTCTATAAATGTCCAATTTCAGTTTAGAAGTAATGTAGAAGTTCAGTCTGAAGTAATTCAATTCTAACACATTCATTATACAGGCGTAACTCTGCGTTCTTTAATTCAAAATGAACCCCGTTCACTTTTAACTGCAGTAAAAAGTAGTCCCCGACTTACTCTTAATAATAACCCCGTTATTATACAGTCTATGATAGTCCCCGACTATCGGCCTCGACTGTCTGCAATATAGTCCCCGACTATTTAAAAAGGATAATCCCCGTTATCCCAGGCCTTTTTTTATTTGAATCCCCGACTCAAAAAGTAAAATACTCTTTTGAATGAAACCCCGTTCATTCAAGCTCTGTAAAAGTCCTTGACTAAAGGCATAACTCTGCGTTATCCTAAATGAATGTGTTCATGTGAACTTCACACTACTTCCTGGATTACTTTTGGACATAATTTGGTGTTTAGAAACTTGCCTTTTGTTGCAATTTCATCAGGAAAAAACTGTAGTTCTCCCGTCGACTCCAACCCAGGGCTGTCCTGCCTCAAACCTGGAGTTCCAATGCAGTTCCGAATGCAGAAGGCCCTGTTGTTGCTCCTGGAAGTCCATGTTTGAGACAAGCTCAGCTCCTGTAAGAAGTGTTGGGATCCGGATTCGAAGGACCAAGTGATAATGCTGTTTCAACTACAGTTGAACCTGATGAAATCTCACACAACAAAGAGACAAAGTTAATCTTTTACTTGTTACATTGTACAAGGAGAATGTCTTGACAGAGGCAAGGCACAGACCCCAGCCTCTCTCAGGACAAGTCTGAAGATTCACAGATGGCAAGCCCCTTTTGGTAGAGCAAGACACACCTTCGTATGCAGATGGGAAAGGAAGAAACCAACACAACAAAAGACACTTAAGACATTAGCATCCTCAAAACCTGCTTCCTCCTGGCATCTGCATACAGCCCCCAAGCACTCTGAAGTCAACAGTGGATTACAATACAGACAGTATAGAATTCAGCCACAAATGATTTACCAAAATGATAACTTAAATTACATTCCAATATCAGTGTCTATGGTTTGTCCTCGTGTCTATGGTCCATGCGTCCATGGTTCTGTCCGCGTGTCTTTGGTCCGCGTGTTGGTTCTGTCCGCGTGTCTATGGTCCTGTCCATGTGTCTATGGTCCGCGCGTCTATGGTCCTGTACGCGTGTCTAAGGTCCTGTACGCTTGTCTATGGTCCTGTCCGTGTGACTATGGTCCGCGTACAGTATCTATGTCTATGTTCGAGTTTGTGCAGCAAACAACAGAAAGTTCCCGTGGTCACATATTTCACAGAAATGACATTGTCAGCAGAAAACTGTCGGGAATTGCGGATCCGTGGAAAATGTTGAAGAGAATTGGTCAAAAAAAAGATAATCAGACGCGTCCGCTCCAGGCTCCAGAGGAAGAAATGGTGGAATGTGTTCCCGGCCTGAATGGGTTAGGCAAGGCAAGGCATGTTTATTTGTATAGCACAATTCATACACAAGGCAACTCAAAGTGCTGAACAAGATAGATATAGGGTTAAAGTAATACATCACTTGCCCGACCAGGCAACTTGCTAAAACAGCGCACTTGCCCGTCCCAAATCTTTAGTTGCTCCAGGCAAGCAGACAACCGTTAATGTCAAGCCTTGCACTTTACAGGCGTGTTGAAATCTCTCAAAGCCCTATATTAAAGTCACTCTGCATTCATTCCACCCACACTTAGAACTGTGTGTGTTGCGCTCTCCAAGAGTGGTGTGTGCTCAAACTTGTTTGTGTGTGTTGCAGATAACACTGGTCTCAACTTTGTTTTCGTCACATACATATTATATGCTGTGAAATTCTTATGTACACTTCAACAGATGTTTCATAGTTATATAGTTCAAAACACAATAAAAATAGAAACACTAAGTAAGGCTTACTTTAGCAGTCTTTGGGAAAAAGCTCCTTCTCGTCCTCTCAGTCTTGGCTTTGAGAAGACAATAGCGCCTCCCAGATGGCAGCAAGGTGAACAGTCCATGATCAGGGCGGCTGTTGTCTGGGTTCTCTGGTGGCATCGTTGGATGTGAACGTCCTCCAGTCCATCCTGATCGCTCCATTGCAGAATGGACCCCTCTCGTCAGTGGACCCCTCTCGTTAGTGGAACCCTCTCGTCATTGGAACCCTCTCGTCAGTGGACCCCTCTCGTCAGTGGATCACTCTCCTCAGAGGACCACTCTCCTCAGTGGACCACTCTCCTCAGTGGACCACTCTCCTCAGTGGACCCCTCTCCTCAGTGGACCACTCTCCTCAATGGACCACTCTCCTCAGTGGCCTTTCTATTCCTTTTTTGCCAACTTATTTGAGCCCTGATTCTCATGGAGGTATTGTATATGTGTCACAGGTGTTACATCACCCTGACCCAATCTCTGCACCTCACAATGAGTGGGGCTCCGGCAGGTCCAGCTGGTACCGGGAAAACAGAGACCACCAAAGACCTGGGCCGGGCGCTGGGAATCATGGTCTATGTGTTCAACTGCTCCGAGCAGATGGACTACAAGGTGAAGACTCTCACACAGCCACTCACTATTATTTTGACCTACAGTGCATTAAATAGTATCTTTAATTACCTAAAGGACTTATATCACGCAAGATGTGTGTTCTTTGGGGCTAGTTTATGATAAAATTTATGTAGCATTTCCTGATTTAAAAGGTGAAATAATTTGACATTTTTAAACAATTAAACTTGGAGAATAGTATTGAACCCTGGTTCAGTCGCATCAAACAAATCAAGTGTCAATACAAATCCAACGAGTCTGGTGTGTGTGTGTGTGTGTGTGTGTGGTTGCTAGTGGTCGGAGGGGACAATGAAACATTATGGTTTCCTCACTTCTGTCAGTGTACCCCAGGGCAGCTGTGGCTACAATAGTAGTTTATCACCACAGTGTATGGAATGAAAGAACAATGACATGTGAAGTGTCTTTCTTTGAGTGTCCAGGAAAGCGCCATGTAAAAACGATTTATTATTATAATAAAACAGCACCCAGCCCCTCAAATATTACATGTTCAGTCAAACTGAGAAAGCTTCATTCTACCATGCATCATCTGCACAAAAACTTTAGCCTTAACATCCAAATCAGTTTAACCCAGGATCCCAGCGCGCATTCACCTGCTCTATAGTCTCTGGACCTGACCAGGATGCCTGACCGTCAGCAGCGGATGTTCTTTATACATCATTAATACTGGCTGCAGTGTGGAGTTACGGTTGCTCTGGGATCACTCACTTTCTCATACGTCTTCCCACTAATTGGCAATATGTCAGTAGCACAGAGACTGCAGAAAACCCAGCAATGGACTCCATACAACTCGCACAAGGGCTTAAAACGGACGGATTCTTCATCATGTTTGACTCATTCCCAATTCTGGATATTATAAAACAAATACCGGGCTGAGATAAACCACCAAATATCTGTTTGGTCACCAAATAATTAGCTGATACAAAAGCCGCTTGAGATAAAACTTCTAATTTGCAAGGGGTCCACTGTACAATAAAAAAGATGAAAGTCTATGTATTAAAAGTAAAAGTATATTTCAAATTCAAATTATGATGAAACAGATTATCTTCCTACAGGCATTGTGCTAGTATAACTAAATTTGATAATGTGTACAGATTTTGGCAAAATAAGGGACAAACCCTGCGGCACACCTTAAGCAACAATTAGTAATGTCAGAAGTGCGACTTTGATGCCAGTAATTGCTTAGAAAGACCAGAAGCAGATAATTTATTGAGTGGGATAGTGATCTACCTGCTTTTGGTAAGAATGTGGCACCAATTTGTTGATTTGAGTCAAAAGACGACAGTCTGTCATTTCAACATTTTACAGTTTCGTGACAATTGTTTACAGATTTTTACTGTGCTATTTGTGACCCCAGCCGCTCTGGTGAGGTTATATGTATGTGTCTGGTCATCTTTGACCATTCATTAACATGCAGGGTACCAGTTTGATAAATACACAAATATATGCACTATTAATATTATGGAATAGGGAATTACAGCGACCCGTTGTCAGTGATGGCATGCCCCACGGGGATAAATAAAGTGCACCTTTCTTTTTTTTACATATTGTCCCTCTAACAGGTTCTGACGGCCAACATTATATATGCTAAACATTCAGTTGAATTGTAACCACTGTACTGTATTTGCTTTATAAATCTATGCACTGTAGTACATACACTCTCTTATTCTGTAATTGATTAATGATCCCATAGTAATAGTTTTTCCAAGGAGATTAAACTATTGTATTTTATAATGTTAACGTTCCTTGGAAACATCGAAGGGGTCGAGGGATATGACTGTATTTGACACAGTGTTTTCTTTCCTGTCAGTCGTGTGGGAACATCTACAAAGGCCTGGCACAGAGCGGAGCGTGGGGCTGCTTCGACGAGTTCAACCGCATCTCAGTGGAAGTGCTGTCGGTTGTGGCTGTCCAGGTAACACACACGCACTGTAGAAGTCTGCTTTTGTATGAACAGGGATAAAAAGAAAATAATTTGTGTCACAGCAAACGGTAATCCTTTGTGTCTGAGCTTCTCATCTGCAATTTTATTCAGGGATTTTTACAAGAGACAGAGGTTCCTGATGACTTCAGCTGTGTGCTTACAGTAACATGACGTGAGAACTCTCACTGACACCTGTGTTGGTTAACATTTGAGCACAGAGAGCAGTCAATTTGATGACTTTTAGTTTTGTCAGTGTCTGCTCAGCTCATGTACATTTTTAGTCGTGTTAACTTTGTGACCTGTTCTGTTTCTATGCGTAGTTTATTTCTATGTCATTTTTAAAATCTAAATGATCTTCTATTGGAAGTTCTACCGTTATTTCCTAGAAAAAGCCGGTCCTAGTTACCATAGTAACACACTGTTTACTGTCAGCAGTTAACATTTTAGTAACATCAAAAGTGAGTAAACGTTAATACCTTGTAAATGGTTGAATGAAAGCAGTTCAATGCCATTTCAATTCAATTTATTTATGAATAGTCCCTTGAGATGAAGTCAGTATTAGTGTTAACCCATTTAGATTTTTATAACACACGTCTTTAGGATTAATTTTAAGAGATCCCTTAAAAAACAAATCTATAACTTTAGCTTATTAAAAGTATACACAAATATAAACATATAGTATCAATCTTTATACTGTAGTGCAGTCTCGCTACTTGGTTTAAGAACTAAAGTATACATCTACACATACATTTGTAATACACTGGTGCTAGAATAGTTAAGTAATAAGTCATTAGCTTTGTGGGTACAACTAATCACATTTATGATACTTCTGTACATGTTTACTGTACATGTTAGCCACCTGAGGCTCTGGGCTAAAAGTGACTAAACTGAGGAATATTGTTCTAACCAAATTATCAAAT
This sequence comes from Knipowitschia caucasica, assembly GCA_964034765.1. Classification (NCBI taxonomy): domain Eukaryota; kingdom Metazoa; phylum Chordata; class Actinopteri; order Gobiiformes; family Gobiidae; genus Knipowitschia; species Knipowitschia caucasica. The sequence goes on from OZ035836.1 coordinate 34,709,005, forward strand.
TCTAAAGTGAAGATATATTTGTCTCAAGGCCGTTGGTTTGCTTGGGGACCGTGGGGACATATCCTCACCAATATTTTGTGAAAACCAAAATGTCCTCACCAAATATAAGATGATGTCCTTGTTTAAATTCACTGTCTCCAGTTTATTCATCCTCATCCTCGCCTCCTCCTGAGCAGCAGCAGTGGTCCTCGCTTGTACGTGCTTGTACGTGCTTGTACGTGCACTTGCTACTGTTTATTGTGTGAAAGTAAAGTCCGACTGGCATCGATTTCTGAAAAGCGATCAGTGTAGCCAGTATCAAGAAAAGCGGTATTTGTTTTCCCTGAGTGTTGTAAAATTTGAGAAATCAATGAGAAGTATTGTGGATCTATCAGCCATTCAACACATTTACGTATGTTCTAATCTGTCAGCCACTGAAGCAAGCTGCACACGCAGAGACAGAACCGAACCAGCTTCATTAAAGAAACAGAGATCTTTTGTAGGAGAATACTTAGTCTTGTTGCTCGTTTTAGTTCTCACTGGTGGTCTAGTGGTTAGGATTAGGTGCTCCTCACTTTAACACCCCGGGTTTGATTCCCAATCAGGGGTTGAAGGTTTTGAAGAAATGTTATTAGTGTTCCCACCAAATCTGAACCCAAACCTGTATGTCTATACACAAATCAACTCAAAGGGCTGCAAAAACTAGATGTGGTGGAGCCATAGACTGTAAAAATTAACGGACGTAGTCACGCCTATCTCCGCCGTTCTAACTAATGGGCCAAAAATAGTGCTCTACTGGAGCTATCCAAAATGGCCCGCCCACAAGAAAATTGTGAAAAAACGCATCTGCGCATGCGTCAGCCGGCGCAGCTCCATCCATTTAAACGAGAGACTTCAAAAATTCACAGCAAGTAAACTAGAGTGGACCAAAAAAATTCACCCCCCTCAGCATTGACACACATGTGGAACGGAGCTTTGGGCCAAGAGCCAACTTTTGGACCATTCTGTTAAGACCTTTTCGAGAGGTAAGAAGATGCTATATGTTAGCATTGGCTAATTCTTATTCCGGGTCCACCCCCATCGGCCTGGGGTGGACATCATTTTGGCCACTTTTGAGCCGGGACCCGCCCCCACTGGGTGGAGCTTGACATAGTGGTATAATTGCACACGTTCTGGCTGCTTTCACATATTGTAGGTCAAGAGCAAAGCATACATTGAAGCACAGTTTGTAATGTCGGGGTATCTATTGGTCAATGGTCTTTTCCCACCCTCACCTTTGGTCAGGAACTTTGGGTAATGACCAAAAGGACAAGATTGAAGAAGGACGAGGACATCAACTTCCTCTGCAGCGTGACTTGAAGAGACAACTCTGGTTACACTGCAGTTCCAAAAAAATAAAGCTGAAGAACATGGATGGATGAATGGCTGAGTTAGAGAATTGTGTCATTGTGAGTTGAAGCAGCAGCTGAATATCTCAACTAAAGAGCTACACTAAAATCTGGAAGGTGAACTCTATTTTGTACAATTCAGCATTACATTTGAGCATTTAATTGGGCACACTCTGCCCAAGACCCGTGGTAATGTGACCATGGCTCGGTTAGTTCTGTCTGACGCTGGATCAAATAGAAAATAGAAATATGCAAACGTGCCCCCATGGACTATAAACTGGGACAATGGGGCTCTTTTGCTCACACACACCTGGGACTGCAGACTCTTGACCAATCTTTTCAGGTACAAAAAATCACTCTGGTCTTAGAAAAAAAATTATAAACTTGATGAATTAGGAAATAGAAGACCTAATGAACCTTGTTGGACTCTATGGTTCAATTTTCAATTCAATTTAATGTATTTTTTTTATAGGCCTAAATCCCAACATGTCGGATTCTGTGAGCGCGGGACAGAATCTACACATTTATGCTTGAGTTTAACATCATTAAAAATCCAGTCTGCATCATTCATGAGTTAAATATTGTGCATGTTTGTTGTTGTTAGCTTTGTTGTGACTACTTGTCTGTGAAATGTGTTTGGTGAGCCGATTATTATTATTCTACTATTATTCACTATTTCCCTCGTTCGGTTTCTAAAATATAACAGACTTTATCTTTTGTTCTATTCACTGCATAAGAAGAAGAAGCCACATCAAAACTCATACTTTGTACACATAGTAAAAATGCAGCCACCGGCCTCCTGCTGGTGCCCAGAGTCAGAACTAAACACGGGGAGGCAGCAGATTTATGCTGCTAAAATCTGGAAATGTGAGACAGGCTTCTTCTCTGACATTGTTCAAATCCGTGTTATCCCTTTACCATTCACCCCTTAAAAAAAGCGGTCATTTTTTTCTTTTTCGTAATTTTTTTTTCTAAGAGTGCTAAGGAACACTGATAACAGAAATAATTTGTTTTTTATGCATTTTATTTTTTACTAACCTCTATTTTTTCTAAATCATAGGCCTTCACCAAATGGTTGAGATGCAGTTTGATGGTAAAAGTACCTATAACCAAGTGAGGTGCCCCAATGAGAGAGATGTCAGTTCCAAGAAAGCTTAAAGTAGATATAGGGACTCATAAGGTACCAAAGGATTTAAAATAGTTCTGTTTAGCTGTGCATACAACTAAGGGATTTTCTCTTCTCTCTTCATAATGTACCGTGATCATTTATGGTTTCTATTATGTTTTGAATGGCCTTGTGTATGAACTGTTATACAAATTAACTTGCCTTACAATATTACTTATAGAAGGCAATTCAAGGTGCTTTAAAAAACAGAGAATACAGTTTTCAGATTTGTTATGATGTATTTGATAGCGACACAATACAATGTCAGACCATACCCCTGTGCTTTTGTAGCCGTCTGCATTCTTTGATCCAGCATATTGCTTGGGAATCGCACAGCCATCTGCCTCCTGCCGCCGCCCCAGTGTACGTGAGATAAACGGGCTGATTGTGGCCGCGATGATACTCCAGATTAAACGCTCCCCTCATTATTCAAGCCGACACGCCCTTCTATTGCTCCCTGAAAGACGCCTCCTCTGCCTCGATGGATCCAAAGTGGCACCAGTCTGAAGAGGTAGCACAGAGGAATAAATAATAAATATGTGGAGACCTTGAGGGGAGACGGGCGTCAAACTCCCACTGTGACAGCTGGCAGGCGGCTGAAGCAGGCTGCAGATTCCCCAACGACAGCAGAAACATCAGAGCACTGCAGGGAACGCACTCCGGAGGGGGTTTATGTACCATCAACGCTACATACACATTTGCAATATTTAGATGAACGACTTTCAGAACTGCAAGTTTTGGTATAATTGGATTGATTGTATTTTTATCTGCACATAAAAACGACCTTGTTGGGTAGAATTGAAGTGAATATTCAAATAAATAGATGGGAGCATTATATCCGAACATGCCTGGTCTGGTCGACAGTGGCTCAGTTGGTAGAGCACTGGTCTTTAGACCTAATGGTCGTGGGTTCAAGCCCACCATGACCCATGTCACCTGCTCCCACTGATTTCTGCTGTCGATGTGTCCCTGGGCGAGACACTTAACCCCACATTGCCTGAAGCCCCCGCTGAAAGACCAAGGCCATCTTGCTGTGGAACCACCACCTGCAGGAGGATCAGGGAGGGACTGGTACTATGTGACTTGGGTGGCATCTCTGATTGCTACCCCCCCCGACCCAGAAATGGATTAATAAAAGGGAAGAAAATCAGAATCATCAGAATCAGAATCAGAATCATTTTTATTGCCACGTGAGTAACAAAGTTATCACTTGGAAATTGTCTTGGCAGAGAGCGTGCCACTTCGCCATTTGCGGCGCTGTGTGCAGCAAGAAACAGCAGAGAGCAATAACATACAGTTCACATACAATTGGATAGACACATTGTGCTTTTTATAAACCACGGATTTTTTTCTCGGGATGAGCACCTCCGGCGGCCGGCCCAATGTAGCTGTCAGAGGGGGGCGGGGTCAGGGAGGGGGTGAGTAGGAAAACAATAAGGAATGGAGGGGAGGGAGGGAGCGATGGATAGGTAGAGGGAGGCGGGGGTGAGGGATCCTTGCTGGAGACTGAAATAGTGTGAGTTGTTGTAGATTGTGGGACCTTGTTTATGGCCTTGGTCAAGGAATGTGAGATAAGAGTGGGGAGAAGACACAGCAGGAGAAACACAAATCGCCTGAGAGGGATAATATTATATGCAATGTAGCATCAAAAGCAGGCAGATATTCTATTAATTCCAATTAAACCGAATTACGGCGCCCTCAGACCTCCGTACACAGGGGCAAATCCAAGCCGGGTCAGAGTTCAAGCCTGACAAACAATGTCATTCAATCTCAATTCCAGAGTTTTATGCCCATCGAGTGAACGAGCTGCGAGATCTTTGATCAACTGTTCCACCAACACCACTCTCCGTTGTCCAGACACGGCACTCTCAACCACGACACGGCTTAGCTCCTTGTACATCCCATCAATTTTGTCGGCCAGCAGGTCGTGAATCTTGCGAACTGCCATGCCACCGAATTTGTGGTAGAACAGGATCGCTCCAAACCCAAACAGGAGGATTCCCACCACCAAAATGCCAAAGATATATACGTCTTCCGAATCTTCAATGGACAGGGTCGACAGACAGAGGGGCTGAAACTTGTTCCAGCTGTCAAGAGTATACCCCGCCGGTGAAGTCCCGTCCGGGCACACGGGCTCTCCAGACCCACGCTTACGTGTTGAAAAGATAGAATCAATTGCGTTGAGGGACCAATTAATCATTTCCATTCTGTTAAAGTTGTCTGTGGCAAAACTCCAGGAAAAAAGACAAAAACAGGAGATAGCAAGCCGTTCAGAAGCAGGAGCGGACTAAGACACGTCTTTGCTCGACGGAGGAGGAAGTGAGAATGACATGACATGTCCAAACTTAGGCCATTTTATGTCCCTTGCTGCAAACATAAAGTCACCATTAAGGCAATTTTGACGGTGTCATCCAAATGTGGAGACGAGGAAACTTCTACTGGAGCCTTCACAGAGCATATCCCCCTCGCAGTGGAGAGGGGAGATAGCGGTGATCTCCTGAAGCACAGGGGTTGTCTGCACATTCACAATTCATTGGGCGGCACAGTGGCGCAGTGGGTAGAGCTTGTTTCACAGCAAGATGGTCCTGAGTTTTATTCTACCTACAGGTCTTTCCGTGAGGTCGCATGTTTTTAGTACAGTTGATCTGGCATGCACCTCTTGTATAGCGACCCCTCTCTCATGTGTGGAGTGAGGGGACAAAGGCCCATGACAATTACAGCATAAAGCGCTTTGTGACTGGTCTGTGAAAGGTGCTATATAAGTTTCAGTTTATTTATTATCATTAGGGCAGAAGCAAAACATGTGTGGGCCCATTAAATATACACATACAATACAAGTTACCATAACATATTTCAAAGTATAAACACTTAGTATAACACATAAGTATCACAAGTTCAACAAAATCATTCAGTTCGGTCTCCGTCCAAGATAGACTTTGACAAATTTTTCCTAAAATACAAAAAATAAATTGCATATTTTCCTTTCTGCTGAGATTGTTCCACATCTGAGCCCCATGAAACGACAGACATCTTTGAGTCAGTGATTTTCTAGCTTTTGGCAAAATAAATTCACTGTCAACTTTATGTCAGAGGTCTGCAAAAGTTGAAAATATTTTGAAGACCTTTTGGAAGCACATTTGATTTAGCCCTAAACATTATTTGAAGTATTTTGTAGTTAACGTCTCGACAAATGGCACATTTGTCCAGACGTGCCATTTAAAATTAGCTCCACACAATAAGTCATGTAAGGAAGAACCCAGGTACAGAACATAATATATAGTGCATCATAGGTGAGTAAATCTTTAGTTTCAAACACAATTCCACGAGTTATTGGTATTTTTGTCTTACATGTATATGGTCTAAATGTTCTTTCCACATAAATCTGGAGTCAATAATCACTACAGGAAATGTAGCATGAAATACTCTTTCAATCTCATTTTAAGTTTGATATATTTTTATATCTTTTTGGCATCTACATTTGGCTTTAACATTGAGTGATAACTTGTTGACGTCAAACCAGATTATATGCCAAATTAGTTCCTTTTCTATCCTCATCAAAAGTTCATTATTTATTCCGCTCTCTCCCCTCTGGTGGGAGCAGAGAGACACCCAAGTGGTGGCAGTCGATAGTCAGAGTGAGAACCGGGTTGTGTGTAGGGTAACAAAAGAAGTATTACATTTGTCACAAAAGACAAGAAAATTCCAGAAATCTAGAATTGTGCATCATAATAAAAGGACGTGCTCCACACACGAGGCGCACCTGCTTTATTGGGTTTTATTTCTCTCCACCCAAAAGTTTTATTTCATTATGATAATCACGGCTGATTATACCATTAAATGTCATGAGTCACTCCCATACAACCTTGGATAATAACAAATGACTAGTTTTCATTGAGATAAATTTTATTCAAAGCCCTGAATAAAACTAAATTAAATAAAGACTTCTGTGGGTAAGGCTGATGCGGGGGCACTGTAAAAACCATTACAGTGACAAAAAAGAAATACAATCACATTGATTTTTAAAGGATTTATTTACAAATGATGGTGGAAAATAAGTATTTAGTCAATAACAAAAGTCCTTCTCAATACTTTGTTATGTACCCTTTATTGGCAAAGCCAGAGGCCAAATGTTTCAGGTTTTCAAGTTTATGTTTAGATGCAGTGATTTCATGTATGCAGCTCACTAAAATCTATGTATTTCGTCTTGAGCTTTGAGAACTGTTTTATTTTATGTCATACTTGCTTTTGGTTCTCAAACATAATCCAGAGATCCTTTACTTGTGGCGAATGTGTTCAGATGCACCATCTACACTACACCATGAGTGGGAACAACCCCCAATGCAAGTAGTGTTCAGATGTTGTGGGTTGTAAGTGTTGTAAGTGTTGTAATGGACAAGATTCTTAGAACTGGTAAACGAATGCAGAAAATGTAGCAAAAAAATCTCCAGGTCTGGTTTTGACAATATTGTAATATGGTCAAAAGAAGAATATGTGTTCTTAAATGCAGTTGTTCAGTTTTCCTGCATGTTGAAAGTGTTCTTTCTGCTTCAGATGATCACAGACTTTCAGATAAAACATGGCTTCTCTAAGTGCTTCATAGGAGAGTGTAAAAGTGATTAGAGTATTTGCAGTCTGTACTGGCACTTGTTCCTGCGGCGATGTGCCTTCAGCTGCACGCCTCATCCATCGTGCTGAAGCGTTGTCAGCAGCAGGACGGCCTCCCTGCTGCGTGCGTCCACTCCCACATGTGGCCCTCCAATTCTGGGGTAAATAAAGCACGGCGGAACAGAAGGCTGCCCGGCTCAACAACATGGAGATAAATGGTGTGCCGTCACAAGTCTGTGGATATATGGAAGCTCCACTCCACTGGTTCTGTACTGTTTGCTCAAACCCTAGGATTCTCCACTGAGAATGTCCTTTTGCTGTTATCCCAGTGGGGAAGATGTAGTGTACAGCCACTGTCACTTTACATACAAAACAAGTTCCACTGAACTTCCCCACTTTTAAGCCTCCTCCGCTCTCTTTGCTATTTCCCTTCCCATTCTGTGAGATCTGCTGCTGCCCGTTCATCCGTGAACGCTGCTCTTTCCAGATGTCGCCCGCGCGCATGTAAAATTCATAGAGGCATTCAGTTGGACCCACACACAAAACCAAGCTGTATGGAAAACTTAATTTCTGATATCTCATTCCATCATAATGTAGACAAGCTGAGACTTGGCAATTCATCCATCCAGTAAAGTCTGGTGGATAGCATGCTCATATTATTCCCATTATTGATGAAATTGTGTCCCAGGAAAACGTGCATGCAGCGTGGCTGTTCGACAGCCTGTTACAAATTGACTTTGGTATGTGCTTAGTGATAATAATGATATGCTAATAGCTCATTCCAAACTTCAACTGTTGCACCAGTCTCCGACACCACCGTTGCGTAGCCAATCTCATCTCTGTGCCAGAGAGATAATACTTTGGCGCCCGGCTCACTCTGCTACAGAGAGTAGGGAAATAACTTTGTGTGTGTTCAAACAATAGTTTGTCCAAGTTCCACCCCAGGATTATCAGTTTTGAGGCAGGAGCTTTCTTGTTGGAGAAGTTCCCTACAAAACTGCTCTTTAGTATCATTCATGTAGTTATGTAAAAATAAATACATATTCTAATCAATAATACAAATAATTTTGAACAATATTACAAAGGGACAGGTTTTAGTTGCAGTGCAAAATGAAAACATTGGTTGACATCACTTCCTTCACCACACAGTTGCTCTCCGGGTTTTCATTATGAAGGTAGTGGTTTTCACACAGTATGCAATATGTCTGTGTAAATCACTTTAGTTCGCATGTTAAAACACTTTAAAAAACTTTTCACATAGTGTATTTATTTATTTTTTGTCATATGTAGGGGAAAGCTCCGCCTGATTTTACCCATTGGATGCTGTTGTTTGCTCTGTGGAAAGTGCAAAGCGGACAGAAATATGAAAAAAGTATATAGATAATTCATCCAGCGGAATAATATTTGTGAGACATTTTCTGGGATTGTGATTATTATCAACAAACAATTATTATTCATCATATCATCATTTTAAGTACATTAAATTTTTACGATACATTTTTTTAGGTTCCCTCTTTACCTCAATACATTTGACTATTTGTGTGTGCAGGTGAAGAGTATCCAGGACGCCATTCGAGACAAGAAGGCTCGTTTTGACTTCATGGGGGAGGAGGTGAACTTATGCTCTTCGGTGGGGATCTTTATCACCATGAACCCGGGGTACGCAGGCAGGACGGAGCTCCCAGAGAACCTCAAAGCCCTCTTCAGGTGACCTCACAGTCCACATTATCTCCTGCAGCTCTGTATTCACCTTTTCATCTGCCCGCCTTTTCCTCGCCTTTGCGTCAGGAGATTTTTACTCATCGTACTGGATTACATTTGCTGGATTACAAGATTCAGATAATTTTTTTTCCCATTTCCAATTTTTTTTTCCCATTTGCAGAAAAGTCCCCAGTGTGCTTAAGACAAGCACATAAATAAAACCATCCATTGTCATGTATCCACTTCATGTATCTGGGAGCTGCATGAGGTGGAGCCTGGGTGAAGCTGGGCCGGATTAAGGTTTAGGTTTATCACGGGTTTGTGTGTTTGTGTGTGTGCAAAATATATGAACGTCGAAGCAAACAGATCTATGCACACAATGAGATAGAATCAAACCACTAATAATGTACACAATGGTTCATTTTGTACACGCAGTTTAGCTCCTGGCTAAATATAAAACACGTATATTTCAAACTGTGGAATCTTCTCATTCTTTAACATTAACAGTAGAAAAAGTAAATGTTTGGGCTAAAAACAGAGACAAAAACAGGAAAACCAACAATCAATTGTTTGTGGGAGGTTTTATAGTTCCTTATTTGCGTGTGTGACATTTTATAATCGTGAAGGTGTTCATGATATAGGAGTTTGATATAATTTTCATATATTTCTAATAACTAATTCCAGCTGCTGTGATCAAACCAAAACTGAACCAAAAGCAATGAGGCTTTGTTTTATAGACTGGGTTTAATAATGTTTACTTTGAATTATTGCTTATTGTATTCAGAGTTCACTGTTTATGGCAATATAAATGGCGTGGTTGAGTTTTAATAGAGGCTCAGTGGGGGCTGCACTGACATTAAAGTTTGATGTCCACTGTGGAGGGCACAAAATACCTTTTCAAGGGCTGCAAATGACTCTCAGGCCGTTTGTTTGAGAACACTGTATCAAGCCATTAAAGTGCCAACTTTCTGCGTTCACAAGAGTCTCCACTGACTTCATTGAAAAGTGCTCAAACGAAACAGACCTGCCCAGAAATGTCCTGTTGTTGCCTCTGGACAGAACCAGCCTTTACTCTAACACTCCCCATGAACAGAGCACTTCCAGGCCACTTCTGGATCTTACTGAATTCATAATGAAATGCAATTATTTTTGTTTAATAAATGATTGATACTAAAAATGAATGATACTATTCACAGAGATCTGGTACAAGCGTGGGCGCTGTTTGTTCACCCAATTACACCAATCAGTTTGTGGAATGAACTTGTTTTCAATACTGTTGGAAATCCTTTTGTGAATCAAATTCTTAAAAGGTAATAGTTTTATTGTTGACATTTAAAAATTGTCAATGACAGCCCTGAACGTGGCTCATATGTAAATAAAACACTGGTCTATGCTCCCATCTCTGTGTGGAGTGAGAGACAAATGCTCAAAAATAACAATTGTAAACCGCTTTGTAACTCTGGTCTGTGAAAGGCGGTATATAAATAAAGATTACTTACTTACTTACCTACAGTTTGTGAGACTTTTCCTCATTAAACTGCTCCAAAACCCAGTCTCATCACAGACTGAGGAATCACATTTCTTTCAAGGGACGGACAGCTGCTAAAGATGGATGTCCAAAGAATTTTTCTGAAGAGATGAACAATTTCATGAATTCAGGGTGTACGACCAGAGGATCTGAATATCAAATATGTTGATGTTTTGATGTCATCTGATTCTCTGGATTTTTTTGACAAATCAACAACTTTGTAACATTCTCCGAGACTTGAGTTGAGTAGAAGCATTAGTTCTCATGTGAGCGTGTCTTCTGTCTTCAGGCCGTGTGCGATGGTGGTGCCAGACTTTGAGCTCATCTGTGAGATCATGCTGGTGGCAGAGGGCTTCCTGAACGCACGAGCGCTCGCCCGCAAGTTCATCACCCTCTACACACTGTGCAAGGAGCTGCTGTCCAAACAGGTACACATGTGCACGCACACACACAACCGTGCACACACACACACACACACACACACAGATACACAGAAATGGCACTTTTGGCACCACGATTAGTGCTTTTACTTCCCTCAGACGTGGCATTTCTGTATGGAGTTTGGTAAATGCACAAAAATGGCTTTGAACTCACACAAATAATTAAGATCTGTAGATTTGCAGACATCTGCAAATACTTTACTCACAATCTTCACGCACACCTAATTCAAGTGCAGACTCAGGGCCCTTCAAGAGCTGTGGCTGGAGCTTGATAAATGGAGACAAACTGAGCTGTCTTTTTAGTAGCAGTAGCAGTAGAGAGGTAGAGAATAGAGTAAGGCATAGTAAAAATCTGCATACATTTCTAAGATATACAATATACAAGTGCACTCGGTGCACATATTATCATATTTTAATCCAATCCCCTCCAAAAAGACAACATTTCTCAATCTCTGCTTTAGTTACTGCTTTTTACAGTGTATAGAACTAATCAACATAGTACTAACATTGTAAAATGTCAAATGAAGGCTACTCTTTTGTTTTTGTTTTCATTGAAAGCAGTGAGATGGTTTCTACAGTCTATATGACAATCATGCACAGTGGAAATAACTATCTTGGTTTGTCTGTAACTTGGAAATAGTTGTGATTCTGATGGACGTCCAGTAATCAGCAGTGAGTGCGACTGCTTTTGTTTTCTCCAGTGCTGACAGCACTAATTGTAATCATAATCAAAACTCTGGACTTTTGCAGTTGATTGTGTCAAGGGACAATGTAATTATGTATATAATCTCCTTTTAAAATAGTGCTTTCACTGACCAAGGTCACACAAAGAAGCTCACAATGTGGAGTTAGGGTTGGTCCAGATATAATTCCATTCTTTTCAGACACAGTAAAGGTAAAGGTAACTGTGCACTTTATTAATCCCCATAGGGCAATTTATCCATTTGACCCATCCTGATGCCGCCAAGGCTTACGTCAGGAGCAGTGGTCGCCGTAGTACAGCACCCGGGAACCCATCTCCGCATGCTGATGCTCGGCTTGGTCAGGGCCGCAGCTGGAGGATTTAACCTAGTGTGCATGTTTTTAGTGGTAGGGGAAACTGGAGTACCCGGAGGAAACCTACGCAGTGATGACAAAAGCGAGACACCGAACAAACAGGAGCATCAAGGCCTCTGACCATCACTTTGTATTCACTCTGTCATTACATTCAGACCTATTCTACATGTTTTTAGTGGTAGGGAAAACATGGACCCCTCTCTCCCACCTCCCTAACTACCATCAGAAGAGGCTCCAAATATGACAAGGGCTGCAGCTGTAGAATGGATGGATGGATGGATGGATAACAGCAAAACTGCTGAGGAGATCTTATTCCATCCGTTTCAAGTCTTTCCCTCTTGTACTTGTCATTACAGGATTTTAATTATTGAACGCTGCCATCATTTTAGTGCTGACTGAAATGAGTGTGGCGCTCTGAGGTGTGGGAGGTTTTACGAGGCCTCAGTTGTGGATAAATTTCCCATGACCGCGGAACCATTTACATGTCATAACACACTGCTCCCTCTTTATGGCTGTTTTATGGGGGCTTTGGACACCTCCCCCACTACATTCCACTTACACTTTATCCAGTCTTTCTTTACGACGATCGCTTTGAAAATCGCCATTAGTTGGGCCCATTTAATGCAAAATAAAGTTTTTGCTAAGTTTTTTAAGAATACTTCAAGTGTTATATTCATACTCAGGGAGGCTCGGAAATACACTGTATCTTGATTTTAGTCTTGATTTGCATTCTGTGAATTGGAGGATAATGTTAATGATGAATATATGAATTTGATATGGTATTTAAATGCATTTGATCTATCCTCCATTGCCGCTAGGGCCTCTGTCAGGAGCTGTGGTCGTCCGTGGTACAGAGCCATGGGGCCCCAGCTCAAGATGTTGATGCTCTGGAAATACCTGATGAAAAGTGCTTCAAATACAGCATATATTGCACAAGTGTTCTAATGGTGCATTCAGACCGCAAACGCTCAAACGCTGAAGCCCCGCTCACCAGACGCGCATTCTCTAGTTTTCAGACGCAGAGTACTTCACAACAGAACGTCCTGACGCGAGCCGGAAGTACCTGAAGTAGCCGGCCGGCTCTGATGCTAACAGAGCTATGCTAGCGGCTTCTTGTGTACAGAATAGATCTTCTCCAATATTCAGCTTTGCAGCGTGTCTTTGCTCACAGACATTCCACGGGCTTTATATAACAGTAGTTTGTGTTCAAGGAGGTGCGCCATACGTTTTTTTGTATTATTAAACGGTATTTCCGCACCAGCGAACACACTCGAAGCAGTTGCATAAAGTCACGAGAGAATGACAACGCATATATTTACAAGCACACAGTCCCCCATTGTCAACCCTGGTTTAGTCCTGGTTTAGTCCTGGTATAGCTCCTGTTTTGGCTGTTTACAGTATGTTCAGTCTGCTCGCTCACCACCAATGTCCCCGTGACCACTTTGCTGCTCTCTGATTGGTCGCTGCACGAACGTCCCGAGGAAAAGTTGAGCAAAGTTTATTTCCTGTGGGCGTCCATTTTCCGCTCCTGCTCCTCCCCTTTCACTTTCCCGCCAAGTCCGTGCGGCTCTACTGAGCAGTCCGTAAGTGCGTGCCGGGAGGTCGGTGCGTTTTGACGCTGCAACGCACGTTACCATAGACTTTGCATTGAAATCCGACGCGACGCATGATCCGGTCTGAACGCGGCTTTATCCTTTAACCAAGTGCAATTATCGCTTGAGAGTTTCATTATGTTATTATATTAAATAATAAATCCTGTTTGTTGTGTGCTTAACCTGAGTGCTCTTATGTTTTTTTCTTTTTATTCTGACACACAGAGGGACGAATAAAGGTTTATGTTATCTTAGTCAGGATCAGAGCTGGAGGATATTAACTTTTGTGTTTTGTTTTTAGAGGTAGGGGAAGCCAGAGCACCTGGAAAAACCTACTTCTTGATGAGAAGTGAGACTGCTAACCACTCAGCCACCCTGCCGCCAATAAATTATGAATTATAACTTTACTTACATAAGTCATGATAATGAATGACCATCTTTAATTGCTTGTTTGCATGTAGAATACTGTTGAGGAATTTGACTTCTCTGATCACTTGGCCAAGGAAAAGAGAGTTAACGGATAACCATTCAAAGACCAGTTCAGACGAGTTTGTTACATCTTATCATCCAGAGTCAGGGCAAAATCCTGACTCTGGGTGATAAGAAGTAACATGTTGTTTCTTCTGCGTCCAGTTTTTCCCATGTGCACGCTCCCTCAGAGTGTTCCAGCAGAGTGGATCATCTTCTGTGCTGACAGATGTGGCGCTCGGTGCTCAGTCCTCCGTCCCTCTACACTACCTGTCCCTAACCCACATGGGAACAGTGTCAGTTAGTAATGAGATAAATATTGAATACGGCCATGTAGCATACAGACTAATAAATACATAATAAATACCAATTAAGAGCTAATTAACCATAAATTATACACCAATTAGAACTCATGTTGTTGTTATTTATTGAGAGCTAAACTAAGTGTGACCAATGGATTCTATATAAATTAAATAAATCTTTAGAGTTCAATGTTTCTGAGCGTAACAGCATATACAGTACGTGCACAATGGGAAACTTTATTGACACTGACATTATTACTCAAATGTGGGTACAACAACTAATCAGGTGGACAAGCATGAAATAATATGCAAAACACACATTGAGCATATTATGCCTTTAATGTGCTCTTTTCTAATTTTAGTGCTGATGTTACGGTTGTGTACAGGGCCCCAAAGCAGAGACAGAGACAGTACTTGACAGTAGTTTTCTTAACAAAAAAACAAAAAGATAACAGAAAACAAGCAGTAGAGACAAGATACAAACCTGAACACAGGATACAAAAGTAGCAAGCAAAAAATACAAATAAAAACAGGCCGGACCAAAAACTCACACAAGCTGCGTTTCCATTGAATAATGCGCAAAAACTTTTTCGATACATTTCAAAATTCGAAAAACCTGTAATTCGCAAAAGCGGCCGTTTCCATTACGACATGTTCGAATAAGTTTACACTATTTTCGCGCGTTTATTCACTAGTTTCTAGTACGTCAACATGGCAACAGAAGTAAACAACACTTTGATTTAGGACGATTGGGACGAGCGGAGAACTCACAGGAAAAGTACAACGAGCCCAAAAACACCGCGGACTGGGAAAGTACGACAGCTTTACGCATTCTTCAGATCATATTGGCATAAGCTTGTAAGACAAAATCTGGAACGATGCCGCCGAAGAAAACTTACGCTACTGAGGAAGTGGAGGAACTGCGAAAATCACTCGACTCCTTGTCTGCTGAAGTCACTGCAATGAGGAGCCAGCAAAGTGATACAAGCGCGTCATCATCTGCTGAGGATGTTGGGGAAATTAAAAGGTCGTTGGACTTTATCACTGCGAAGACTACTGCAATAAGGAGCCAGCAGAAACAACTTCTACACTTAGTGGAGGAAGTGAAGCAGCTGCGCTTATTGAATGCAGAGAAGGACAAGAAGATCACAGACCTGGAGAAGAGGGTAGAGGATCTGGAGCAGTACTCTAGGATCAACGATATTGTCGTGACCGGGTTAAAGATCAGGCCCCGGTCATATGCCAAGGCAGTGACCGCTGGAAGTGGAACTGAGCCCGAGGAGTCAGAGATGCGCTCAGTGGAACAGCAGGTGGCAGCCTTTCTTGCGTCCAAAGACATATCACTGGACTTGGAGAATATTGAGGCCTGTCACCCTCTACACAGAAAGGACAACGACACGACTGCTGTCATCATGAGATTCACCAACAGGAAGAATAAGATTGCTCTGCTGAAGCAAGGGAGGAAACTGAAGGGAAGCAATGTTTTCCTCAATGATCACTTAACCCGAAAAAACGCGGACATTGCACGTAAAGCTAGATTCCTGAGGAAGCAGAGCAAAATCCAAAACACATGGGTGAGCAACTGCAAAGTGTTTATTAAACTTAATGGATCACCAGAGGCAGCCAGAGTTTTGGTCATTAGAAGCATGGAGGAGCTGAGTAAATATGAATGATTTCGCAAATGGGTAACACGCATTACGTAATCTCATTCAACACATGACAAATCACAATTCTATTGCTGTAAGAGACATGGAATTACACCATATGTGTGTTAATAATGACAATTTGGAATTAAACACATTTGAGAACGCTAGTATCAATAATGAACATGATCCTTATTATGATGTAGGCCCTGACAATATGTTTTTCTCACATAGTAATTTTGACTGTAAATATTATTCAGTAGATCAACATAATGCAATCGAGGCTGATGGTAAATTGTCAATCATTCATTTTAACAGTAGAAGTATGTACTCAAACTTTAATAGTATTAAGGAATATCTTCAACATATTGAGCAATCTTTTAGTATAGTTGCAGTGTCTGAAACATGGTTTAAGGAAGAAAAAGGTGGCAATTTTGATTTAGATGGTTATAATTTTAATTATGTGAATAGAACCAACAAAGTGGGTGGAGGGGTTGGAATATATGTAAATGAGAATATGAATTATAAAATAATTGAAGAAATGTCATTAGCTGTAAGCGACATACTTGAATGTATTTCAGTTGAAATCTCCTGTGAAAAGAAAAATAATGTCATCATCAGTTGTGTGTATAGATCACCAGGTTCAAGTATTGAGTTTTTTACCGAGTGGATGGAGAAAATGTACTCAACCACAAATAAAACATTATTTATATGTGGTGATTTCAACATAGACCTGCTTAATCCCAACAACCACACAGTAACAGATGACTTTATGAACAAAATGTATAGTATGAGTCTATTTCCAATCATAACACGTCCCAGTAGAATCACATCTCACAGCGCAACACTTATCGACAACATTTTTACAAACAACATTGAGCGCACCTCACAGAGTGGATTAATGGTGTGTGATATAACAGACCACCTCCCTGTATTTGCCATATATAATGACAACTACACCGATGAGAAGAAATCACATGATCCCATATTTAAACGATTAAGAACAGAAGATGCCATTTCAAATTTCAAACGTGATCTTTTAGGTCAAGAATGGAAGGATACAGAAGTAAATGTGGATAGGGCCTTCAATAACTTAGTTGACATATTTTGCACACTTTACGATAAACATTGTCCAATGCGTAATTTTAATAAAACTAAAAAAACAACTAACAGTCCCTGGTTAACTAAAGGCCTACTTAATGCATGCAAAAAGAAAAACTATTTATACAGGAATTATTCAAATTAAGAACAGAAGAGGCTGAAAGCCGATACAAACAATACAAAAATAAATTAACAAACATAATTAGAACGTGTCAGAAAGAATATTACACTAATGTTTTGAATGAAAATAAAAATAATATTAAAGGTATTTGGAGCGTACTAAATAAGATATTAAAAAGGGAAACTAAGAAGGACCCATATCCAAATTATTTCCTTGAGGGGAGAACCACTGTCACAAACATGCACAACTTTGCTAATAAGTTTAATAATTTTTTTGTAGGCATAGGCCCAGAGCTGGCAGAAAAAATCCCTGAACACAACAAAGTTGTTGATCTTAATCTGATTCAAAGAAACACAAAAACCATGTTTCTCGCTGATGTGAGTGGGGTTGAAATAAAAAATGTTGTCAATAGTTTTAAAAGCAAGACATCTACTGATTGTTATGGTATAGATATGTTTATTATAAAAAAAGTAATTGAAGGTATCGAAAAGCCTTTGACCCACATTTGTAATCTTTCATTTCAGACTGGAACATTTCCTAAAAATATGAAAACAGCCAAAGTTATACCTCTATTCAAAAATGGAGATAAGCACATCTTCACCAACTACAGACCCATTTCTCTGCTCCCTCAATTTTCCAAAATTCTTGAAAAACTGTTTAACAAGCGACTAGAAAGTTTTTTAGACACATGTGACATTTTAAATGAAGGACAATACGGTTTCAGATCAAAGAGATCCACAACAATGGCAATTCTTGAAGCGGTTGAAGAAATCACCAGCGCTTTAGACAAAAAGAGACATGCAGTTGGAATCTTTATAGACTTAAAAAAAGCTTTTGACACTATCAATCATTAAATTTTACTTAAAAAATTAGAAAGGTATGGTATTAGGGGGGTGTCATGGAATTGGATCAAGAGCTACCTATCAGAGAGAACACAGTTTGTGAGGATGGGTGATATTGAATCAGAGCGTAGAGGCATTGCTTGTGGAGTTCCACAGGGATCTATTTTGGGGCCAAAACTATTTGTTCTGTATATTAATGATTTGTTTCAAGTATCCAATATACTGAAGATGATTTTATTTGCTGATGATACTAACATATTTTATAGTCATGACCATTTAAACACTCTAATTAATATAGTAAATGACGAACTAAAGAAAATCAAAATATGGATGGATACGAATAAGTTATCTCTTAACTTGGAGAAAACTAAAGTAATTTTTTTCGGGAATCATAGAGAATCAGAACTCATAGTAAAAATAGAAGGAACAACAATTCAAAAAGTGTCTGAAATAAATTTTTTAGGAATGATGATTGACAGTAAACTAGATTGGAAGTCACACATCAAATATATACAAAACAAGATTTCCAAGAATATATCCTTGTTATATAGAACAAAATATGTTTTAAACCATAAAGCCCTTGATTTATTGTATTGTTCCCTTGTTCTACCTTACCTAATTTATGGAATTGAAGTCTGGGGTAACAATTACAATACTTCTCTACAATCGCTCTGGAAACTCCAAAAACGTGCAATAAGAACCATTCATAGTGCCGGCTACTATGACCACACCAACATACTGTTTCTGCAGTCCAGACAGTTAAAATTCTATGACTTGGTTGAGTTTTATACAGCACAGTTATTGTACAAAGCAAGTAAAAATAATCTGCCAAAAAAAATTCAATTACTTTTTCAAATAAGACAGGGAAAACACAATTTAAGGGGTTCTAATATCTTTAAAGTTCCAGCCGTGAGAACGACACGGAAGAGTATGTGTGTGTCGGTACGTGGGGTCCGGCTCTGGAATGGTTTGGGGGACGACCTCAAACAGTCCACAGTACTTTGGAAATTCAAATCTAAATACAAAGAAATTATATTAATGAGATACAAATTAGATGAAACGTTCTAAATAGTGTTAGGTTCCAACTTAAAAACAAAAGTAGACTAAGAGAATATAGGTCTATTTTATTGTCTTATACAAGCATTATATGTGTGTCGATTGTGCGTGTTAGTATATATGTATGTGTACATGTATACGGATGTGTGTGTATGTATATATGTACGTGTACTCAGGTATATTTAAATATATGTGCGTATGTATGTGTGCATTTGCACGTGTTTATGTATTTATCTGACCGACAGAGTATAATGTAAAACTTTGTCGTAATTTTATGTTGTACAGGACGGTATCCAGTATTTAGTTTTATTTTGTAGTTGGGGGTGGGAGTAAACAAGTGTTTCACTTCTTCTCACTCCCTTTCAAGCAAAGAGCATTACTTTATTGTTAAGGAAAAAAAAAAAATAATAATAATAATAAAAAAATAAAAAATAATAATAATAATGATAATAATAAATAAATAATGTAATCTGTGTTAATATATATTGTTTACTATAACGTTTATGAATTTAAGTTTTGTTATTGTGACATTGTGTCATGCTCATGCTTGCTTGCTTGAAATAAAAATTATTCATTCATTCATTCATTCATTCATTCATTCATTCATTCATTTACGTGAGATATATTAACTGTCTTGACTTCTGCTGCGGCTCTCATCCTCTCTGACCCCGGGAGAAACTGTGGCTGCTTTGACAGCTCCGCGAACGCGCGTGGTCACCGAGCGCGGACCATAGACGCGCGCACAGAACCATAGACACGGGTCTTGCCTGTCTCCCCCGTCTCTCCCCCATGCCTCTCCCCCGTCTCTCCCCCATGCCTCTCCCCCGTCTCTTCCCCGTCTCTCTCTCCCCCGTCTCCTCCCCGTCTCCTCCCCGTCTCTCCCCCGTCTCTCCCCCGTCTCCTCCCCGTCTCTCCACCGTCTCTCTCCCCCATCTCTCCCCCGTCTCCTCCCCGTCTCTCCCCCGTCTCTCCCCCATGCCTCTCCCCCGTCTCTCCCCCGTCTCTCCCCCATGCCTCTCCCACGTATCTCCCAAGTCTCCACACGAAGCGCAGCCAAAACTCACTGAATAAAGCTCAGCTCGGCTTCCTCCGCTATATCGAAATAAGTGTTTCCATTGCCGTTTTGCGAAAAACTTAATTTCGATACGTCCAAAAAACCACCTATTTTAAGCGCATTCACTTTTTATCGAAAAACTGTGGTTTATTCGAAATTTGCGCGTTTCCATTAGACATTTTATGATGCGCAAATTCAAATTTCGAAATTTGATGCTCAATGGAAACGCAGCTACAGACACGGTTCACTGACCTGAGACATGGAATAATTTGGCAGAGAATTGAGGTCTGCACCGGAGTTTTAAAGTAGAGCTGATGAATGAATATGAAACGGATGCAGAGCTAGCCATGCCCCTGTCACACACATGCCCTGAAAAACACAAAGGGAGGAGCGAGGCAGAGCAAAAACACAGACACAAGAGCTAAATCAGGACACGCCATTTTGTCTTAATTTGGTTTGCATAGTTCATAAACTTCAGCAGCTTCGCACTTTTGACGCTGGGTCCATCAGACGCATGTTCTTTGTGTGTTCTGGTTCATTTCTTGTTGATAAAAACTTATATCCATCAGCTGTTGGCATCAGCTCTGCCCGGTGTAACGCCGAGATACACTGTCTTGAAGAGATGCACTGCCTCAGCTGTTTATGATGTAATGCAAACCTGCGCATGCGCGTCTCACGGCAACCGAAGCATACCAAGATGGCGGACCGTGAATTGCTTTAAAAGTTGAAATACGAACGAATTAAGACACGAATGTCACTTTTAATGCAATTTGAGGCGAGATGTTGATGGTCCCGTTTTGTCACATGTGGGTTTTAAGAGTCAAAGTTTTGTGCAAAGTTTAGTTTAAGCAGTCAACTGCGCCTGTGAAACCACAAAGCTAATGTTTTCATAGCAGTCCGCGGCTGCTGACGTAGGCTGATGACGCGTCCTGTGGCCACTCTACACTTACACTGGTCTGTCGGGTTGATAATGGAAATAATAAATTTCATTCAATACATGTATCGTACTTTATTTAATATGATTAACAATAGTGTGTTCAAACAAAATATTTAATTAGATTGATTTTTTCTCCCATTTTCCATTATCAACCCGACAGACCAGTGTAAGAGTGTAGAGTGGCCACAGGACGCGTCATCAGCCTACGTCAGCAGCCGCGGACTGCTATGAAAACATTAGCTTTGTGGTTTCACAGGCGCAGTTGACTGCTTAAACTAAACTTTGCACGAAACTTTGACTCTTAAAACCCACATGTGACAAAACGGGACCATCAACATCTCGCCTCAAATTGCATTAAAAGTGACATTTGTGTCTTAATTCGTTCGTATTTCAACTTTTAGCAATTCACGGTCCGCCATCTTGGTATGCTTCGGCTGCCGTGAGACGCGCATGCGCAGGTTTGTATTACATCATAAACAGCTGAGGCAGTGCATCTCTTCAAGACAGTGTATCTCGGCGTTACACCGGGACACCTGCACGGCCCTCACTCCTCCAGTCGTTGTGGTTAGAGCTTTGAGAAAAGAGTGAAGAAAAGAGCGTTACGAGATTAGTAACGCTCTTTTCTTCACTCTTCTCGTCCTATAACAGCTCTGCACACATGCCACTTACTCCTCCACGTCCCTTGTCTTTACACCTTGTTTTTAACACTTCATTACGAACTGATGTACAGCGCGCGGGGCCATCCTTCTGCTCAGAGCGCGCCGAACTACACTCGACTCTCACCTCGGTTTTTAATGTGTCACACGAACAAAAGGGGCGGCAGTGGCTCAGTTGGTAGAGCATCCGTCTTTGGGCCAAATGGATGAGACCCGCTCCCACTGATGTCTGCTGCCTTTGTGTCTTTGGGCAAGACACCTAACCCAATTTTGCATGAAGCCCCCGCTGAAAGACCAAGGCAGTGTCTTCGTTGACAGAGCAGCCATCCTCCCGTAGACCCACCCCCTGACTTAGTAATAGATTAATAAAGGGGATGTTAATGAATGAATGTATGAATGAATGTGCTCAAGATGGAAGGAGATAATTGGTAATTTTTCAAAATAAAGCACGTACAATAAAAAAAAAACAAGTGATGTATTTTTACCCAGTATCAAATGGGGGTTGGGGCCTACTGGTCAAAAGGGTTAAAAGATATTCTGCTTGACACTTGGTTTTTGCTTCCAGGACCATTATGATTGGGGCTTGAGGGCCATAAAGTCTGTCCTTGTGGTGGCTGGCTCTCTGAAGAGGAGTGACCCACAGCGAGCCGAGGACCAGGTGCTCATGAGGGCACTGCGAGATTTCAACGTTCCCAAGATAGTGACCAATGACATGCCCGTCTTCATGGGGCTTATTGGAGACCTGTTCCCCGCTCTGGACGTTCCCCGGAAGAGAGACTTAGACTTTGAGAAGCATGTGAGACAGGCTGTGCTGGAGCTGAAGCTACAGGCTGAAGACAACTTCGTCCTTAAGGTAAAGTATCAGAGCACGTCCTCCACCAGAGACACTTTTTTGAACTAACTTGAAGCACTTTGAATCACAAGATTTTCAAGAGTATAATCATGTACTTAAAATGTGGCACCATGACGGCACCAGTGATGTAAGGTTTGTGATCAGGAAGGCACTGACTTTGAAAGTCAGATTTACAATCGTCATTCTAATAAAATAGCATTAATTTACAAACGTGGTATAGAATTTAGAGAACCAGCATATTTTAATAATCCCACAACAAATGCAGCTGCTGACTCTTCGCTCCACATCACACATCATTTTTGAGAAGCAAGGAGAGAGAGAAACGAGGAGGGGGAGACACGAAGAGGGAGAGACGTGAGGAGGGAGAGACACGAAGAGGGGGAGACACGAAGAGGGAGAGACGTGAGGAGGGAGAGACACGAGGAGGGAGAGACACGAGGAGGGGGAGACACGAAGAGGGAGAGACGTGAGGAGGGAGAGACACGAGGAGGGAGAGACACGAGGAGGGGGAGACACGAAGAGGGAGAGACACAAGGAGGGAGAGATGCGATGAGGGGGAGACACAAAGAGGGAGAGACGTGAGGAGGGAGAGATGCGAGGAGGGAGAGACGTCAGGAGGAAGAGACGTGAGGAGGTAGAGATGCTAGGAGGGAGAGATGCAAGGAGGGAGGGACGCAAAGAGGGAGAGACGTCAGGAGGAAGAGACGCGAGGAGGGAGAGATGCAAGGTGGGAGAGAAGCGGGGAGAAAGAGCCACAAGGAGGGAGAGACAAGAGTAGGAAGAGATGCGTCTGGTACACACTGTTGTAGTCTTGCACAGTTTTTCCAATGTGGTTTTACTGCAAATGGCAAATAAATTATTGTAATAGAAATAGCATATTGGACCGATTGTTGATAAGCAACTCAGGTATGAACTGAGCTTTTTCCTTGTGTGTTTCGCTCCGTCTATCTAACCATTTACCTCCTCTTAATCCATTTCTGGGTCGAGGGGGTGGCAGTAACAGCTGCACCCAATTCACAGAGCCTTTTCTTCCTCTCAAAACTCAATATAAATAGTACATACTTGCGTGGAATACATTTCGAGACACTATAACAAGCATAAAACATGTTTTCAAAGCAGGATTTTGGAAACAAACAGCAACATGCACCACTGAGAGGGACTAAGCGATCTGGGGTGAGGCACGTCTGTGCGCTGCCGCACCTCGTCTCTTTGAATAGGAAAAACAGGATTTCAGTGATTTTCATTACAAAAATGATAAAAACTAGTCAGAACCACACTAGCATAGGACTGTAGAAAATAATAATTAACTATAAAAACGTAAAATGATTGCCCCTTTCTGTTTGGAGTTTGCGTGTGAAATAATCCAGGGTGAATGAGAGTGTGAGTGTGACTGTGGGACAACAAATTGAAAATAGACCAAGGCTACAATCTGGTGTATTTACCGCACGGCTGTTCATTAACACTGTCCCATTTTGTCAGGACGTTTAGACACAGCAACAAACAGGCATTTTACCCAAATTGGCATATCTTAGAAGTCAGAGAGTCAAGAACAAGTCCGATCATGAATGCAGAAGGAGCCAATTTGAACATAAGCAAGCATTTAAACCCAATTGACTTCACTCGGGGAAGGCAGCCATGAAATAATACACCGACACACAAGAAGATGAATTTAGATGATGAATGATGAGAAGTGTAACAAATTTTTTCAAAGCAGGATATTGGCGTCTAACTTGAGCTCATGATCTGCTCATTATCCAAGAGTGTATCTGAGCCAGTGTAAGACAAACCTGCTTTTTAATGTGAGGGAGAGTTAACTTCAAAAAGTCTGCTTCCAAACTCATTTCAGCTCTCTTTGCTGTCAATAACCCAAACCCAATTTCACACATCCCCCCTACAGTTCCAATTCTCATCCGCAGCTGTTTATCAGATTTATGTTGTGATTACAGGAATCTTGCGGTCTCTGAAGGGCGCGAGTGGGCTGTGCAGCCAAACACTGTTACAAGATGTCTGCCAAGTCCCCAAATGGGCTTTCATCTCCCACAATTTCCACTGATATTACAGCTGTAGTGCTTTCATTTAGATTTATCGGACTTCTCCACAAAAGCTATTTACCTCACGTCATAATGTTCCAGGAGGAAGAGGGTATTAGTGTCAGTTGGATCGGGATGAATTGAGCAAATATAGCGGCGAGGCGGTGCTTAGCGATTGGGGGGTCCGAGTGCCGCTGACCTGATTCGGCTGGTCTTATTACCTGGTGCCCCTAACACGCACTGGGTATGTGTTTGTGTGTGCGAATATGTGTGTGTGTGTGTGTCAGAGATGGATGAGAGAGAGAACCACAGGGAAATAAGCTCGATGTGCCGGAGGTCAAATGCACACGGAAAACACATAATGACAGTGTACAGGACTGTAACTACAGCTCTCCACTTAACACTGAAATGGAGAAGGCACAAAGAGAAAGAAACTGTAGAAATATTGAAGGAAAATAATAGTTTTCATCAAGCCACAATATTCATCAACAAAAGAATAGAATTTTTTACTGTGTTCAATATGTCTATGCTCTATAAAAAGCAATAACAAATTCAGAGATAGAGTGGGTTATAATAGACACATACTTTCTTTTCAGAGAGGATTGGATTATTAGCCATGGATTGTAGCCATACCTGCAGGTGAAAGCCAGATCCTGTCAGACATCTGAAGCTAAGCAGAGTGGGGCCTGATTAGTACTGTAATGGGAGACCTCTGGGAACACCAGGTGCCACAGCGGGACGGCTGCGGCTGGAAACAATTGTTGTGTCCTTAGGCAGGACACTTCAACCACTCTGCCGAGAATGAGTCTAGCGTGTGGGAATGGTTGGTGGTTGGAGGGGCCGATGGCACACACTGGTTGCCTTGCTTCTGTCAGTGTGCCCCAGGGCAGCTATGGCTACAGTAGTAGTTTATCACCATAGTTTATGGAGTGAATGATTAATGACATGTGAAGCAAACATTTTTGCATTTAATTGCGAGTAATTAATTATGACATCAATGAGATTAGCACTTCTTGTTCTTTATATTAGGTCTTCTGTTAAGATTATACCTAATTATTATAATGATTAGTCTTCTTCCGTCCGGGAACACTTTCACTGTGCAGCTGTGGCCTCAGAAGTTTGCTCTTGTGATTTGTATTCGGTTATAAATCTTGAAAATGATACTGGCTATGTATCTTTGGCTCATCTTCCTCTACCTCCAGTGAATTGATTGGACAAATATGTACTTGTAAAGCGTTAGAGAGTCAAGTACAAGTCAGATCCAGACTTTTCAACTAAATTGTGGCCAAATATGTGACTGGTTCAAATTCCGTAGAGTCGGAGTGGACGGGCCGAGTGCGGACGTCAACATAAGCTAGCTGAAGCCAATTTCTTCATACAGGCATTTGTTTTCAAGGGGTGAGCTTCGACATCCCTTACAGATGCTTAAAGGGCTGCTAAGCAAAGGCATCTGATCGGTCGATACGATTGGCTCATATCTGTACTTTGAAAGACAATTTAAAAAAAATATAAACACCAGAATCATAGAGTGCGGTTAACCACCAAATAATGTGCCCAAAATAGTGAGTGTGACCCAAACAATTACTGAACCAGAACGAATTGGAGCAAAACTTTGTCCTCGAGCACTTCCCTATTGTGCTTCATTGAGCTAGGTGGTTAGCATTCTTCTATTTAAATCATATAATATTTGAAGGATTGGTGATTTGATCGTGATATCACCTGAAAGCACAAAAAGCACTCTCAAAATGTTCGCTTTTTCAGCTCAGGAAGGGGAGGCATCACATAGCTGTACCTTTGCATCACATACAGTATACTGTATTATCTAAATAGTTAGTTCCTGATCTTTTTTAACAAATTCTGGATAAAAGGAGAATAACCCGGGGTTTGAAACATAAAACCTTCTTTGTGGATTTGCTTTGAATTCTCCTGTGCGGCTTGTGTCCCTCCCTTTTCCCTATGGCTTGTCATATATACACAAATTAGCACATAATCAAATTAGCAGCCATAAAGGATTATCACCATTTCTGTTCTTAATGCGCACTATAGGAAGTGGCAGGAGAGTGGATCTGTCTACTCGATAGCAGTCCCCCCCCTCCGAGCCTGAACTTTCCATCCTTGTTTGATCGAGCATTTATGAACGGAGAGAACAGCAGGGGACCAGCATACCTCCTGCATCAGCCCCTACGAGCATTAGCCAGTGCACATGAAGCAGTAATCGGGCTGGGACAGAGAGCGCAGCCCAGTGGTTCAATGCATTGAGCAGCTGTCGATAACACCGACTGAGCTGCCGGCTGTGAGAGTGAGTGTATTTGAGTGCACCAGGAAGAGAGCGCTCTCTGGTCACCTCCAAGTCAGAACACGGTCTCTATGGTTTTGCATCAACCCCCAACCCATTCACATCCACACACCAGGATGGACGACTAAAACTGACAAAAACGACAAGTAAACTGTAAATACCATTGTTTTTTTTTTTTTAAATGGACGTTTATCAACATTTGTGGACATTGGTCATCTGCCCCTTATGAAGCAATGGCATTTTTTATGATTGTATTTCTTGGAACGGTTTGATTCTCTGATCTGTGTTGGCGAATTCGACGGTTTTGTAAAGTCCTTAGAGAAAACTACTTTTGGGATTTAGAGCTATACAAGAATACGTTGAATTGAATTGATTTGAACCTTTATGATACTATGCATTTTTTAAGCACAGTTCATACAAAATACAACTCAAAGTGCTTCACATTGACAACATTTACAATATATGCAAATACCAGGAAATGTAAACACACTGCAAACACTGGAATTTACTGTTTCGTGAGCTACTCTGAGCTGCTCCCCAGTGACTGAGCTCCTCACCCTATCTCTAAGGATGCACCCAGCCACTCTGCGGGGGGAACTCATGTGGACTGCTTGGATCTCGTCCTTTCGGTCATTACTTAAAGCTTATGACTAGTGGCGGCACGGTGGCTGAGTGGATAGCACTCTCGCCTCTCAGCAAGAAGGTCCTGGGTTCGAATCCCGGTCGGACCAGGGCCTTTCTGAGTGGAGTTTGCATGTTCTCCCCGTGTCTGCGTAGGTTTCCTCTGGGTACTCCGGTTTCCCCTACCACTAAAAATATGTACAATAGTTCTGGCATGTGCCTCCTGTACTGGCAACCCCACTCCCATCTCTGTGGAGTGAGAGACAAATGCCCAAAATTAACAATTGTAAACCGCTTTGAGACTCAGATCTGCAGTGAAAAGGCGGTATATAAATAAAAACTTACTTACTTACTTACTTACTAGAGGTGAGGGAGGGGACCGACTGGTAAATTGAGAGAACTGTAGCTTGATGAATTATCAGAATCAGATTATTTTTATTGCCATGTGAGCAACGAGAAATCACAAAGAAAGAAATCACAAACAAATTAAAGTAAAAATAGAATAAGGCATAGAATTAAAATCTACGTCAAATCATATCATAGATAGATTGGCTCTCTCTGATACCTTTCTTAATTTCAACCTACTCTAACGGCATGATTACCAAATCAGTAATCTACATTGTGGAAATAAAAAATGTGGGCACACACACAAAGTGTCTTGCCTAAGGACATGACGGCACTTTATAGCCGCAGCCACCCCACAGTGGCACCTGGTGTTCCTAGAGGTCTCCCATCATAGCACTAATTAGGCCCTGTCCTGCACAGCTTCAGAGGTCTGACGGGATCTGGCTTTTGCATGCAAGTATGGCCACAAATATATAATTACATGTGGCACTCAGGATCCTCTCTTCTTGTTTGTGTGATAATTGTTTTGGGACCAGAGTGCAGAGTGTGGAGTGTGGCCCAAAATCAGTTTTTGGAACAAAAGATCCAATCTGATCAAATCTGGTGAAACGGAAGTTATTTTATGTCATGATAATTCATTGAACATGACAACGTACCAAAAGTTTTTAAACTGTGAATATTGGTTAGCTTTCTTCCACATGAAAGCATTGAATTTACTTTTAGTTCAAGTCTTCAGTGTTTGGAGACTGGGATCACAATTGGACGTGTAGTGTTTATCAAAATGGGTGCAAAGAAAAGCTACTTATTTAACAATAGAACTCTCGAAATTCTGAAACTACCAAATTGAACTCCCAGAGCAGTCAGAGCAGAAAAATATCCCCAAAAACATCTTTTATAAATATTAAGTCATTTGTATGTTTTTTTTTTCTTTAGTACATGCTAAAATTGGTTCATATGAAATAAGTACAGTAGAACAAAATGCTAGCTGATACAGTGTGTTGTTATGGTAACTAGCACAATGATCCAGAGATAATTTCACAGATAGATATTTTATTGATCCCCGTAGAAGAAATTCAGGAGTCCAGTAGCAGCAGAAACACATGCATAGATAATTCAAAAAATAGCTAACAATAGTGTTTAAATGCAACAGCACTATGTCTGTGTCATTATGACATAGACATAAACTACATATAGAGACCAAAAACATACATATGCGGAGTAGTTAAACTTCCAAAATGAATAAGCTCTCATATTGACTGCACTGGGAGTTCCAGTGTTACTGACTAACAAGGACTAGGCAGGTGCACCAATACAAATACAATGTACAATCCTTGGAATAATGAATACAGCACGAGCAGGACTATGAAGAGCACCAGCTACATTTGAAGAGAGTACATTTTGTCTGCGCTGCTGAATACAAGCTGCAGGTTTTCATGTTGTAATATAACACTTCAACGTCGATAAGGTGTTTTATCACAACTTCAACTTGTTATGGACAAAGCAGAATGAAATCTGAGGAGGCAAACATTAACTATTGGCTTGCATGTTAGGACTGAGGCTGTAGATCCAGTGCTCATGCTTTATGAAATCAATACAATTAATACAATTAGACTTAATTACAATAAGACAATATCCTGTATACAGTACCTCTGTGTTCAGGTGGTTCAGCTGGAGGAGCTACTGGCCGTTCGTCACTCAGTGTTTGTGATGGGGAACGCAGGCACGGGGAAGAGCCAGGTGCTGCGAGCTCTGCACAGAACCTACCAGGACATGAAACACAGACCTGTGTGGGCAGACCTCAACCCTAAAGCGGTCACCAACGACGAGCTCTTTGGCATCATTAACCCCGCCACCCGCGAGTGGAAGGACGGTAACTACTTCTGAAACACTCTCCTCATGAAGTTATGGCTGAAGGCTCTGAGAGATCCATGAGAGATTTGGTCAAAAGTCCTATCTATTAAAGGATTACAGTATTATTGAAATCGGGTCCATTCAAACAATAGCAGTGGCTCAAACAAAACAATAAAACACAAATATTGAAGCTGTATTTGAGCCTGATAATTTGAATGGAAAAATCAACATTAAAAAGGAAGAAAAACCAGTCGAGGACCCTATTGTTGTATTCTGTCATTTGTTTTATGATTGTGTCACAACATTACAAATACAATGCAGCTGTGGTGTGAATCAATAAGGACGTATCATAACCCATTTTATATTCAAGAACCCAGTCAATCTAGCTCAATCCCAGGTTTTCAATCCAGGTTGTCGGCCCAAGGTCAAGTCTGATGAAAGAAAGTGGCCCTCTCATGTGTGCGTCTGACGTTCTTCATGTGTGCGTCTGACGTTCTTCATGTGTGCGTCTGACGTTCTTCATGTGTGCGTCTGACGTTCTTCATGTGTGCGTCTGACGTTCTTCATGTGTGCGTCTGAAGTTCTTCATGTGTGCGTCTGACGTTCTTCATGTGTGTGTCTGATGTTCTTCATGTGTGTGTCTGAAGTTCTTCATGTGTGTGTCTGACGTTCTTCATGTGTGCGTCTGACGTTGTTCATGTGTGTGTCTGACGTTCTTCATGTGTGCGTCTGACGTTCTTCATGTGTGCGTCTGACGTTCTTCATGTGTGCGTCTGACGTTCTTCATGTGTGTGTCTGACGTTCTTCATGTGTGCGTCTAACGTTTTTCATGTGTGCGTTTGACGTTCCTTGTGTGTGTCTGACGTTCTTCTTTGTGCGTCTGACGTTCTTAATCTGTGCGTCTGACGTTCTTCATGTGTGCGTCTGATGTTCTTCATGTGTGCGTCTGATGTTCTTCATGTGTGTGTCTGACGTTCTTCATGTGTGTGTCTAAAGTTCTTCATTTGTGCGTCTGACGTTCTTCATGTGTGTGTCTGACGTTCTTCATGTGTGCGTCTGACGTTCTTCATGTGTGTGTCTGACGTTCTTCGTGTGTGCGTCTGACGTTCTTCATGTGTGCGTCTGACGTTCTTCATGTGTGCGTCTGACGTTCTTCATGTGTGCGTCTGACGTTCTTCGTGTGTGCGTCTGACGTTCTTCATGTGTGCGTCTGACGTTCTTCGTGTGTGCGTCTGACGTTCTTCGTGTGTGCGTCTGACGTTCTTCATGTGTGCGTCTGACGTTTTTCATGTGTGCGTTTGACGTTCCTTGTGTGTGTCTGACGTTCTTCTTTGTGCGTCTGACGTTCTTAATCTGTGCGTCTGACGTTCTTCATGTGTGCGTCTGATGTTCTTCATGTGTGTGTCTGACGTTCTTCATGTGTGTGTCTAAAGTTCTTCATTTGTGCGTCTGACGTTCTTCATGTGTGTGTCTGACGTTCTTCATGTGTGCGTCTGACGTTCTTCATGTGTGTGTCTGACGTTCTTCATGTGTGCGTCTGACGTTCTTCATGTGTGTGTCTAAAGTTCTTCATGTGTGCGTCTGACGTTCTTCATGTGTGCGTCTGACTTTCTTCATGTGTGCGTCTGACGTTCTTCATGTGTGCGTCTGACGTTCTTCATGTGTGCGTCTGACGTTCTTCGTGTGTGCGTCTGACGTTCTTAATGTGTGCGTCTGACGTTCTTCGTGTGTGCGTCTGACGTTCTTCGTGTGTGCGTCTGACGTTCTTCATGTGTGCGTCTGACGTTCTTCATGTGTGCGTCTGACGTTCTTCGTGTGTGCGTCTGACGTTCTTCATGTGTGCGTCTGACGTTCTTCATGTGTGCGTCTGACGTTTTTCATGTGTGCGTCTGACGTTCTTCATGTGTGCGTCTGACGTTCTTCATGTGTGCGTCTGACGTTCTTCATGTGTGCATCTGAAGTTCTTTGTGTGTGGCTGTAGTTCTTGGTATAATCATGAATGGAGCTAAACGAAATACTTCCGGTCTGAAGAATGTTTGAGATGTTCTTATGACATCCGGTTTCCCATTTTTATCAATTACTTTTACTAAAAATGTAAATGTGCATAATGTAATCAAGATACTATGTAATTATGCAATAAGTTACTACATGGGTCCATTCACAGTAAAGTGTCAAGTAAAGTATCTGGACTTAAAAAGGTTTTAACTCATAAACTAAAATTACTATCACAGATCTGAAAAAAAATATTTCAAACACAGACATATTGAAGAGATTATGTGAATTAAATCAATAGAAAAGATTGACAAAAAAATGTTTGCCGACATTTTAAACTATTAATTCTACTATGACGCCAGTTGCATAGAAAATGAAATGTCCTCAGTCTGAAAAAGTGGCAGATTAAATCCCACAAGATTAATATGTCTAACACAACATACTCTACGTAAATCACTTGATTTAAAAAGGAATCATAAAAAAACAAAAACAAAACAAACGACCCTCAAAAAATGTATAACGGACGTGATGGTTTCCGTCCATTTTACTCTAAAAATTAAACTTGAGAAACATTTCATTGGTTTACTATATGAAAGGACTCATAACAACTGTCCAGAGACTACAGATGAAAGATAACCCTTTGGCTAATTCTGGCATATTTACATATGTTTACATATGTTTATTAATGTTTATTAATGTATTTCAATATGCACTGTCCCTTTAATAAATAAAGTATCACTTTGTCTCTACTCTGTGTAAAAAAAGAAGAATATCTTAATCAAATATTGATCTGAAAATATGTAACAAACTTACGCAAAGCACATTCTGTCAAATCATCGTTGCATAATATAAACCAGGGAGGCTATAGGAAACTTGACTAATGCATAAAACAGTTATGTTCTAGCAACTTTTAATGGACAGAGGTTGTGTTTGGATACATGAAAAACATAATGTGTCTTTTGATTATTAAAATCTTATTTTTGGCCTTTTGTCACACTTTTTTACCCTTAACCCTTAAGCATAATAAGTTATTCTGTAACTTATAATATCTATAGTGTAACTCAGAAAACATGTCCGTACTGAACTTTTATGATGCGCAGGTCTGTTCTCCAGCATCATGCGAGACCTGGCCAACGTGAGCCACAGCGGGCCCAAGTGGATCGTTCTGGACGGAGACATCGACCCCATGTGGATAGAGTCACTCAACACAGTCATGGATGACAACAAGGTGCTGCTTTTCACATCAGGGAAATAACAGATTTAGTGCATGATGTACAGTATAGTTTTGCATGTATTATACATAAATGTTAATAAATGTCCCGGATCATCACTGCCCTTAGATCGTCCTGCAATTCAGTACGAAAAAGTTAAAACTTGGGGGGCGGGACACAATGAGAAAGGGATCCACTCCATGGATGAACAGGCTGTAGATCCAGGACTCATACTGTAGAACGGAGACAGAGGCCATCTAGCCTGCCTAGGGGTGCAGCTCACGGGTCTGGGCCCTGGGAGCCCAGACCCGGGAGCAGGTTCAGGACCAATGCAGGAATAAATCAGGTTTGAGCTCGTTGGACCAAAGCAGGACTAAAGCCGTAGCGAAACAAGAGAAAAGAGGGAATAAAGCAGGACTGAACCAGGACAAAAGAGGGACTAAAATAGGGGTAAAGCAGATGGCCTAATAGTGTCTTCTTTTGCACCCATTCATTCCATAGATCATAATAATCTTGTTTACTTGAATGGAGAATAAA
This sequence comes from Knipowitschia caucasica, assembly GCA_964034765.1. NCBI lineage: Eukaryota > Metazoa > Chordata > Actinopteri > Gobiiformes > Gobiidae > Knipowitschia > Knipowitschia caucasica. The sequence goes on from OZ035836.1 coordinate 34,742,375, forward strand.
TTGATACAACAAGAAGCTGAAAGTCATGCATTGTCTTCATATATTCTGTTCACAGTTGTAGCCTCTGTGCTTAACTCTCCTCCTCCACACGGTCACCTCATTGAGTGTGATTTGTGTTTCTCGTTAGGTGCTGACACTGGCCAGTAATGAGCGCATTCCACTCAACCCCTCCATGAGACTGCTGTTCGAGATCAGCCACCTGCGGACAGCCACTCCAGCAACAGTGTCCAGAGCAGGTAACCAATGGTAGTGTCCTGGGCAGGTAACCTTTGGCAACAGTGTCCAGGGCAGGTAACCAATGGCACCAGTTTCCAGGGCAGGTAAACAATGGCAGCAGTGTCCAGAGCAGGTAACTAGTGACAACAGTTTCCAGAGCTGGTAACTAGTGACAACAGTGTCCAGAGCAGGTAACCAATGGCAACAGTGTCCAAGGTAGGTAACCAATGGCAACCGTGTCCAGGGCTGGTAACCAATGACAACAGTGTCCAGGGCAGGTAACCAATGGCACCAGTGTCCAAGGTAGGTAACCAATGGCAACCGTGTCCAGGGCTGGTAACCAATGACAACAGTGTCCAGGGCAAGTAACTAATGGCAACAGTGTCCAGGGCAGGTAACCAATGGTAACCGTGTCCAGGGCAGGTAACCAATGGCAACCGTGTCCAGAGCAGGTAACCAATGACAACAGTGTTCAGGGCAGGTAACCAATGGCAACCGTGTCCAGGGCAGGTAACCAATGACAACAGTGTCCAGGGCAAGTAACTAATGGCAACTGTGTCCAGGGCAGGTAACCAATGTCAACTGTGTCCAGGGCAGGTAACCAATGTCAACAGTGTCCAGGGCAGGTAACCAATGGCAACACTGTCCAGGGCAGGGAACCAATGGCAACAGTGTCCATGGCAGGTAACCAACCAGAATCTCAGTACATCCTACATTCCCAATTTATTATATTAATACAGTATTTATTCAACGTGCTCCCAATCAACTCCTTTCAGACCATCCTATTCACAGTGGATAAAACTGTTGCGATACTATGCTACTCTACACTAAATTATACCATAATATTACTTATATTTTCATGATGGATATGTAAAAACTTATGAGCTGTGTTCCATACGCTGTGTTTAATTCCAATCAAATGCCCATAAACATGTTATCAGTGCTGAGTGATCTTAGCCGTCTTTTGCCATAAATCTTTTGTTCGGTCAATACTTTGAGATTAGCAGGGTTCAGATATGTAATATGAAACGTGGTGTGCATTGACAAGCGCTCAGAGATCCACCATTTAGATGCGGCTTGTGTCAGCTTTATAGATCCATCTCATGTTTATCTGCTCTGGCATTCACTTTGATGGCTTTCACAGTTTCTTCAGTGGCAGAATAACTCCAGACACTATCTCTACAAATGTAATGGTAATGAGTGTTTGTAGGTGACTGATGGTGAAGCTAAATTAAAGGGTAATAAGTGTCCAATAAAATGCAGGCTCTGAGACTGCAATAATTCTACTGTGACTTTTATAAATAATGATGATACTTGAAAGGTTTAACAAGACAGCAAAGGCAGATTATGGTCCTCCTTTCGCTGGCTCCCTGAATCACACCATATGAAAAATAGGAATTGAACTGTACCAGTTAAACAGACCTTTTTAATCCATGGAGACAAGCATCAGCTGAGGGTGCAGTAGGTCAAATCACTTGAGAGGCAAGTCTGCTCCCTGTTGTTTTACAGAGCAATGAAAATAATGCTTCATTGTAGACAGGCCAAGAGATGGTTGGTCTTTCACCTAAAAAAACCTTATAATTCATGGACCAGACAGACAATAATACTGTTACAAGATCCGCTGCCTAAAGTGTTCTTCTAAACATCACTGTTACTAATTGAAAACTGCTTGATAACTAGCTTTACACACATTGTCTTATTATAAAAACACTTTAAACCTTAAAACATAAAGAAGACATTCTTTACTTTCTAAAAGTTATGTATTCAAATTCTTCAATTCCAAACAGAAATTGATAGATAGACATAAAGGCAATTAAAATCATGAATTAATGAGATCATTATTTGAGTCTTGTAACATGTATTGACAGAAGTTAATGTAAAACCATTATTTGGGTGCTAAAAATATGTGCTTGCTCACCCAGAGCAGCAGAATAACAGCGACTTCTGAGCCTGAAGTGCGCTCTTCATCACATGTAAGTGAGTAAGTGTTCCTGTGAGCCTGACATGACCGCTGTGAAGAACTGTACACGCGTCCCACAAGGAACCTGCGAAGGCTTCAGGCTAAGACCAAGTCTCATAAATGGATTATCATGATTATGATTGCCATCTCCAATGGGGACACGGCAAAATATGTTTTAGATGCAATGTCCTACCGTAGAAAATAACTATTTACTGCATATGCAAAAGATGAGCTTGAAATAATTTTTCCACTCGGACAACAATGGAGACCTTGGTATAAAAGACATCAGCGTTAATACGGCAAGACCAAAAGGAATTTGACTCTCCTGGTCTAACCCTTTCTTCACATCCCCACAGTTCACATAAAAAATGCAACTGAGATCACACTTTGTCCTAAATGCTGGTTGCAGGACTTGGGAGTCTGGATGAAAACAATATTTATGTCTCCATCAAAATAACAAATATTGAAAACCTTTACTCACCACCATGAATCCAGATGGGTGTGGCTCGCGTGCACTGAAGAAATGGTCACCAGAACTCTGGATCATAGAGTGTCCACATGGGCTGAGTGTTCTGCTCCGTGCCTGAGATTGTGAACTATAAACAGTACTGCTAACAGTAGCATCTTATTATTCATATTTCTGGGTAAACACTGCTCTTCTATTTATTGTCATGCATTTCTGTACTCTCCCAAAGCATTGTCGATAGCTCTGCATATGCACAGAACAGAGCCAGGAGCTTCTTAGGACTTTCTGCCGTTTCCTGCGCACTCAAAAGTAATGGATGTGTTCAGACAGACGCACACTCCTAACGTGCGCGCACACACGCATACGCACACACACACACACACTGATCACAGCTGACTTCTTCTCACTCACATCTGCACCTGCATGTCTCAGGCAATCATTTATTTTATTTGATCCTGACATTTTATTTTAACAGGACGAGACGGCGTAAAACTGCGTTAGCTAAATTGTAGTCTGGAAAAGCAGAAGTTCACGTTCCACTGAAGTTCCGCTCGCCTGGGCGCTCAGTCTCCCACTGAGTCTGCAATGTTTCAATCTAACTCACATTCACAAAGTCACTTTGCACGTCCTTATACTGTGTGGTGAACTGCTGGTGTAAAGCTGGCGGGGCATGAGGCAGACTTTGCTTCAGTATATACGCAGGAGGTTATAAATCAGACTTCTTTCCCCATGCACCTAAAATTTGCATAACCTACACGCACACACCAATTCCTTTCCAGATGCATGGTAACAATGCAATACTTTTGTCCTCGATTGGACATTTGGTACTAGAACTTGCGTGATCCATAGTTTTCTTGGCCTCAGGTGTCAAATGTAAAACACTTTATTTATGATAATAAACTGCATCACCAAAGTAAGCGCCAAATCAGTATTGATGGGAGGAGGAACCCTGGCATGTTGCACCTAATTTTAAAGACAACAACCAACTATACTAAAGTTGTAGTCCAAAATATAATTACAAATAGTTACATAATTTTTTTTTAATCATTGGCATAACGTTGGTTCTTTTTTGAGTCATACCAAGCGGTAACCAAACTCATTGTTATCCACCAGAAAATATTATCTCATGTCAAAAACATTTAATCATAACACCTTCATAGTGTAAAAAAAAACACATATTGCCAGTTGCTAAAGATAAGCAATAAAAAAAAGTGCTGTATTAATATTATTTACGTTTGGCCCTTGACCAAAATGAATTTGAGACCCCGGGTCTTGGTAATAGTGTGACTATCCAACACTGTCATGCCCTCTGTGGCAGGGATCTTGTACATAAACCCTGTGGATCTGGGATGGAACCCTCCCGTGGCCAGCTGGATTGACAGGAGGGACATTCAATCAGAGAAGGCCAATCTGAGCATCCTGTTCGACAAGTACCTTCCCCCATGTCTGGAGGTGCTCCGCTCCAGGTACAATATCTGTGGGAATATATATTTTTCATTTCTTAATGCTAAGACTCCCAAAAGTATGAAACTACAAGAACTCCCAGAGCCATAATTTTGACTCCCGTTCAAATCAATTCAATTCAGAAGTTAGTGAGGTTACCATCAGTTTTATTCAAATTTAACTTAAAAGGGGTGAATGGGTGGGTTTTTGTAATGCTAACTGATTGCGAGTTAATAGAATGTTGTTATGGTTACTACTATGGCTTGCTCTACTTCTCTTCTCATTTCAATATGTAAAGATAATTTTGTGAAAGTAACAACGTAGAAATAAAGTATATAAAAAAACAAAGGGTCACTACGTTATCAAGAAATTTACACGAGCTGAGTAACTACACTTCCTAAGCTGTCAAATTGACTCCTCCTATTTTGACTTAACTTGGCTGACTTTCCAATAGACAAGGATGGCAATAAAACCCACTAGAATAAAGTAGTAAACCTTGTGCATCTTGGGACAGTCCTCTTTCTGGACCTGAACTATGTGTGTGTGTCTGTGTGTGTGTGTGTGTGTAGGTTTAAGAAGATGATCCCTGTCCCAGAGCAGAGCCATGTGCAGATGCTGTGTCACCTGCTGGAGTGTCTGCTGACCCCAGAGCTCACCCCTGCGGACAGCCCCAAAGAACTGTACGAGCTCTACTTTGTGTTTGCTGCAGTCTGGGCTTTTGGAGGGGCATTGTTCCAGGACCAGGTACAGTACCATGGAACCATTGCCTTTGGAGTTGAAGAACTAGTATCTTCTCACATCTGAGACTGCCTTTTGATGTATTTCGTGTGATGTCTTCAACAGTTCATTGAGCTTAATGTTTCTTAGTTTGTGTGGGGTTACATTTTAGGATGATTTATGGCAAGGCAAGTTTTTTATTGTTGCACAGTTCATACACAAGGCTACTCAAAGTGCTGAACAAAATGAATAATAATCACAATGCACAGCTAAACACAACTGTTTAAACTGGATTTAAACATTGTCAGAGAAGAAGTCTGTCTCACATGTTCAGGAAGACTGCTTAAAATTGAAACGCTGCCTCCCCATGTTCACGTCTACTCTCTGAGCCACAGGAAGCCAGTGCTGAGACCTGAGAACTGGACTAATTTGATTGCACTTCCTGGTTCTAGTCAGGACTCAGTCTGCAACGTTTTGAATATACTGAAGTGATAATTATCAAGAGCTATCTACTTTTGAAGTCAGTTATAACTCACAAAATGTTACACATAGAAAGGTTGATTCAACTTTTGTTTTCCTGGGTGTTCCTTATCAATAACAGGCATTTTTGTACTTCTTTTTACACACCTCCTTCATGTAATGCAGTCTGTGCTGTAGATGCTGTAGATGCTTGTAGTATACCCAATAATACTCATTTTAATTCAATCCAGTTATTTTTGTATAGTCCTAAATCACAACAGCAGTTACTTTTCAAGGTTATTGATTTGCCAACACAGATCAGAAAATCAACTAATTCAAACACAGGAAATGCAATGATGAATGTAAATAGATGTTTGTAAATATTGTTGAATGTCGAGTGTCCTGGATCATCACCACTGTTCTTACACTCCCCTGCATCAGCAAAGAACAACAAAACAGTGGGAAAAAATCTGAGAAAAGTGACGCTGTTAAAATGCAGACCAAGAAACATCCTGTATTTACAGCAGTCTCATTTGAACATCCTCTCCTACAAAGCAGACTTTCTGAGCTTAAAGCCATATGATAAAGTTGTTTCTTGTACCAAAGCCCCTTTACGAACTAGCTCAAAGTGGGTCTTATTATGCGGCTGTCTGTATCACTCAGTCTCCGGTGGTTCTCGTGTAATAATGTGCCTCTATTTATGAAAGTAATAGAAAAGTTATTTTGGTTTGAAGAAATGGCGGGTCTGTAAAACTGAGATATCCATCTGAAAATGAAGTGGACTTCATTCCTGCTTGACGGCACACAGCTCACAGAATTTAAATCAGGGGGGGAATGTGGTGGACAGTTGCTAAGCAATCCAGTTAGTTCTCACTGTACTGTATTGAGGGATAAAACCACTTTCCCCGCACTGCAAATGCTCTCCACTTTATTTTCCCATCACAGATACATTTAAATGCTAAGTGCTTTTATTGACTGGAGAGTGGAGCAGACATGTAGCTGTAGGTGTGTGCAGGTGAGCAGAGATCGTTCTGTCACCTCTCATTTAGAGCGTTTGCTGCCACATCCCCACACTTCGCTCTCTGCCACTGATACTGCTGCACATTTTACATTCTGACAGCTCACTTACAGTATACATTCTATTATAAAAAAACAACTACAGTAACATGTGTAAATGCATTAATGTACACAATGCCTTTGCTGAGAATGTGTGTTGAAGCCGACCTCTTTGTGTCCGATGGTGACTTCTTGATTTAACAAAACTTTTTCCTGTATGTGTGGCCAATGAAATGTATCTCACTTTTCAGGAACATATGGTCGTTCACAGCTGGACAGAGCGGTAGTTTTTTCCTCGTTATATGGAAACTGCATTTATTTCCGTCTGATGTATTTGATTGACTATCAGAAACTGTTATAAAGTGTTAGAAATAGATAAAAAGAAAGAAAGAAAATGAATTCAGGTTGTGGGCAAATAGTGTTTCAGGCCAACTGAGCTGTGTGGAAGGAGAAATACTATTGACTGCTGCTTCCCCTGTGTGTGCCCAGCTGGTGGACTACAGACTGGAGTTCAGCCAGTGGTGGGTGGCCCAGTTCAAGAGCGTGAAGTTCCCTTCCCACGGCACTGTCTTCGATTACTACATCCACCCAGAGAGCAACAAGTTTGAGCCCTGGTCCAAGATGGTTCCCAAGTTTGAAATGGAGCCGGAGATGCCCCTGCAGGTAAACTCTCTATCCACATAGGTTGGATATATGAGGTATGTTATACTATAGTCAGGGGTGCACATACGTTTTTCAGTGAGGTTCTCAGATGAGTACCAGGAGGAGATGATGTTTGGTACTCACTCCATTTGTCGCGTGGTTCTTAACAGAGATTTTATGCTTGCTTCTTTTTAATGCAAAAGTTTGGATCAGCTCACTCAATCCAAGTCAAATAATGACTAACTGGGCTCTTAAAAATGCAAAACAAAACAAAAATCAAAACAATGTTCACAACATTTTACTTTTGGGCACAACCAACAGTATTATACATTATTAATACAAGGGAAAATGTAGGTACCACAGCTTTGATTTAGAGACACGGGGAGGACATGGACACTCCCCTAAGGCTCCATAATCCAGCAGCGAAGGCTAGCGCTAGCTACTAGCTTCGTGCAGAACCAAACATGTTGACTCACCGGTTCCTCTGTATGATCATGCACACAGTATGACAGCCGCGTCAAATGAAGTATAGGAGTGTACAGTGTAACCACTGTATATTGTGAAACAAAGTTAGATCATGGAAAAAATACCTGCATCTTTCCCTACGACAACACACCCTCCTGTGGATAGAGCGTGCTTATTTCTGCAAGATTTGCCACTCTCGTTCAAACTCTCTCAGGAGTAAGACAACTACCGCGAGATTCTTTACAAGAGACGGCATAAAAATAATGGAGAGGAGCGGAGATGAGAGGAGCGGAGACGATAAAAATGACCCGGGTTACATGAACTACGCAAAGGCGCTTGCTAACTCAAGTGATAGTTCGCATTTCTGATATTTGGCGCGCATGCGTACATGCGTACCACTTATATGCACCCCTGACTATAGTAGAGCTTTGCTAGGAGATTATGGACAAATTGCATAGTGTTTTTTTTTTTCCTTTAATGTTCCTTTCATTTGTATTCATTCATGCAGATCTGTGTAGCACTGTATCCCACAGCAAATTTCCCTTGGGACAATACAGTTTATCTTCATCCATAGTTAACCATAAATAATAGATGTCCCTAAATGTCCTGATTATTCGCTGTCCTGCATCGACAAGCAAAATATATTACAAAAAAACAGCCCATATCAAAATGTATAAAGCGTATATTGTTTAAGACCTGTTCATGAGCGCGGTGCATTTGTGCTTAAGGTTTTGACATGGTCTGGTCCTGTCTTCTTGTAAATAATATGTTTGTGAACTCGCAGTGGACCGAAGTCAGTGGAACATTCACACAGCAGTGGAGGAAAAGAATAGCGATATGTCTTTGGTTCGAATCCCAGTGGGAACAGTTTGCGTGTTGCACTTTCCAGCCCGCTCTTACTGAAGTTATTGGTTCTGGCTTTTGTGTTGTTTGTCATCGGGATCTTTGATTGAATCCTTCCAGGGTCTGTGATGTAATAATAAAGTGTTATATCAAGTGTCCCTTGAGAAGTGTTTGAAGCCCCTTGATGTTATTCCAACATGGACAGTATAAACACATTGGTTGTAGGTTGCTCAGGACTAATTTCACACCTCAGACCTCAGACCATGCTGATCTGGTCGTGTCTCCATAAACTTTATCTCACAAGAAGCCTGTGGTCCACTATCCTTGTCCAATCTACACTCCGAACTTATAACAACATTTACTTCATAGGCATGTCTGGTGCACACCGCTGAGACCATTCGTGTGCGGTTCTTTCTGGAGCGGCTGCTGAAGCTGCGCCGGCCCGTCATGCTGGTGGGGGGTGCAGGTACCGGGAAGTCTGTCTTGATCGGAGACACGCTGGGAACTCTGCACACCGACTCACACATAGTCAAAAACGTGCCCTTCAACTACTACACTACCTCATCCATGCTGCAAGGTGAAAGAACCCTTTTCACAAATTCACAGTTTTGTCTTTTTCAAGACTGAATCCTGTCGCATAATTCAGTTTTGACATTGGAAGGAAGACCAAGAATTCCAAGAGTTCAGTCTGAAAAACATTTCCCCCCAGGCCTGATCTACGGAGGCTAAGTGGACGCTCTACTCTATCTTTGTCCCTGCTAAGACTAAAAGAGATTCTGTAAATGCAATATATCAAATGTGCAAAGGGGAGTGTCAGTAAGTGTCGTTGGTCCAGAATTCATCAGGGGTTACCGGGCTGATGTAGAGACCTCTAGACTGGTTTTGTCTGTGGTCTTACGATCCTTCCGCTTTCTCATCAGGACGAGATATATAGATAGATAGATAGATACTTTATTGATCCCCGAGGAATAAATCCAGGTGTCCAGTAGCAGCAGAAACACATGCATACATACACACAAAACTAAAAGTAGCTAACAATAACAAACAATAAACAAACAACAATAAAATAACATAATAAGTATTCAATGCAACAGAACTTCAGGTCACAGCCGCTGGTGTATTAAATGTCTTCTTGCTTAAGCATATTTACTGTATGTGCATTTTTATTTTCACAACAATCCACTGAAACTGAGGATGATTTGGACACGAGGCATTTGGGTACGTGAAACTTCACAAAGAGATGAGAGTGCAGGGTCGTTCGTTGTCTGGATTGGCTCTCACCCTTTGTTCCATTTCTTTTTTTAACACATATAGTTGACGTAAATACAAACAAGAAACAAGCATAAAAAAGAAAAACGATATTATCCTTTGCAGAGATTCCCCCAGGTGAGCTGTGAATGTCTGCAGCTCCTCCAGAGTAACCATTGGCCTTGTGTCTGCATCTTGATCTGTTCTGTCCTTGTTGGAGCTGTGAGTTTGGGCAGAAATCTTGGTAGATTTTCAGTTTGTAACAAGGGTCAGTCAATTGCGCTGTCAATGAAGAAAAATACATGTCCTCGCCCTTTATTCTTTACTGAACATTTTTGGACAAATATTCAAAAGATGTCAAATTGAATCTGATTTTGTCTAAAAAAAAAAGTCTATTCTCAGGCACAAGAAAGGAAGAAGGAAGAAAGTAGATATCTCGGATGTTGCCCGTTTGTGCATTGAAGTGCTCACACTTCATACAGCCATGATCAACAGAATAGAGCACTATGATTCAACGATTATGTATTTTTATTTCATCATAAAAATAAACAATCCAACTATAGATCAACGATGATTTAATGCTATTCTGATATCCTGGTGATCTGCAAACCCAAGATCATAAAAACAAGATGCATAAACACAGACTTCCCTAAAAAGGCAGACAACAACTACATCATGGCGAATGAACAGTTTACATAAGATTACAGTGCAATACCATCCATAAACACAGTCAAAGGTAATAATCAGCAATCCCAGCGACTGTGTCCATTTGCAACCACTTCAGAGTAAAGGTCAAGCGCCTTCTCCTGCCATTTTCACTGAAGTACGAGCAAAACATCCATTAGACTGCTTTATTGGGATCATTCAATAAAATAAACATGTTTTTGGTCACGCTGGTCATCCTCAAATGCCCATATATTAAAATGTATGATATTCATATTTATGTGAAATTAATAGATATCTATAAAAGTATCCCTCCTACATAGGAGCGTAATCTCCTGTAGCTCATTAACTGTTTGGATCACAATTATCATTTGGGCTTAAACAATTTGTAGTTTAGTGCTCTCTCACTGGGAACCAGTGTTTATACAGTATTGTGATATTGACCTTTTAAATCCAGATATGAGCCATATTGATCTATGAGATGCCTTTATTCACAGGGGAACCGTCAACCGTCTTAGCAACACGTCTGGCCCTGATATGGTGCTAAGCCGCAGAAGAAATGTTAAGATAAGGACATTAGTTCCTGCTAGCTTGTGTTCAAATCCGCCTCTTCCTCATTTAGGCTAACACTATGGTGACGTCAGCGCTCGGTCAGTCCACACATAATATAGCAAGGGGGTTAGAACTAAAACCTGAAGCCACACCGTCCCTTTGAGGACTGGTTTGACGCTCCTATAATATAAGGTCTGTTCTAGTCCCACTCCAACATTGATATTTGACATTTCCATTGTTACCGAAACCTCTTGCCTTTTGTAACAGGCGCTACATTCCAAACACTGTATACGTGGGACTAAATCTGCTGTATGACTCATCCTATAGACTGTAGATTACCATATATTAGCATTAGCATGAACAATTATACTTAACCTTTAAATTTACATGTGAATATTATTCTATGCAATTTAAGTCTGAGCTCTCTCCCTCTGTCTTCCAACAGCGGTGCTGGAGAAACCCCTGGAGAAGAAAGCGGGCCGAAACTTCGGTCCGCCTGGCAGCCGGACGCTGGTGTACTTCATAGATGACCTAAACATGCCTGAGGTGGACGCTTACGGAACTGTGCAGCCCCACACTCTGCTGCGACAGCACCTGGACTACAGCCACTGGTACCAGTCATTTACATCATTATAACATTGCTGACGTGAAGTGCATTAAAGTGCATTGAAAAACTGATTTTTGAAAAAACCCAGACTATTTAAAAAAAAAAAAAACTATGATTCACATATGCTGAGTATTACTATTTTTATTTTTTTAGAATGATACATTTATTTTTTTATTTTTGCTGCATCTGGATACCTGAATTTCTCCTACAGGGATCAATAAAGTATCTATATCTATCTATACAATTTCTATCATTCGAGTTAATAAAACAGAAATATTCTAATTTGGTCAGTATGTTCATTAATTAAATAAATAGATGAAAGGGATACAAATATGTAAATGTGGTAACAAAAGAGAATTTGTCGGTGAGCTTGAAGTCTGCACTAAACACTAAACAGCAGAAGGAGCTCATGTCTGGGACTCCTTTTACTGCACTGTGATTATTTATGATTTTAATCCCTTGTGAAATTTTAAAACTTAAATTTTCTCGTTTTGTTAAGCATATTGAGTTGCCTTATGAACTATACAATTAAACTTGCCTTGTCTTCATAGTGACCTTAATATAATACAATACTTGTTTCTTCTTCCCACACTGTGCAATCAAACAGCACTGTTTGTCTCTGCCTTTCTCCATCACTGCCTGTATCATTTTCCTTTTCGTTGTCTCTGCAGCATTTTGTTATTTTTACTCTTGACGTGAATTTAGCCCATTAGTGCATGTACTGCACCTGCACTTTGAGGTCAGGTGTTTCTATTTCTGACAAAATAGCTTGTCCCTTCACTCACACCGCGCAGTCCTTTAGAATTCACTCGCTCCTGCTCTCACTGATTCCTCTTAAAAGGATTTGGAAGCTCATCTCTTTCTGAACACGGCTGGTTCTCCTGCGTCAGTCACACGCGCTGACGGGCTTAGACACGCTCGGCCCCTCGCAGATATGCCCCCAGCGTCAGGTATATGGGGTGGAGAGAGAGAAGCTTATGAGACAGCTCAGCGATCGCATTATTCAGCCTGTTTGAGATACACACTGAGACACCTTAGCTTGATGGAGCGGAGAGTATGGAAAGCATGACCGGTCTCCTGGTAAGGGAAGTGAAGGAGTGCTTTTCTATCTATCTATAGCCGTAAACCATTTCTTCCTAGGAGTGTGGTTGACTACAGGGTGAAGTTCGGATCATTCATCCACATTTACATCTTTAGACACCCCTCAGGCAACCAAAAAATGGTTTACCCCTGTTGCTTCACGTAGGCAGTGCACCCGCCAAGGTTGTGGCAATTCATGTGTTCACCTTCACACTCCTTGCTTCCCCATATTGTGTGAAAATAATGATCAGAGGGAGTGACCAGCAAAGCCGAGAACAGAGGGAGAGACCAGACAGGGAGAGACCAGACGGGGAAGGACCGGAGGGGGAAAGACCAGACGGGGAGAGTTCAGACAAGGAGTGACCAGATGGGGAGGGACCGGACGGGTAGAGACCAGAAAGGGAGACCCCAAGGAGGGAGGGACCCGAAAGGGAGAGACCAGAAACAGAGACCTCAATGACAGAGGGACCAGACGGAGAGAGACTAGAAACGGAAACCTCAATGACAGAGGGACCTGACGGAGAGAGACTAGAAACGGAGACCTCAATGACAGAGGGACCAGACGGGGAGGGACTAGAAACGGAGACCTCAATGACAGAGGGACCTGACGGAGAAAGAACAGAAACGGAGATCTCAATGACAGAGGGACCTGACGGAGAGAGACTAGAAACGGAGACCTCAATGACAGAGGGACCTGACGGAGAGAGAACAGAAACGGAGATCTCAATGACAGAGGGACCAGACGGGGAGAGACCAGACGGTGAGAGACCAGATTGGGAGAGACCAGACAGATTTCTCATTCTATCCATCCTAGCACACCAATCAAACTTCTCAAGCATTTCATTTCAAACAAATTCCTTATCTTCCTTTCACTTTCTCTCATGCCCCATGTTTCTGCACCCTACAACACATTTGGCACAACCACCCTCTCTTATAAACAGTTTGTCACCCTTACATTTACATTCTTACCTCTCACCACTCTATTCACTGCACCAAGAACCTTGCTCCCCTCAGTTACCCAATGTGCAACTTTTTTCGCACAGCTGCCACCTGCACTCACATTTTAACCCAAATACTTAAACACATTGACTTGTTGTCTTGCTTCTGCTCATTCAAGCAAATATTCATACTACTCACTTGCTGTTCTATTGCGCACTTCATTACTTTACTCTTCCCAACATTCACATTCAACTTCCTTCTTCTACACACTCTACCAATCACACCAACCTCTTCAATTTCTCCTCTGAGTCAGCCACCAATGCTGTATCATCAGTAAATGGGAACAGACTCACAACATTCACACATTCACTTCTCTCACAACTACATCCATGCAGACATTGAACAGCCATGTGACATCACACACCCCTGACGTAATCCCTCAGTCAGAGAACTGATCACGCATTCCCCGTCAGCTATTCTCACACAAGCTCGACTAGATTCATGAAAACGTTTCACTCCTTTCAACAGCCTACCACCTACACCGTCCAAATCACTTGCTACAATGCATCGCTGTCAACTCTATCATATTCATTCTTCAGATCCATAATCGTCCAAAATACTTCCTTAACTCTATTGATAGCCTTTTCACACACCTGTCGCACAGTCAGACCCACACTGCTTCATCACCCATAGCATATTCATTATCTCACAACATGACGATGCAGCGATTAGCGATATATTGGTCAAAAATATACCTATGATAATGTTTTTCTTATGTTTATGGCCTAAATTAAGTGAATAAATACACTTTATTTCAAGATAAATGGATAAAGTGTCATGTGTAAGCAAAAAGGCCTTTTAACCTGCACATTTTAGTAAAAATCTGTTTAGAGACTTAATCTGTCTTACATCCAATCAATTCAATATGAACATTTTACAGAAATTGTAGAATGCGTAATGTAGCCATATTTTAAGTATCGATACTTATTTTGTTTTCAAAAAAAGCTTTAAAAAAATAAACATTTGCATTTTGATTTTTTTTAAATCGATCCTTAGCAAAAGCATATCGATAATCAATTACGTGAGAAAGTATCACGATACATCACCATATCGATATATTGTCATACTCCTACTCTCTCTCCCTGCTCAGACTGACTAAAAAATGTTTTGTGCGTTCTTGTTTTGGCGTGTACTATAGTTAAAATCTACAACAATTTCTATCAAAATTCTTGCATACAACTTTCCAATCTCATTTAACAGACTTATTCCTACATAATTCCCACATTCGGACTTGGATCGCCTTCGCCCTTATAAAGCTGTACACTACACGCCTCCCATTATTCACTCAACTACACCATTCATAAAACATACAATCTCACACACGGTTGCACTCTCTCTCGTGACACATTCCACAGCACATCCATCCATGCCAGACGCTTTAGCCTCTGTCAACCTCTTCATCGCCTCACTCACTTCCTCCTCACTGAGACTTCTATCATTATAGGAATGCTTTTAATGAGACATTCTTCTTTTTGGAGTCAATGATAAACTCCACCAAGTGATGGTAACATAAGGAAAAAGAGCATAAAAAGGTCGAGATGAGGAGGGGAGCTCAGAGAGGAGCTGGAGAGGGTCTGGAAGGTAAAAGTGACAGTGGTGCTGTGGTGATTGGGACAGGAAAGATACCTCCCAGGTCTCTGGGAGAAGACCCAAGCTTAGAGAGGGATAACCGGCTGCGCAAAGTGAAACATATCAACTGTTATGTACTGGAGCTGGACTAGTGTAGTCCAGTGTAGATCGTGTGCCACGTTCTTAAACACAGAAAGATGGGCACAGATGCAAAAGATAAGCTTGTAACAAATTGACTAACTCATTTCAAAATTATAACAATCAGACTAATTGAAGTTACATTTCATTTAGTTATCTGTACATAAAAATATGATTCATGCGTTGGCGTATGGCGAGACAGAGCTCTAAACAAAAAGCTTTTGTAGTCTACAAAGACTACAAAAACCACTTAATTATAACCACTGATAAACACAGATTTGACCCTTTTTAACCTACAGACTAGGGGTGGGAACCTAAGGGTACCTCACGATACGATACGATACTATACACAATACAAAGCTCACGATAACGATAATATCACAATAACGATAATATCACAATAACGATAATATCACGATAACGATAATATCACGATAACGATAATATCACGATGACGATAATATCACGATAACGATTTTATCACAATATGACGATTATTGATATATTGGTCAGAAATATACAATATGCCAATTGATGGCATAAATAAAAGAAAAAATACACTTTATTTCATGATAAATGGAATGGAGATGCATAATGTAGCAATATATTAAGTATTAATACCAATTTTAAAAAAAAGAAAATTGTAAACAAAAAACAAAAACAATTTTTTTTTTTTTTTCAAAATTGATTTCGATACTTGGCAAATGCATATCGATAAAAGAATCGCGAGAGAAAGTATCGCAATATATCGTCACACCCCTACTACAGACACTAACAAATTAAGCTACAGACGTTAGTCATGGTAAAGCAGACACACCAGTTAGATGGTGGAGTGTTTACAATCAATGCCTCCTCCTTCTACCAAAACAGGATCACCAGTGACGTGTGTGTACTCTAATCCATTTTGTTTCTGCGGTCACGTTTGTACTCAGGTATGACCGGAATAAGCTGGTGTTGAAGGAAATTCACAACGTGCAGTATGTGACCTGCATGAACCCCACGGCCGGCAGCTTCACCATCAACCCTCGCCTCCAGGTAAGACTTCACTTTTCACATGTGGGCCTCAGAGCAAACACTAAAGCAGCTCGATGGATGACGGGTTAAAAAAGAAAATTAAAGGTTGAGCTGGAGCAGGTATTGGAGCTGCAGCAGTTAAGTAGCAGGGCAAGAGCAGGTGAAAAGCTGGCAACTGTCTCAAACACGCGGCCCGGGGGCTATTTGCGGCCTGGGGGCTATTTGCGGCCCGGGAGAGTCTGTGCTAATATGGCATGTCTTTTTAAACTAATTGAGATTAAGAGATCCTTTATTCGTCCCACAGTGGGGACATTATAGTATTGCGTCACAAGAATAGAACAGTAGGAATGAGGAGCACACAACACAAGATAAGTGAACAATAGCTGTACTAATTAAATAAGACAAATCTCTAACTCATGTTTTACCTTTGGCGAAATAAGAGGCAAGTATAAAGTACTGTGTATTCTTGTGCAAGCAATATGTACAGTAGTTATATGTTAGCATCTGTACATGTTAGCAGCAGTATGTTTACATCCGTACATTAGCAGCAGTATGTTTACATCTGTACGTGTTAGCAGCAGTATGTTTACATCCGTACATTAGCAGCAGTATGTTTACATCTGTACTTGTTAGCAGCAGTATGTTTACATCTGTACATGTTAGCAGCAGTATGTTTACATCTGTACATTAGCAGCAGTATGTTTACATCCGTACATTAGCAGCAGTATGTTTACATCTGTACGTGTTAGCAGCAGTATGTTTACATCTGTACGTGTTAGCAGCAGTATGTTTACATCTGTACGTGTTAGCAGCAGCATGTTTACAGCCATACATTAGCAGCAGTATGTTTACATCTGTACGTGTTAGCAGCAGTATGTTTACATCTGTACATTAGCAGCAGTATGTTTACATCTGTACGTGTTAGCAGCAGTATGTTTACATCTGTACGTGTTAGCAGCATGAGGCTCTGGGACACAGGGACTCAAGTGACAGTAACAAGTGGTTATTGCACATTCTGCCATAAGGTAAGGATATTGCACCGACGCATGACACGTGAGATCATTTTGGCAGTGTTCATTAGTCCTCATTGTACAGTCTGACAGCAGGAAGGAAAAGACCTGCAAAACCTCTCCTTCAAAGAGTTAGGATAAAATAAGTCTGTCACTGAAGCTGCTCTCCAGAGTAGCCAGAGTGTCCTGCAGGGGGTCACAGTCATGGTCCAGCATTGATGTTAGTTTGTCCAGGACCCTCCTGTCTGTGTCTGCACTGTGTCCATTCTTGATCCATCTTGTGTCAAGATTGAAGTTTAATTTATTACGTTTCATAGGAAATTGGTCTTGGACTCGCAGCACATTAAAAATACACAAAAGACGGACAGAAAAACAGTCAAGAAAACAACCATTCCATTTATTCTCCCATAAACATTGAACCCTGAATGCAATAAGCAATAATTCAAAGTTAACATTATTAAAATTGCATTTTGTCCAGTTTTATTTCAATCACACCAGTTGGATTTCCTTTTTAAAGTTGGTCAAATTACCTTCATGATTATAAAAACTCTGATACAAACAATGAACTGTAAAACTTTCCACAAACGATTGATTCTTATTTTCTTATTCCAGGTGCGTGTGCACTGTAAAATAACGGTGCACATTTTACATGGTTTGATTCTATCTCTGCATGTTCATACATTTTCCCTGCGACCCAGCTTCACCCAGACTCGGCCTCTGCCTGATCTAGAGGCAGAAAAAAACTCAAATTAAAATCAGCTGAAGGAGAAATCTCAATCGGTCTGAGGAGTCTTGTCTCACTGTGGTAGACTGATCTGGCAGAGAACTTGTGAAATGCCCAGGTGTTTGTTTTTGATTGTGTCACAGAATTCTATATATGGCACTAATGTAGCTGTGTTGAGAATCATCACTGACATCTCATACCCTTTTTCCGAGGGCTTTTTTGCCAATTTTGCTGAGATAAGATAACCTTTTGGTCCCTCAGTGGAAATGTCAGTGTCATTGTTGCGCACATCAGAGAAACACAAGAAAATAAGAGCACTCAGGTTATGCACACATCAAACAGGATCTATTATTTAAGATAAAACTAACACTCACATCTCCGATTTATACCCAGCACTATGCGTACCTTACAGTTTTTACGCACACATGCAAAATAGTTCAATCTAGACCAGACGCACTCTCTCTCTATGCAAGCCTTTTTTATGTAAATGGAGTTTGATTGAAATGTCAACAGCACATAAGTAAAAAACACATTGTCCTTTCTTCCATTGTTTGAAGATGTTTTGCAGCAAAGACAAGTCAAAAGCAACTATGGGTCCAGTCTATGAACCAGCTCCATAGATAACAGCCGACCTCAGCGGCCGAACAATTGCCTGAGCTAGTTTACTTGCTCTGACCAAAATAGTACTTACTGTCAAATCCCAGAGTTTCAGCAGCCAGCCTTCTCTTTTCTTGTATCTCTCTTTCATTTTAAAGAGATGCGAGGCACGCACACAGTGTGATCCCTGAGGACATTTTCTCGTGGGGGTAAGACGGAATTGTTTTCTTACAACTTTATTTTTTGAAGTTTCTTAAGTTTATTCTGAAACACTGCTCCTTATTCCTGTACTCCAGCCTAAACATAGCAGCGTTTAACGTATATATGCCTGTTCTAAATGTATATTTCACTGCTGGTGTATGTTGTCAGGCTCATTTCAAGGTAAAGTCATTCCTGGACGTAACCTGTGTGTTTATTTTTACTGAAGATGGAGGTGTGTAAATGTGGGGTTTGGGCTGTGCCAAATTCTCAGTTTACAGAGCTATTTTTTCCCCCTGAAACAAAAGTCTTCTCAATTTGTTTTGGGTATTTTGGGAAAGCCAAATCCCATCAGACAACTGAAACTAAGCAGGACAGAGCATGGTCAGGACTGAGATGGGAGACCTCTGGGGATACCAGGTGCCACAGCGAGGCGGCTGCGGCTGGAAAGTGCCAAACTGTTGTTGTCAAGTGCACCCTGAACCATATAGCTTTCCCCACTTGAATAGGAAGGACTCTGACACCACCTTAGGCCGGTTTCACTCGGTTTATTGAAATGTTCAGAAAACAGCGGCTGAAAATCTTTAAACAGAAAGCATTCATATGATTAGTAATAATAGAAAAACATTTAAGGGCTTTAAAGCCTAGCGTACATCGACAGAGAAACTGGGGACAACTAGTTGCAAGGCGGCTTTTGGCAACTGAGAGGAGATGGTGGGAGATGATCAGTTGCCGAAATCGGTCGATGTGCGCGCTCTTACAACTGGAGATGATCAGTCGGTCTCCAGTTTCAGTCAGTTGCCCGTGTTCTACTTTTCGGCAACTAGTTGTCCTCAGTTTCGGAGATATGACCCGATGTGCGCGCTCCATGCGCCGCTCCGACAACGTGTGTGTATTGCGTGTATTGCGAGCCCGCAACAGTTTATGTCAGAAAACACACTGTAGTTGAGGCCAGTTGCTGTCGATGTACGCGCTGTTATTCCCGAGACTGGTCTGCTACTGGGAGTTGCCCGTTTTCGTCAGATTGTCGATGTGTGCGGGGCAGCAACTCATATGCGACGGATATAATCAGTTGCCAGTCCGATGTACGCTAAGCTTAATATATTTTTAATAATATCTCATAATATCACTATTTTAAGTGCTTTTTACTGTTAAAGGTTATTTACTATTTTATATGCACATTTATCAAAGTGACTTTCAAAATTAATTGTTTTAACCAAAGATCTCATATTATAATAGATTTTAACAAATTATCATGAACTTTATTCACTGTTTGACATATAATGAAATTATTGTTTAATTGTATTTTGTAGTTAAAACGTTCAATATTTCACATTCACTTTCAACATTCAACATTTTCATAATAGGGATTCTTTACAGGTATTTTAAACTGAAGTCATTTTTAAACAAGAATAATTGGTCTGTTTTACCCTTCCCCTTTAAATTCAACTTAAACCAACTTTTATACTATAAACTATTTTCATAAATGGTCCAATTAGTGCAGTCCAATATTTTAATTTAGAATTAGACCGTTTAAGGAGTCCAAAATAAATATACAAGTCCATTGCTTATAGTCTGTGGTGAGTAGCGAAAGTTACGCACAGACTTGAACGGCTCTTGAAGCCGTATTTAGAACATTCGCATATACGCTCTATTTCGACCCAGCGTCACATATATTTAAATACATACAATCAGGGCCAGATTAATGCTCACCAGTGGTCCGTGTGGGTCGAATCTTGTCCTATATGGCTGTTTTTACAGGATTTGTTTCATGCTGTCTTGGTGCGAGGATGTGATAGAGTTTCTCTGAGCGCACGCTCTATGGTAAATAGAAGCACCTGAACCCGTGCGCGCAGTGAGCTACAATGACGCGCACGCTCCCTCAATGCGCGCTCCCGATGGGTGCACACTACACTGCTCCCCGCAACAGTTGTTGTGTCGTTAGCCAAGACACTTCACCCACATTGCTGTCTGTTGTTTGTGGGTCGGCTATGGAAATTGGCACCTTAATTCAATTGTCTATTCATTTGTCAAATGGCTATGCATTATGTTATTTTAGTATTTATTTTGTATTTGTATTTGTCAAAGTGTAATGTTATATCCAATTTTGACATTTCATGTTCTATTCCAAAAGTTCTAATGGCAATTCAATATGTAAAGTGTCGATACAATGTATTTATATATTGCAAATTACAAGATTTTGAAATGAATAGCATATTGACATGGAAATTTGGCCTCTTTATTCATTGTTCTATTCATTCTTAACATGGCATTTAGTTTAAAGTTGTATTTGGCAAAATTGCATGTTATATCCTATTTTGACTTGTATTCCACATTTGAGTATGTTAAGTTTCATTTAATGTGTTGTGAAACAGCACCTCCCTCTGGATTGCATTGCATATTGCATATTGCATTGCCACATGGTTTGAGTGCAACTTAATTCAACATGCTATGCAGTTCTTGATCCCTGGGAAGGCGGGCCCTGATCCGCTCTCGGCCAATCAGAGACGAGTCTATATCCTCCTAGCTAGATGCGCTGTGTTGTTGATTTTTGCTGGAAGTAAATGCTGTTATGACGGATTGGAAGTAACAGATCACCCTTCATGAAGATTCCAAGTTACTCTAAGGAGGTTCTATGTAAGTGTTTGTTAAAATACCAGTAGTTTTTTTTTTTTTTTTTTTGTCTTCTAAAAAAAAAAAAAATATATATAGACTCGTCTCTGATTGGCCGAGAGCGGACCAGGGCCCGCCTTCCCAGGGGTCATGAACTGCATAGCATATTGAATTAAGTTGCACTCAAACCATGTGGCAATGCAATATGCAATATGCAATGCAATCCAGAGGGAGGTGCTGTTTCACAACACATTAAATGAAACGTAACATACTCAAATGTGGAATACAAGTCAAAATAGGATATAACATGCAATTTTGCCAAATACAACTTTAAACTAAATGCCATGTTAAGAATGAATAGAACAATGAATAAAGAGGCCAAATTTCCATGGCAATATGCTATTCATTTCAAAATCTTGTAATTTGCAATATATAAAGACATTGTATCGACACTTTACATATTGAATTGCCATTAGAACTTTTGGAATAGAACATTAAATGTCAAAATTGGATATAACATTACACTTTGACAAATACAAATACAAAATAAATACTAAAATAACATGATGCATAGCCATTTGACAAATGAATAGACAATTTAATTAAGGTGCCAATAGTCTTCCATAGTCGGCACTAGATCATACTGTACACGGAATCGGGACAAAACCAAAAGTAACGATCATACTTTCGTATTAGTTTTAGACTAATAAGTCCTTAAGTGGTGATTGGTTAAATTTTAGGCATCTGATTAAAATGGTTAAGGTTAGGGTTAAGGCTGAGTTGGGGTTATTTTATGGGAATGGCTGGTTAAGTTTAGGCATAAATAGGAAGTTTGTTGTATTTACTTCTGCTTCCGTATATGATCTAGTGCTGTCTGTTGTGTGTGTGTGAATGGTCGGTGGTGGTCGGAGCCACATAACGGCTGCCTTGCTTCTGTCAGTGTGCCCTAGGCCAGCTGTGGCTATAGCAGTAGTTTATCACTACTACTACCATCACAGTATGGAGTGAATGAATTATCACATAATAAACACAATATAAAACCCATGCATTAAAATTAAGTGCCCATATAAATAATTTTACTGTAATTATTGCCACATGATAATGTTGTAGTCCCATACAGTTAATTGGATTTGAACAGATTTTTTAGAAGCTATACCACAGCTATTCTGAATGACAGCTTGCCTTGGGGAAGAAACACACTGCTCGTTTGATAATTTGTTTAATGTGAACAGTTTCAAATGTTAATTGGCTTCCCTGTTGTTTCAGTGAAGGAAATCTAATCAAATTTAGTTATTAAAAGTCAATTGAATGTGGAAAATCTTTGTACCACTAATGTACATAGAGTTGAGTTGCTCAAGGGCTACAACACGCTGCAAATAACAAGTAACAAGTAATTTGCATTTAAATTCATCTAAGGTCTGTTTTGTATTTTCTCAATTTATATGTACATGTGATAATGGCAATCCAAAAAGCCAAAAGTGTGTTGTTCTTTAGATTAAGCCTAAGCCTGCTAAGCCTCGCTGTCATTTTCAAGTAATATGCAATATGTATGCATCGATATTAACACTAACTCTAACACTGAGAATTGTGTAACTATGAGAACTCCTAGAGTCGTCATTTTGACTGCTCCCATTCAAACAAATGGAATTCTGATAAATTGCCCCAAACATTTTTCAGTGTTACACCAGGTATTTTCCTTTTTTGAATGAAATACGGCACCAAAAAGGGAAATGCTAACTTGCGACAGTAAAAAGTGTGATGCTCTGGTAACTAGCACTCAATTTTATCTAGTGGAAAAAGGTAGATTGACTCACATTTTAAAAGTAAAAGAACATTTTATAAAAAAATAATTACTTTGAAATAAACTGCATAGAGATACAGAAAAAAGTTATGAAGATCAAGGATGCACATTAGATGTATTTACACCCTCCAAAAACTAAAAGCCGTCAAAGTGACTGCTCTGGGAGTGAGCACACTGCAGTCTCACATACGGTGGATTTGCACATTTGGATCTCACTCTTAGCGTTTAACCACAAGCAAAGACGTGGAGCGGGGCTTGTTTGTATAATGGTGGATTTTATGACGTATGTAAATATCATGCCTTTTCCTGATTAGAACCAGGAAGCACAATACCATTAGTCCAGCACTGGCTTCTTGTGGTTAAAATCCAAAACAGTTCTGTTTAGCTGTGCATTCAATTGAAGGATTAACTTTTTTTTATGTTCTGTAATTTTTTTTAAATTCTTTTCCTGTTTTGTTGAACTGTGTAATACAAATAAACTTACCTTGTCTTTTCATTACAGAGGCACTTCTCTGTGTTCGCTCTGTCGTTCCCCGGAGCAGAGGCCCTATGCTCCATCTACACGTCCATCCTGTCCCAGCACCTCCAGAGCCAGGGCTTCAGCAGTGCCCTGTCCTCGAGCTGCCCCTCTGTGGTGCAGCTGGCCCTGGATCTGCACTCTCGCGTCTCCTCCTCCTTCCTTCCCACCGCTCTCAACTTCCACTACATCTTCAACCTGCGCGACCTCTCAAACATCTTCCAGGTGCGTAAAGCTGTACAAGCCACTCCTTTGCTATTTTTAACACCAGGACTACCACAATTATGAAACTACAGAGATAAGTTTGTGTAAGCTCTCAGGGCGTCGCACAGAGAGTTTTAAGAAATTGCCCTAAAGAGGTTTTTGTCAATTTGATTAAAAGTATGTAATTTATACGGTTTTCACTCACTTACTCATTTAGTAGCTTGAAATATACCAAATACATTATGTTCAAAGGCTAACACGACGCAAGCACAGCGAGTGACAAGCGCCTCTCCTCTTGTGTCACCCAGCTGTGTACACACCTGCAGAGCGTGCAGGGATGTGGCTGCTGATGCTCTCCCTGTGTTGTCTATGGAGAATTGTAGAGGACAGTATGGGCCAGAGAACTGATGGATTAGGTGTGCGGTGTGTATGCTCCTCACTGATAACATGGGCACGCATTCCAAATCAGCCCCACGCCCCCCAAGGGATGCTGCTGTGCGAGATTCTCCGCTTCACATGACATGTGGGATGTGTACGGCCCGTAATGCTAAAGACCAAATGCTAACAGCTGACAGTTAACAATATTCTGCACAATAACTAGCTACCTTGGTCACTTGGTCACTACATCACCAGTGACCTCTCTGATGACAAGGACATGCACAGGCAGCTGTGTCAGTTACAGTGGGGCAAAAAAGTATTTAGTCAGCCACCGAATGTGCAAGTTCTCCCACTTAAAATAATGACAGAGGTCTGTAATTTTCATCATAGGTACACTTCAACTGTGAGAGACAGAATGTGAGAAAAAAAATCCAGGAATTCACATTAAGATAAGAATTCCTTTATTCGTCCCACAGTGGGGAAATTTCGATTGTAGGATTTTTAAATAATTTATTTGTCAATTATGGTGGAAAATAAGTATTTGGTCACTTCAAACAAGGAAGATCTCTGGCTCTCACAGACCTGTAACTTCTTCTTTAAGAAGCTCTTCTGTCCTCCACTTGTTACCTGTGTTAATGGCACCTGTTTGAACTGGTTATCTGTATAAAAGACACCTGTCCACAGCCTCAAACAGTCGGACTCCAAACTCCACTATGGCCAAGACCAAAGAGCTGTCGAAGGACACCAGGAAAAGAATAGTAGACCTGCACCAGACTGGGAAGAGTGAATCTACAATAGGCAAGCAGCTTGGTGTGAACAAATCAACTGTGGGAGCAATTATCAGAAAATGGAAGACATACAAGACCACTGATAATCTTCCTCGATCTGGGGCTCCATGCAAGATCTCATCCCGTGGGGTCAAAATGATCATGAGAACGGCAATCAAAAATCCCAGAACCACACGGGGGGACCTGGTGAATGACCTGCAGAGAGCTGGGACCAAAGTAACAAAGGTTACCATCAGTAACGGGCGGCACGGTGGCTGAGTGGATAGCACTCTAGCCTCTCAGCAAGAAGGTCCTCGGTTCAAATCCCGGCCGGACCAGGGCCTTTCTGAGTGGAGTTTGCATGTTCTCCCCGTGTCTGCGTAGGTTTCCTCCGGGTACTCCGGTTTCCCCTACCACTAAAAATATGTCCAATAGTTCTGGCATGTGCCTCCTGTACTGGCCCCGCTCCCATCTCTGTGTGGAGTGAGAGACAAATGCCCAAAATTAACAATTGTAAACCGCTTTGAGACTCAGATCTGCAGTGAAAAGGCGGTATATAAATAAAAACTTACTTACTTACTTACTTACTAACACACTACGACGACAGGGAATCAAATCCTGCAGTGCCAGACGTGCCCCCCTGCTGAAGCCAGTGCATGTCCAGGCCCGTCTGAAGTTTGCCAGAGAGCACATGGATGATACAGCAGAGGATTGGGAGAATGTCATGTGGTCAGATGAAACCAAAGTAGAACTGTTTGGTATAAACTCAACTCGTCGTGTTTGGAGGAAGAAGAATACTGAGTTGCTTCCCAAGAACACCATACCTACTGTGAAGCATGGGGGTGGAAACGTCATGCTTCGGGGCTGTTTTTCTGCTAAGGGGACAGGACGACTGATTCGTGTTAAGGAAAAAATTAATGCGGCCATGTATCGTGAGATTTTGATCCAAAACCTCCTTCCATCAGTGAGCGCTTTGAAGATGAAACGTGGCTGGGTCTTCCAGCATGACAATGATCCCAAACACACCGCCCGGGCAACGAAGGAGTGGCTCCGTAAGAAGCATTTGAAAGTCCTGGAGTGGCCTAGCCAGTCTCCAGACCTCAACCCCATTGAAAATCTGTGGAGGGAGTTGAAAATCCGTGTTCACTGCTCTCGAGAAGATCTGCATGGAGGAATGGGCCAAAATACCAGCTACTGTGTGTGAAAACCTGGTAAAGATCTATAGTAATCGTTTGACCTCTGTTATTTGAAAACAAAGGTCATATTACAAAGTATTGAGTTGATTAGTTGTTATTGACCAAATGCTTATTTTCCACTATAATCTACGAATAAATTCTTTAAAAATCCTACAATGTGAATTCCTGGATTTTTTTTCACATTCTGTCTCTCACAGTTGAAGTGTACCTATGATGAAAATTACAGACTTCTGTCATTATTTTAAGTGGGAGAACTGGCACAATTGGTGGCTGACTCAATACTTTTTGCCCCACTGTATATGACCAATCAAATATACTGCTACGTAAGTTTGATATGTGCTCTCCCGAGGTAAATGTAACTCCATTTAAATCTTACTGCTCACCTTTGGAAGAGTTTTTAAAAATCCAGTTTGCGGAAACTCAGTGTGGCCTATAACAACTCCTTGAGGCTGCGGATGAAGGTTCCTCGGCTCAGCATTGCGAGTGAGATGTTTGCCTTCTGTGGTGTCCGCTCCTGTTCTGCATCTCTTTGTAATTTTCAGTTCAGATTCATGTATCGTCTGAGGAACTCCAATAATGCAATTGTTCAGACTCTGCTCCACCCTGAGTTCTGCTCACTGCTGTTCACCTCCAAATTATGGACTTACTGGCGGTCATGCCTTTATACTGTACAGCAGCTATAATGTTCTCTTTTTTGTTTTCCTGTACATATTTATTATTCAACATGCAATATACTGTGTGTATTGGATATTTTCTTTTTAACTATGGACCGTTTTGTATTTTGTCCTTATTAAAAATTGATAATAATAATAATAATAATGATAATAATAATAATAATAATAATGATAATAATAGCAATGCTGAACCTGAACCAGTCCAGGACCAGGATTTAACTGCCATCAAAAGACAGTGAACAAAAATCTTCTGCTTCATTCGTTGCCGGGTCGCGGGGGCAGCAGTGTAAGCAGAGACGCCCATAATTCCCTATCCCTAGTTTTACTTTAAAATTAATTGAGCAGTCAAAATGACAGCTCTGGGAGTTAAAGTGTTAAGCCTTGTTCCATCCACCACCGCATCACTGCAACGTTGTGGCTCAAATACAGTTGCATTATTTTAGTAAAACAAACGCACGTTGTGGAAAATTCAAGGTAGAAGCGGTGAGCTGGCTCTGATGGCACAGCAGGTTCAGCTCGCAACTTTTTTTGTACTTGCAAAAAAAAAAAGTGCAGCTCCGCGGAGAGTCTGGGTCTCGAGATCCTCCGGAGACGTCATGGAACCACCATCTGCCACCGAGCTGCATCAGAATGAGCACTGGTACTTCCATCTTGACGGCAGCTCTCGTCACAGGAGTACAAGCACTCGGGCTGAAAGCATGAAGAAAAGTCTATCTGTGCGTTGTTGGTGGTTTGATGAGTCGGCAAACTTAAAGTAGCAATACAGTATGTAAGATTTTCCTGTCAAGTTATCATTAGATAGCCCTGATCTGTCAAAAGTCTGTGATCCGCGTTGCCAGAACTCACCGCTTCGAGCTAATCTCACTGGTAAAGTAACATGTGGCCGCAGAACTAATAATGGTCTTGTTATGATTCTCTAATCATTCATGACAAAACAAGGAATAAAACCAGGATTTCTATCAGGGCCTAAGTGAAAAGGTTTGATGTTTAATGTTTGATGTTTATTTATTTATTAAAGGGACATTGCATATTAATATACATTATACATGTAAATATGCCAGAATTAGCCTAAGGGCTATTTTCCATCCGTAGTCCCTGGACAGTTATGTGTCCTCCTGAAGGGAATAAAATTACACATAACACAATCAGATAAAATATAACGCAGTAAATATATACAAACAATGTCCTCAATAACACAAATCAAACATATAGACATGAACACACGACTGTTACAAACTCAGCAAAAATAAAGACAAGTCAGACTCACAGAAAAAGAACAAGAGGCCAGCAGGGGGCAGCGGTGAGGAGTCAGTGCTGACAGCTTTGATTTATATGGGCCATTTTTTCACCTGCATTTTGACTTAGTTATATGTGTTGATGTTTCTTATTGTTGTGGGGGTGAGATTCCATTCATGGGCATCTTTGACAGAAAATGTGGATTGACCAAAGAGGCTTTTTCTCAGAGGGATGATGCAGTCGCCCCTTGCTGCTGCTCTGGTTCTCCTGAGTTCTGCTGTACTGATGTGAATGAACTCTGAGTAGGGGTGATGAAAAGCCATGTATTATTTTATAGGTGAGGCAGAGATGTGAGTATTTGACCATGTTTTCCCAACTGAGTAAATGATGCTTTGTAATAGTGGACAGTGATGATGTGAGAGTGGTCTGCACTGCAGTCCAGAGTTTTTATGGTGCGTTTGTAGAGGGACAGGATGGGTTTGAGAGTTGTGACATTAGCATGTGACCAGACAGTTAAACAGTAGGTTAGATGTGAAATGATCATTGAGTGCATGTACATTTTTGCTGCTTGTATTGACATTTGGTGCCGAATGTGTCTGAAGTTGCTGAGGGTGAATTTAATGCAATTAGGTGTCGGTTATAGATTTATTGTTCACAAAACTCTTGTCTATTCAGATATTATGGTCCCAGCTGGATTCGTCTGCAAATCTGTCAACCTGAGTCAGAAAGAGAGGAGGAGGGTGCATTACCGCTGTTGGCTAGATTTTTACATACTGCTCCTTTAACACACATGCAGCACTGCAAAATTATGCCTGCTGTGCCAGAGAAACATACACGTCGCACTGCACATGTGATTATTTGCCCCGTCGTACGCCACCATTGATTTTGCACCATCCACACCACTTGGTCCGGTGGGAACAGGGCTTCACACAGAGCTTTATGGTCTCTCCTTTGAATAAAAGAGATGAATAACACTGACTGATTATATAATTTGAAAGGCTCCAACTAACAGTTCATCAAATTTCCAGAATGTGCGAAATATTTGAGTTTCTGAAGCCAAAGCTGTGGTTTTGTTGGTAGCTAATACAGAAACTTTTCCATTGGAGAAGATAATTAGCGGTGTGCAAGGCCTTACAGAGTTCATACAGCAGGTGGAAAGAATGGGAAAAGTGAGCAGGTGAATATTAATGATATTTAATAAAAGAAGACTGACCGGGCTTTGAGATAACACTTCTACAAGGCACTAGCTCACTCAGGCTGTCTGCTGCTCACTGCCCACGTGGAAAAACCAGCTACTGTCACTAATTTCTCATCTAAATGGTTATTGATTAAAGAGGCAACGCTGAATACGTGTAACAGAAAGTGGAATAGATTAGCTCTGGCGCGGCTGTTTTGGTGATTCCATGTATTTAAATGAGTGTAATCTGCGAGTGGTGGGCTGTCAGGGGAGAAGCTCTGGGTCATATTTCTGTCACAGTTCTCCACGGCTCCGTGCAGAGGGCAGCCACGCTCACTCAACTCACACTTGTATAATTAATACTGAGGCGCTCTGCGAGACTGAGAACTTCATTTTTCATCTTTCTTTTTAGAAGTTTGGGAGACAGGTCCAAGATCACTTAGGCTGCTTCTTTAGACTAATTGATCGTATCCCTTCTTTTAAAGAATATTTTCTGCATTGATTGTCTTCTGCCTTCTGTCTTATATTCTTTCATCATGTTCTTGAAGCTTGAGTATTACAGCATAGAATTTTTGCATTGAATAATCAGCAGAAACCAAATGTTATATTTGATGCTACTGGGAATTATCTCCTCCCTATTGAATCAAAATTAAGCATTATGTGGAAGGAAACAAATATTACACAATATATTCGGATCCTTATCCATGCATAACTGTCCAGTAGTTAGACTGTTGTAACGGCGTGCTCACTTGTCTCTCCAAATGAGCTGTAAAATAGCTGCAATATATTGAAAACACTGCAGCTTGAGTCCTGATGAGAACCAGGAAGTATGATCACAATAGTCCAGTTCTCAGGTCTCTGCGCTGGCTCTCTGTGGCTCAGAGATTAGATATTAAAGCAGTTCTGCTTGTGTACATGTCTCACCAAAGTACATCTGTGCCAACGGACTCTGAGCACAGGTACTGGCCTCTTGCTGGGACTCGAAGGAGCATACTGTATGTCCTCCTGCTTTTGCCCAGAGTCAGGACTAAACATGGAGAAGCAGCGTTTCAGATTTATGCAGCTAAAATCTGACTGCCATCTACCCTGACAATGTCCTAATCAAGTTTTTTATTTTTATTCAAATATTACCAGATGAAAACAAAGAAATTGACAAATCTAATTCATGATGTCATAGTGGTATAACGACATCATACTGTTACAGGTTTGAGACATTAGCGTGGATGGATCTTAAAACAACTCCAGGTCTACAGTATGACTGATGAGGAACAATGTAACATGGTTAAAAACAGAGTCAATTGCTTTCCTTTGATATGAGCATGATTGAAGATAGAAAACAACTCAAAAAAACAGTTCATAATTAGACACATTTACAATTAAGTAAGTAAGTAATCATTATTTATAAAGCGCCTTTCACAGACCAGAGTCACAAAGCGGTTTACGATTGTGGGCATTTGTCAGACCTATTGTACATCGTTTTTTCCTGCTGAAAAGTGTGAGTGCTACCCACTCAGCCGTTGTGAGAGGAGGCCAAATTAATCAGTTCTGCACTTTTGGACTGGTATAACAACTTTAAAGCCATTTTATTATTTTGGACACATTACAATTTAACATGTTTCCAAACTAAAAACTTAGAACATGAGAAAGATTTTGTGTAACTATCAGTGGGGTTAACGATGTGGATGAATTGGACATAAAAGAAAACAATGTCAAACTATGAACCGTTTTAATAAAAAATATTAAAGGAAATTATTGGAGTAAAACATACAAAAACTAAAATGTTGAATGCAGCTGCTAATGATCTGTATGAAGTCCACTTTTACACTACTATTTGGACTTGTTTATCATTTCTAGGGTTTGTACATAGCTTTTTCAAAGTTCAAATACATAAGATAAGATATGGTAAACCTTACTGATCTCACAATGTAGAAATGTACAATAAATGTATTCAATCATAAATACTTTAAAAAAATATAACATATAGGGAACTAAATGTCACATACATTGACCTATGTCTGGTCCAGAGAGATCCTGCGAGGAGCAGGTGAGTCAGCACTTACGAGTGCGACCGCAGTCTGTAAGTGAGTTTATCAGCTCTTGGATGCAATCAAATGATACGCTAACACTCGTTTGTCAGAAAAAAACACTTTTATAAGCAGATTCTGAACACTTCCCCCACGGTGCAGCAGAGAGTAGGAAGAGCAAAAAGAAAGAAAGAAAGAAAGAAAATATGTTTATTTCCCTCTGTTCTCAGCAACTTTGGGTGCAGCTATAGTTATTCACATGCACAATCATACACAGAGAATAGATTTTTGTGTGGTTTTATTTTTAATGTTATAGAGTCTTTAAGAAAAAGTATCGAGACAGCCACCAGATTGTAGCATCTTTCCGCAAAGTAATGAATGAGAGAGGGACATCTCCAATTGTTTCTTTATTGACAAATCTAAAGTGGGGTTACCTCCGGTCGTCTCCCGCCAATACAGCTTACATGAAAGACGACTGCCCGTTAAGTGACAAGTGCCCACTTCCCCCAGAAATAGGCCTGCCCCCCCATTCTCTGAGGCAATCCTTTAAGTGCTCTGTGTGCGTGTATGTGCGTGTGCGTGTGTGTGTGTACCATAGACTGTAAATATTAACAATTGTAGTCACGCCTATCTCTGCTGTTGAAACTAAGGGCCACCACTTTTGGCTTCTATGGGGCTCTTTCAAAATGTCCGCGGGCAGCCCCTCCCACAGGAAAATGTGAAAAAAAAGCATATGTGCATGCATTAGCCGGCACCAGCCCCATTCATTTGACAAGTGCATTCAAAAGTAAAAAATCCCAAAAAATATACTCCCCTCAGCATTGACAGCATCTGGAACGTAGCTTTGGACCCAGAGCCGACTTTTGGATCATCCTGTAAAGCTGTTTTCGAAAGGGAAGAAGGAGCCATACAAAAGCATTGAATAATTCTCTTTCTGGGTCCACCCCCACAGGCCCAGGGTGGTATTGCAAGTATGTCAGTGCATGTGCTCATGGACGTTTCTGAGCCGGGACCCGCCCCCACTGGTGTATACACTTAATAAAACATGTGGTTTGGGGTTGGTCTGATGGGTCGTTGGGTTTCACGGGTCATGGACAAATAGGATAGTTTATATTCAAACTCAAAGGGGCTTTATGATTTAAATTTGATTGCTTGAATGATTGAACTAATAGGCAGATTTTAGACATCGTTAAGCACTAAACTTGACCCAGAAGGGTCCTTTCCCAGACCTCCTTTTCATTTCACATTTTGGGATAGATAGATAGATACTTTATTGATACTCCATATAGGAAAAAATCAGGTGTCCTGCAGCAGAAGACTCATATAGGTCTGTTGTACAGTCTGAGAGCCGAAAGGAACAAACAATGTCTTAAAATGTTCAGTTCGTAGTGGGTCACATTGGTTGATTACATGTAGGACCTTCAAATAAATATTTATCGGAAAGAAATGCACCACAAAGGACAGGAACAGGACCCAGACTTTAGCTCCTGGATGTGAGTCGCGCTGATGAAATGTGACAAACTCATATAGATTGGACATTAGATATTTATTTCATCTGTATTTCCCCTGGACCCAGAGCAGCCTTCAGACTGAAGCATGTGTGTTATCTTTATGCTGGACTGCTGTGCATGTGTCAGGTGTAAAGACAGAAGTTTCACTGCATGTTTACACAAAGACACTCAAAATGAGAAATGAATGGAGTACTGTATGTTTCATGTGGTTAAAATCTAAAGTGGCAGATCAGAGAGAGGCAGGTTTTTTCTGCCAACACGCATGAGTTGTCGAATAATCCTCCTATCACAGATTACTAACCGAGTATTGAAGAATTATGGGTGTTTTGGTCAAACTGGGGCATCTTAAATGGCAGCTCCTTGCTCCATATTCTCTCG
Source organism: Knipowitschia caucasica (assembly GCA_964034765.1). Classification (NCBI taxonomy): domain Eukaryota; kingdom Metazoa; phylum Chordata; class Actinopteri; order Gobiiformes; family Gobiidae; genus Knipowitschia; species Knipowitschia caucasica. The sequence goes on from OZ035836.1 coordinate 34,775,517, forward strand.
CTCTCACTCTCACCCTGCCTGTGCTGTGACTATAACTCCACAGCAGAACTTTAATTATTTCCTCCTGTCTCCTCTGTTTAACTGGTCGCTGCACAGAATTCCTCCGTGTGTCAGTGACGGCAAATTAGCGGAATATCTTTTGCGATAAAGGAATGAACAGTCCTTTTAAGAAGCAGAAGAAAAGTCATGACCCATGAATTTCTGTCGAGTCATTTCATCCCGTCTTAAATCTGCCGGCTGACAAGGGCCCAGCCAAGCACAGCGCTCGGTGCAGGGTCTGCAGGGACAAGGAGGGAGCGCAATTTAACATTCACAGAGTTAAGCTATATAGATTGGAGAGGTTTCTTCTGCTGCTAGTGCTTCTGGCCTGTTGTTAGTTAATAACTTTGGTAATCTGAGTTTAGGGTTGGCTTCAATCCTATTTGTTTACTCTATTGACTGAAAATATACATTTGTGCAGACATTACCTTTGCCCTTCTTTAAATCTTTTTGAATGCATCAATTAAGGTTACATTTATCTCATTCACTTTATCCAAGGTATACACAAATTATGTTTATGCTAACGTTAGAAATATTGTACTTACTTCCTTATTATGCTAAAGTCAAAGATTTTATATCATCCATTCATCCATTTTCTTCCCCTGAATCCATTTCTGGGTTAGGAGGGGTGGCAGTCAGAGCTTCACCCATTTCACTTAGCACCAGCCCCTCACTGATCCTCCTGCAGGTGGTGAGTCCACAGGAGCCTTGATCTTTCAGCAGGGCCTTCAGGCAAAGTGGAGTTCAGTGTATTGCCCAAGGACACAACGACAGCAGACATCAGTGGGAGTCTTGAGGTACGTAGGTCTTGTGGCGGGCTCAAAGGCCAATGCTCTACCAACTGTGTTTTATAGACGTTGTAGATTTTTTCAGTATAGAGTTATTGATCACGTATCTTTATTCCTACTGTTCTGTAACTGGTGATACAACACTGACATTTCCCCACTGTGGGACGAACAAAGGATATGTATCATTTTGGGTTCAGCCAGTTATTACTTATAAGGGTAAGTGAATCTTTTGAATTAAGAAATATACATCCTGGCCCACTTCTTCTGCCACGTTCTCAAAGAGCAGCAAGTAGAGATGTAGACAAAACACTCAGTGAAACCAAAGGTAGGTAACTCTTACTCAAAGGTATTTAGGGCGATTTTGTCAGAAGATCCTCCTCTCAGGTTTTTTTTTTTTTGGGCCTCTTCTGTCTTTTGCCTGGTTTTATTTTGGGCTTCTTCTATCTTTCACAATGTCTTTGCAACCTTCAAAGTTGTTTTGCTGCTCCTCCTTTTTAGCCAAAATTACAAAGAACCTCCATTAGCTGCTAACCGGCCATATAAATAAAGACATGGCTATCCACTGCACATATGCACTGTGATTGACAGGAGCTATACCAGGACTAAACCAGGACTAAACCAGGGTTGACAATGGGGGACTGTGTGCTTGTAAATATATGCATTGTCATGCTCCCGTGACCTTATGCAAATGCTTTGAGTGTGTTCGCCGATGCGGAAATACCGTTTAATAATACAAATACAAATACAAACTTATGGCGCACCTCCTTGAACACATACTACTGTTATATAAAGCCCGTGGAATGTCTGTGAGCAAAGACACGTTGCAAAGCTGAATATTGGAGAAGATCTCTACACAAGAAGCCGCTAGCATAGCTCTGTTAGCATCAGAGCCGGCCGGCTACTTCTGGTACTTCCGGCTCGCGTCAGGACGTTCTGGTGTGAAGTCCTCTGCGTCTGAAAACTAGAGAATGCGCGTCTGGTGAGCGGGGCTTCAGCGTTTCAGCGTTTGCGGTCTGAATGCACCATAAAAGATCAACTCTTTAGAGAACACCATGTGCCACAGTGGGGCGGGTGTAAAGTAGCGAACTGTTGTTGTGTCCATGGGCAAGACACTTCACCCACATTGCCTAGAATGAGTCTGGTGTGTGTGTGAATGGTTGGTGGTGGTCGGAAGGGCCGATGGCACATTGCGGTTGCCTCACTTCTGTCAGTGTGCTCCAGGGCAGCTGTGGCTACAGTAGTAGTTTATCACCACTGTGTATGGAGTGAAATAATAATGACATGTGGAGAGTCTTTGAGTGTCCAAAAAACAGTATAAAAAACCAATGCATTATTATTGCTCTACACGGCACGTCGTTAGGTGAGGTTCTGATAATAAATAAGTGTTCACGCTCCTTTATATCTGATACTTTTGACAAACCTTCTGCTACTGACACTGTACACAAATCTAAACAGTGCATTACCTTTGAATGGAAACTAAACTTTCCCCTTGTGTCTGTGAGAACTCCTTTTAGCCTAAGCCCCCTTAAAAAAGTAACACATCTTCTCCCAGAATTTCCCGAAGAGCGTTTGAAGTAGTGTGCGCACTAACCTGTTCAGCGCAGCGCTCTAACTCCCGTGGACAGCTGTGCGGAGCCCTCAGAAGTGCACTACAAACACTGCCTAATTGTAAAGACCAGGACTAAATGCATGTCAGTCACCGGCCGCTGCTTTGACACGTCAGATGTTTGCCTTTGTTCAGAATAATTGGAACTTTTTGAGGTTGTTTTTCTCTGGTTTTCCACAGGGGACTGTCTGATTATGATCAATTCTAATGAGGCGGAGAGAAACAACTGTGTGCGGACAAACTGAAGGTTACCGCTTCATGAGAGGAAACAAAGAAATGCTTTCTTCTCTGTCCCTTGAGTCTCTTTACGCTTGAGTCGATTGCTGACCAGTGGAACTATGTGCTTAATTTTGAGTCAAGTAAAAGTACATTTACAGGCAAAAAGATGCAGTCTTTTGATCTACTAAAATCCAGCCTACCTTCTGAGATGGTCCATGCAGCCTCAGGCCAGCTTCGTCAGACACACAGATGATAAGTTAGCCCACCTTGTACCTTTTGGTTATGAGCCCACATGTGCCTCAGGTGTTCCTCTAGGTTGGGCCAGCCATTTTGTTTTTATTTTGGGTTTGATGAATACGTTTGTTTTATAAGTTTCTGATGATAGCCCAAGGTCTGTTTTTGTTTTTGAGGGCGTTGTGTTGTAAAAGTCACAAAAGACAATTTTGTATGTATCTTGTAACGTTGACAATGACCATTAAAATGGAATCCTTAAAAAGTCCCCAAATTAAAGTTTTTCACAACTTTTCATAACATTATTTATTTATTAATTAGTTTATTTGACAGGAACATTGTGCATTAATAACCTTTTTTTTTCTCTGTAGATGCACCATAATTACCCAAGCAGGCTATATTTTGTCTGCAGTCCCTGTAGCCTGATTAAGATTTAATACAGCCTAAAACAGGTTAATACAACAAAACTAATAACTTACTTTTAAGTTGAATTTCAGTAAACAATGTGTTGCTATGGTAACTAGCACATTCTCCAATCCGAGAGTCTAGGATCGAGTTAATTTCATAAACATAATGACATATAAACTACAAACTACATATAGAAACAGAAAAAAAGTCACAATGTTATGAAAACCAAAAACGTACATAAGCGGAGTAATTAAACTTGATGTACTGGTGCTTAGGCAAGGCAATGAAAGTTATTTGTATAGCACAGTTCATATCCAAGGCAACTCAAAGAGCTTGACAAAACAAGATGGAAACAATTCCAGTATACTTATGTTACTGATGTGGAATTTCTGTACAGACCAAGAGCAAAAACAATGAAAACACCCAAGAGCTGTTATACAATCAAAGTGTGCATTTATTCATTAGTAAATGTGACATATGCAATCACCCATACCTCACCTGGCAGAGTTCTGAAGCCGTCTGCCCTGAATGAGGAAACTACTAGACATTAAATAGAGTAAACAATCACATATCTACTCTATATCTATCTAAAGGGCCTATATCACGGTTTTTGACTTTTCTCTGCTTTAAACATGATTACAATGCTATTTGGCCTTCATACACAAGCCCACCGTAGTTTATTCATTGATTCTGTCAATCTTTTGTAAGAGAGCAATCTGTCTCCTTCCCCAGCGTGAGGCACAGAAACGCTCGGGTCCACTTCAGTGACAAAAACCACACTGATGACGCGCATGACCCCGTTTGCTTTGTATTTAAAATAGTTGTTAAATACTTTTGTCAAAACGGGGTAAACAATACACAATTAGTATGCTGTTTTTTGTCAAAAATAATAAAAATAAAAATAAATTAAAAGCCGGCGGGAGGTGATTGACGGATCAAAACAGCGAATCAGAGCGCACAGGCTCCGGCTCCCGAGTCCAGCGTCTGTGGTCTGGTCTCGCGGACACCACATAGAGCTGCTGTTTTTATGCTTTTGTCAGCAACTAAAAGTGTTAGGATCAGGTCAACTTGAATGAAGTGTGTTATGGGTGTAAATATGTGACACACTATTTGGCCCTAAGAGGAAGAAAGCGGCTCGACTTTTTTCATCTGTTCATCTCATGGATCTATTATAATACCGGTTCATCTGCGACACTTCACTGAGACTGTTCCAGAACTACAGGGACAATGGAACTGGACTTACTCAAAAGCTGATCTGGAAACACGTTATTCCCACGGTAAAAGACGAAACTCGGACCCCCTCGATCTGTAAGTAGTGACGCTAACTCGCTGTATACTTCTGTAAACTAAATAACTAGGGTCTGATTGTGCATCGAGGACATAGGGCTCGATGTGACGGATTGTCATTGTTGGAAAAAGTTTATTCTTATGTATGAAATTACTAAGTACAGGTGATAAACGACAAAAGCGTGATGCTACGTCACCGTGCGGGCGGGGGGAGGCGGGCTCACAGGCAGAGGAGCAGACTCTTCTCTGGATCAGCTCGTTTGAGTCGAGGTGACGTCACCTCTGCACAAGAGATGGCTCTAATCTCACAAGCTTTGATTGTTGTGTGGTGTATCATACACATTAATATCACACATGTGCATAGGATTGAGTGTGAAACATGAAGAAAAGCGTGATATAGGACCTTTAAACAACCAAAGTCAGTGTTCATATGTGTAGCTCAAGGCTTCCCTTTACACTTTCTCATGTGTGATACATACAATAATCTGTTTGACCTGGAGCATGCTGTCCTCTGACACAGATTTGGCAGAAAACATGTCACGGATCTATAAGCTGACCTGACTGACAACAGAACCACATATACTACTGTATGTACTGTATTTGAGCTGAGGATTAGTTAATAAGTTACTTTCAGAAGTTTTTCATGTGAGTTCAGATTTCTATACAGGTCAGATTTCTACAACATTGCATTCCCCTGCTGCTGCTGAACTCTGCACTTGTCCCCGGCTCTTCACAATTATCTGGGCCAGTGAATGTGAAGTACAGAAGCCACATTCTGCAAACAAGGCGAGACAAACAGACCAAAGTGTTGTCAAGTGTTCAAAGTATTGCGCCGTCTGCCCAAATGAGCCTCTACCGGCCTCTCTGAGATCAGAGACACGAGGTCTGGAGCAGTGGTCAGAGCTCAAGAGCAGCTATCAGAGAGCAGGCTGACAGCTCGCACGGCACAGATGGACTGTAGCCTTAACCACAGCTGCGGAATCATTCCTGTATAAAACTGTACATAGTGTACATGACGGAAAACTTTGTGGAAGAAAGTGCTTAAAGAAGAACGTGTTCAGAAGAGCCAAGAGCAACCATTCTGTCTTGATTCTAAATAAATGACAAGGGCCAATGATTATGACATGGATACAACTCCCGTTAAGGGAATAATGCATGTTTTGTGTCCATAGGCCCTTGAGCACTATCTTTGGCTTTTCATGTTTTATAATGCAAATTATCTGATAGATTTAAACCTTAATTCAACATGGTGCGTTCCAATTCAGGGAACTTATTTTCTAAGAGTTAATTGATTAGGCAAATTTCTCCAGTCAAAAGATAGACGCAATACTTTTGTTAAAAAAAAGAAGCAATAAAGGTGATGTCAGTAACATAAATGGCATTAAGTTTCTCAAAATCTATCTCGGAGGGCTTTGCCAACACAGATCAGAGAATCAAACAGTTCAAACACAAGGAATGCAATGCTAAAAATCACAGAGTCGTTGGTCCATACGGGGCAGATGACCAATGTCCAATTTTATTACTAATTGAAGACGGCCTTCGCCGCACCGCCTTCTCCGCCCCGCTTAAAGGAGGTGGCACTGACGCGCCATCTTTCTACAGCCCTGATGGGACACTATCTATTTTGAATGCCTGATCAGTGGCTGTGTGTCTTTTTTGAGAAACATGGGAACGTTCATTAGTCTCTGAATCCAGATACAGTATGCGAGTCTGCCACGCACACACTGTTTAGCTCATACAAAAATCTGTAGCCAACTTTTGGCCCGACACTTGTTGAGATGAGGTGGAGTGAATTTGAACCAAATTGGTGAAACGGCCGAGGCCGGTTTGTTGATTGTGGTACCTGTACATTTGCATAATAATACAATATTAATAATGATATTACGTATCGTTCCTTTAAAAGTAAAAACAAAGATACCATTGCGTAATAGGTGTCCTTTAAAGATTGACTTCCTTTATTTGTATGAAAATCCGTAACCCAAGCTTGAATCCTCAGGGTGAACAGAGCATACAGATCTTCAGAGATGAGATGCAAAACAAATGTGTGTGTCTGCTCCGCCCGCCGACTCGCCTGTCTGTGCTCGCATTCTGCCGCCATATGGTGTTTGTTTTGCTCAGGCTAAACTCTAAACAATAAGAGCCATGATTGACACCATTAGGCAGGGAAATGGAGTAGGACAGATCTATTACAGAGTGTGGATTAGCTGGCGAGCTGTTGACTCTTGGTTTGGTCTGTGTCAGACTTTTGGCTCGGCTCAGCTCTGGAGTGTACTCTCAGACACACAAACCCCACACCGATGCACAGTTGAAGTCTGGTGAACCCCCAAACTTCGTACCACTGTTCCACTCATATTTTTGTGTTATTTTGTGTGACACAAGTGAGAGAATAGTTTTGTGTGTTAAATACCAATTGCATTCTAAGGGCGCTTATGAAAAGGACTGGGACTCACCCGAGCCCAACCAGATTTGAACAATTGTCCCTTCTCTTTCACAAACCCATGACCTCCTTGCTCTGAAGCCAAAGAGCTAACCACTGTGCCATCTGCTGTAACCCTGTTCTGATTACTTTCAGTGCACCACATGCGGTTACTTCACACATAAAAATAAAAGTGTTTTAGTTAAAATACTGATTGACCAGTCTGGACCAGTCAGAAGCAATAGGCGGTGGCCAAATTGCGTTTCTCTGTATTTATTGGCTACAGACTCCACTTGTTACTTTGGCTGATAACTAGTTACTTTTGCCCCCATTAACAACACATTTACTGTTGAGGATAAGTAATCGGTAACTAAAACTATTTACTTATAGTAATTTACCTAACGCTGCCTATAACATTTTTTAAATAGATTTTGGGGATTGTTATTCACTGACACCAGGAGATGATTTGGTGCTGGCGAGAGGTTTGCATCCTGTAATCCTGCACAGCTGTAATATGAAATGCAAAGCCCCCAGAGGCACAGTGGCTGAGGGCTTTAGTCTGCTCACCCACACAGTGGTTCCTACAACTATTCCAACCACAACATTTAAATCAGATTTCAATACATTTCTGGTTGTTAATTAATGAATCAATCATTAATTAAATAAAGCTGAAACATTGGAGTTACAATGTTTGAGTGGCGCAGTGGTGCAGAGGTTAGAGGGTTTGATTCCACCTTCAGGCCTTTCTGTGTGGAGTTTGCATGGTCTCCCCGGTTTCTTCCAAGTGCTCCGGTTTCCCCCCCACCACAATAGACAATAGATCTGGCATGTGCCTCCTGTATGGCGACGTAGCTCACATCTCTGTGTGGAGTGAGAGACAAAATGCCCACAATAATTGTAAAGCTCTTTTTGGCTCTGGTTTGTGAAAGGCGCTATATAAATAAGGATTATTAAAGGTTACAATTACTTTGACTTACATAGATATGACTTGATTCATTGACATTTTAGCTCCAACCCTTTGACTTTGCATTTGACTTCTGTTGAAGGATTCCAAATATTTAGCCGCTTTAAGCATTCATCCCACACATTAGCACATTATTCAGTATTTGCATATTTTGAAGATCATGAAACAAGTGGGCTGCAGCAGCTTTTCTCCAGGATATCAATACTAGTTTGTCATATATGAGCAGCTTTTTATGCCTTTAAATTCTTTCTTTGCTCTGCCAACTTGTGGACTAAAGGATTAGATCTCAAATAACTAGTGGAGAGGGAATGTTTAAACTGGTTGTGTGCGGAGAGAGCAGATCAGAGAACAAACTAACATTGGCATGAGAAAAATTTGGGAACGAACTGAGGAATTCAAGCTGAAATAAGTTACGGTCTAATTCTCTGTATAAAACTTATTGTGTGAACTTTCTTCTCAACATTGAGGATTTTTTTTCTATCTTGTGTGAGTTGTTAAGAGTTGAATCTGTGGAGGTTTTTTTACTCTGCAGGTAGTATGTTGCAGCTTTTGCCTTTTTGGGTAATTATTTATTTTAAAAAGTGCATTTACGGTGTTATGCTGCACAGTCCATGTTGTGAGCTAAAGGCGTTTGGTAGCTGTGACTCTTGCAGGTTTTACCAACATGTGCGAAGTGAATGAATTTTGCATGGAGTTTCATGGCGACTTTCTGACCATCTGTGAAAAGTGTATAAAGATGACCACTGCTTGCATATGGACAATTGTGCTGAGAAATCGGGTTTTGGGAAGTGCATGTTTGGCGGTGGGTTGCAAGTACTTTTGGGCTGCTGCTGCAACAAAAATAATAAGATTGTCTGGCTGTCTGTCTGCTGCAGTTGTGCTTTTAGTAGTGGCCCTGTATCCGGTCGCTGTTGTTGGCATGGACCATTTTTCACTATTTTGCAATACTTTGAGTAAAACATGGAACTCAGTGTTGGCGTGAGTTCAAGAGAGTAAAAAATATATAGAAAAAGAAAAGGAGGCACAAAGAAGCGGAACCACTTATAAAACACATATAGATCCTATAATTAAAGTAAAAAAAAGGGTAGTACGTTTAATAAATAAAGTGGGTTATTGTGAATCTACTAATCAACTTTTTATGAAACATAACATGCTAAAATGTATGGACATAATCAAGTTAAAAATTCTAGAAATCGTATTCAGAGTTGTAAAAAAAAACAAAGATATTCCTGCAGGTGTTCAATCTTTCTTCAAAATAAGAAAAAGTCGCTATAATCTGAGAGGATTGCTTCAGTTGGAAAACTGAAGCATCGTCAACATTTATCACACTTGTTTTTACATTTTCATTTTCAGTAAACTGACTTTCACTGCTGTCAATTTTGTGTGGCCTCGAAGTTATAAGTGCTTCATTATTTTTCCTCTTGAATAAACCAATTAAGAATTAGCTCAGGCAAATCCGTGCTCCGCTGCTGGTGTCGGCGTCTGGATTGGCAGTTTGTTTTCCATTTGGCTTGAGTAAAACAGTTGTAGAAGAGTTAATTGGAGGCTTTCCCCTGGGGTAGCACAAGGTGACTTTGGAGAATAGTGTGTGTAAACAAAGCTCTTAAGAGTCGTAGTTTGGCTGATTTGTCCCCTCCCAAGTCTGGCCCCTCCTCACAACACTACTAATGTATGGAGGTCATTCACAATTTCAGCACCGAGTGTCAGTATATCTCATAATGGGCCTCATGCATCGACATTGAGGAGAGAATGGTGTATTTTTTGGGGGCACCGTGGAAATTACAGACCAGGGCTAACGTCGCTCATAGTGCTGTTAGCCCTAATGCCGAAGTAGCTGATATTGGTTAGCCTATTGGCCGACAGGATGCAAGGACTACAGACCAGTGGCACTAACATCTGTCTTCATGAGGACTTTTGAGAGGCTAGTACCCTGACTGCTCATGCCACAGGTCGAGCAGGGACTGTGCTAAACCACAGATTGTTTAGGCCAAAATTATCTCCGCAGTCAATAGGAGCCAGAGCAAGTCAAAGCAAAACTTAGTCCATGAGCACTTTCCTATTGGCCTATTAAGATAGCAGGTTAGCTTTGTCCATCTGTGTACAGTCTATGGGACAACCAGAGCTGGAGCAGCTTTCAAAGGCAAATTTGTCGTGCCTTAGATAATAATATCTACCACTGTATTTAAAGATGGCGCATTGACACGGAGAGTCCTCCAGCCTCATGTACATTTATAAGTCAAATTCTAATCCTATAACAACAATTCAAAAACATGGTGGAGGTAAATATTCTTTAAAAAGTCATAATTATCATTGGTTAACATGTTTTTTCATTTGGAGCAACTGTAAAAATTACACAGAGTACCTTTAAATGGAGCCCAGAGGATTGAGAGAGTCTTAACGTAAAGCAGCTTATTTACAATGTTTTTATTAAATTTAGTTTTTTCTTTAACACCTGCCTTTGCTCAATTATTCTATTTACGGTGTCACCATTTGAAATCAATACTTGGAAGGCGAGCTCTCGAACCACAAATTGAAAATGTAACATATATTTCTCAATTTCACAGCATTTGCTCTGCTTTGGACTTCTCTAATGTGCGAGACATTGGTCTGTACAAAAGTAAACACGGCTGAGCTGTGATAGACAAACGATGATTGTCTGTAAGAACTCCATGCTCTGTACTCTATCATACTTTACTGGGTTTTTTTATTAAAAAAAAAAAATCTGTTCTTGACAACAAGGTCACATCTACGATTTCTCTCATCCATCTCTACATTCAGTTATACATCTGCATTTCTCCATTGTTAGATCAGTATAGTTTATCTTATTCTATCTTATGCAATATTGACTTTTTTGAATGTTTAACCATTTCACAATAATTATTATTTGGAACTTCTGGTGCAAATACATATCAACTCACCGTCCTTTATTTATTAAACACGCTGTAAGGACTACAGTATGACTTCGTGGACAGAGACGTTTCCTGCCTTTTTTATTGTCTCTAATCATTTGTTTTGTTATTTCTTCAGTCAACGTGCTTAACAACTTTAACTTCTGTAACTTTAGGCCATGTTCTGTTATTTATTCCTAATTCCCTGTGTGACTTGTCCCCTACTCTCTGGTGCAGGGGCTGTTGTTCTGCACCCCAGAGTGTGTGAAGAACCCCACAGACCTGCTCAGGATCTACCTCCACGAGTCCTGTCGGGTCTACAGAGACAAGCTGGTGGAGCCCGCAGACTTCCAGGCCTTCGACCAGCTCCAGGCCAATGCTGCGCAGAAGTACTTTGAGGTAAGTTAACCGCCCCTCACCAAAGCTCACCCCTCAGACTTGGCTTAGAGTGTTTCATAGTTTGCTATTTGTTGTGAAATTATGTTAAAACTGATGGTAAGCAGAAGTCAATCATTTATAACTTAACGTATATTAGGGAAGCTTCCTGGGTACAAACTCTGGTTTTCTCGTTGATATAATGAAAATGTGGTGGTTCCTTCATGTAATAGATGCAAGCCAAGTAAATATGGCTATAATCCGAATCAGAATCATTTTTATTTCCATGTAAGAAACAGGAAGTCACAGATTAGGAAGTTGCTTTTGCTCTCGGTGCAAACAAGTCAAAAGTAGAGAAAGAAAAAGGCATAATAAAACATTTTTGAAGTAAGAGGAAATTTAATGACACTAAAAGGTTATAATATGCATACAGATTATAAAAAATACCCTAAGGAGAGAGATATAGAAAGGATCAAGGCCTTAGCAGGAGGCCTTTTCCTACATGATGTTGATGGAGAGCATACACAGACCAAGTTACGCTAATGGTCCATCCCAGCTGCATATATACGAGCTATGCGTCCCACTGAGATCACACTCGATTGGTCAGGGGGGTCAGCCAGGAGCCAATCAGCCCCTATGGACGGGGGGCACCGGACAGCAGATAAGAAAATCCATTCCAACAGTCACTTATACTGCAAAACAAACAACAAAACAAGTCTCCTACTGAGGCACGATTGCAGAGGAGTTGTTCAGACATGCACACAACCCCCAGTGTCTGAAGAAACTAACAAAAGATATGGAGGTCTGGGAGGTGAATTAGCAGGAGACATGTTTTATTGTTGGAACACAGCGTAACATTCCCTACACACCGCGTGCATCTTTTGGGGTGGACATATTCACATAGTGGCCGTTGTGGAAGCCTGGAATATGCACACCACCCGCCAACGCCAGCCGCTTCTCAACCCAAAATACAAGCCAAGCAAATTTTTTTGAGGATAACATATTCTTGCGTTAATGATCTTTGACGACTCGATCTGCACCCCATGCCCGGTTTCAGGACAGTTTTTTTGACCAACCAAGCCCTATATGGACCATGAGGACAAACACATACATCTGACTTGTGCTCGTACATACTTATCTGGGCTTTAGTGTTCTCTCCATGCAGCAGGACAAATACAATAAAAAATAAAACCATAAACTGTTATGTAGAGTAAAAAGTTGTAGAAGTAGAATGCAAAAATCTCTCTAATACAGCAAGAAATGTATGTCAGTATGTGAGGTGAGGAGGTGACAACAAATGCGTCTAATAATCACAAAATATCCACAGCAGGGGCCATTATTAAATAGGCTCACACTCTTTTGTTAGAATTAAACAAATATCTTGGCCCATCACAATATGGTGAATATGGACCCCTGGACAATAGAACCGCCTAGCGCTATATTACTAATTAGCATCACACTCTTCCTACAGGCGCTGCACTCGTCTATAGTATTTTGAACACAATGGCCGTTGCTAAGGTTAGTGAAGGTTAGTGAAAGAGTGTCACTTTTTTCAGGTCTGTAAGAAAGCAAGCAAATACATTCAAAGGATTTGTTATTTATCTTCAGAAAAGTGACACACCAAGCTTGCTCCTTGCTAGATATAGCTTAAAATCATTTACTTCTATGTCAATCAGAATTAGAATATCCCAACGCTACAACCAACCAGCTTTCAAAACTTTTGATGCAAATCCATGGCATTTTTGTTGCATTTCAGTTATAAATCAAATTTGCAATCCACAGAGAGGATAATCCAAAAAAATCTATTGGACGGTATACTGGCAAAACTCGAAAAAGTGTGTTTATTTCTGTAATTCAACTTAAAATGTGAAACCAATATGATATAGAATCATTACGTGCAAAGTGATAACCTTGCTTTGTTTGTTATAATTTTAATGATTTTCAAAATATAGTTTTTTAGATTCCTAAGCTGGGTCTTTTACAAGCTTCAAGCCAAGCATCAGAATGATAACAATGAAAGGCTCGATATGCTTCACTTTTCCTGTAATGAGTCAAAACTCAGAGGGGCATCACACTTTTGCTCGACCCAGCACCTCCTCTCGCCACGACAAGTTTTAATCCAAGGAGCAGCAAGGTTCTCAAAGCAAGTTTTCTCCCGGGGGTTCTTACGGTCTACTTTTAGTAATACAGTTATGCTATAATGACTCCACAGAACGACTCTCAAACAGCCTTTTTGATTGAACCCAACCACCCCCTCCCACACACACACACACACACACACACACACACACACACACACACACACACACACACACACACACACACACACACACACACACACACACACACACACACACACACACACACACACACACACACACACACACACACACACACACACACACACACACACGCACACTGCTATAGTAAAATCCCCTCCCACTCACACACTCCCCCAGTTCATTCACAACTACAGTACTTTGGTTAAACAGATTTAGACTACAAAATAATACACTTTTCCCATTGAAATGTGTATATTTGCTAGAATTATGGATATGGTTATGGTTTACTATATGTATATGGTCCCTAAGGGGAAATGTGGGCAAAAATATGCAAGTGCACCTTCTGCTGAACTTTAACTGTATTTTTTGCACTGGTTTAGAGAATCACAACTTCTCAAAATGAGCAACTTTGCACCTTCGTGAGAGATGAGATGAGATGTACTTTATTATCTCACAATGGAGAAATTCAGTTTGATGAATAAACATCAAGGCTGGCTGCATAGTATATTTCTGCGCTCCTTCATTTAAACCATTTGTGTTGAAATTAAGTCACAGAAATCTCACAAGATCATAATCTACATCGAAACAATGACATTATGAGTAGTTTTATACAATGTGGGGGTAGTTTCCTTTTAGTGTTAGTGTTTAATGATCAAAAACTGTAACACAATAAAGTGGGCTAAGACAGAAGATTGTAGGGTCAGACTGCTGGAGCTGGGGTGTGTAATTTAGTTTGAAGTTGGTATTGTATATATTGTAGAAAAAATATGCACATATTTACCAGACAAATGAACAGAATACATGTTCAATTACACTGCAGTATTGGAAGTTTAAGGTGCACCAAGTTATTGTTTGATTGTGTTTCTGTTCAATAATATGGTGAATCATCAACACTGACCTTAGACCTTCCTGCATCAGTAATCCAGTCAGATTAAGTGAGAAACCTCAGTGAGGCCCACATTAAGGGGAGGATCCGCTCCCATGGAGCAGAATGAGGCCCAGGGTCACGTAGTGCAGGACTGAGGCTAATTAGCTTTAACTAGTCATTTGTTCATATTCATGTGCATTTACTAGATATAATCAATACCACTCGACAATGTCAGTTGTATTATAACTATAAATAAATACATGAAATATCAATTGTTTTGAATCAACACTGTGTGAGAAGATAAATCATCACATGGATGTGGAGGGGCACTGGTGTGGTGATGGGCTGATGATGTGGTAGGGCTCCCATACGGGTGTCACTATCTTCTCCCTTACACAGACACTCACATTATCAAGTTGACAAAGTGAAAGTATTATACTGGCTGGTTGGCTCTGGTTTATTGCTGGTTTGTTTTCTGCCCTGGTGTTGCCCTGGTACCTGCTGCGTGCTGATTGGCTGGGGTCACTGTGCTGCTGGTTGCCTTCATGTTGTTGCACATTGTTCTACTACTGGCTCCAAAAACACAGATGTAAATATGATATTCACAGGAGTGGGAATTTAGACTTGAGATTTTTCTTCCTCCCACTCCTTTTCGAGTTTGAATAATGTATAATATTTTAATGAGTAATTGTATATGAATTATTTGTTAGCAAATTTGATTGTAGTGACATACATTGAACTCGCAAAGTCAACTCAACATGCAGCATCACTGACATGCAATAGAATTGGAAAAGAAAAAATAGGCTACTTGGCTATTGCAAATGCTAACTACTGTATATGCTGAAGTTTGTTAGCTTAGCCACATTAGCATAACTCAAACCAACACTCACCAATTCACGGTGTAAGCCCCAGCACAATTCAGTTTTCACTCGTGATTTGTAGACACACTCTGATATCATGAAGAGAGCTGTTGTCAACCTAAAACAAGAGTACAGAAATATATGTTTAGTAATTTCTTCAGTAAATTTATCAGATCAGAGGCCAAGGATCTCATAATTACTTGACAAACAAATATGAACATGAATCTAACACGCCGTAAATGTACGAACACAACACTTGAAAATGTGTTTTGGGATTGTGAGCTCAGTTACTTCTCTGCACTGGGAGGAAGGGGGTTGTTAGCTCTCCGTCAGCACCATGGACAGTGCAGCTCAGTCCAGAATAAGAATGAGGCGAGCAGAGGTCCGCCTGTCAGGGGCCGCTCCTTCTGCTGGCAAATTGGAAAACATCTGAATGCTTCTCAGTCCGGCAGCCTCTTCACCTCACTCATGCACCCGCCCATGGCACAATGAAGACCATTTGACAAGTTTATATGTGCGCTCTGCTGTGAGAGTGAATGCTATAGTGTGTCTAATGAAGAGAGCAGAGAAGGAGGAAGCTACAGTGAGGGTGGACAGAAACCCAGCTATATATGACAATAAATGTCTGCAAAATGGACATTCTTTTTTTTTTTTTTATATGTTGTACTGTCATTAGTCTCCCCAAAGGGCTTCAACAGTAGTCGACAGTTTGTGAGTCAGCTTTAAAATACGAAAATATTTGAACTATGAAATTCAAAATCTCCCAATGGCCATCCAATCTGGACGCAGCTATTTGGTTCCTGCTAAAATAAGATCCCAAATTTTTTTTGGGGAATGGACATGCAGTTAGATATATAGATTGATTGACATTCAGGTGTCCAATGGCAGAAACACATCCATCTATACCAACAAATAAATACATACATTATAAAATCCCTAACAATTGTAATAAATGGAAGAGCAGAGGTGGTGATGAGCTGCTCCATATCCTCTGGCTGATGTATGCAGAGTCTTGGTTTGGACCATTCACACTGCTCTGGTTCGGAGTGAAATTCTAAACTTTAGCATAAAAAAAATCCTTCAGTGGATTTACAATTGATCTGCTTGGTTGGGACCATGCATCCCCTCTTATCTGTATTGCACTGTACTGCTGTAACATTTACAAAATAACAATCGTAAAGCCATAAAACAACATCTGTTTCAGAGCTACATCGGACTTGCTTCTGTTTCTCTAGCAGGACTACCATGGTCAATATTCTTAGTTTTAACCATGCTACAACATTGTAACTGTGTTTTAGCTTTACAAAGCCTTAAACACGTCCTCCCTCTGTCTGAATGCTCCTATAACAGACTCTGACACCATGGAGTTCTGCCTGGAATAATAAATCAATCTTGATCTTAAGCTGGAAGCCTGACACTAGACTTAAATGACAAAAACAGCATTTGTTTTACATGCATAAGATAACTATGGAGTTGATTCCATAGTTCCATCTTTTGTCGTTTGATGTTGTTGTTTCCTCAGCTTTAAGTTGTCTTTAGTTTGAAAAGTTGACGTTTCACAAATTTCAAAACTCAACGGCTGCATGAAGCGGCCCACATCAGACAGTTCTGTTCTGCGAGCGGACAGTGCTTAGATGTTCCGCTGCGGGGACATGACAGCTCTGCTCCTCTGTTTAACACTCAACGACGTGCCCCTTCTCTGTGTGGAGCCAGACTTCAGACAGAGACATTCTCACATGCCTGAATATCCAATATCCAACATGTTTAATGAATCTACAGAGGGCAAAAGGACAATTTAAATGATCAGACTGAACATATGGTGATACTGCGATTATCGTCATACTTCTCATATAATCATGAGCCATATGTGCGTCATTTACAAAATAGAGAACGAAATGTCCCATCGAAATGGTTATAGACGTGAATGTGCAAAGGTGTAGGTATCATTTCGGCCATTTTGAGACAACAATGAATATTTATTGGAATAGGGTCATTTTGAAGGAGGCAGGGAGCGGACCTGCACATCCAATCTTTTCTTTATGGAAGGTTGGCTTATCACTCATCTTTTGCATAAGAGGTTATTTTTACATATTTACTTACTTTATAGATACAGTACAGACCAAAAGTTTGGACACACCTTCACATTCAAAGAGTTTTTTAATTTTTATGATTATGAGAATTGTAGATTCACACTGAAGGCATCAAAACTATGAATTAACTCATGTGGAATTATGTACGTACAAAAAAAAAAGTATGAAACTGAAAATGTGTCTTATATTCTGGGTTCTTCAAAGTAGCACATTTTGCTCTGATTACTGCTTCGCACAGTCTTGGCATTTTCTTGATGAGCTTCAAGAGGTAGTGACCTGAAATGGTCTTCAACAGTCTTGAAGAAGTTTCCAGAGGTGCTTAGCACTTGTTGACCCTTCTGCTTTTAAACTCTGTGGTCTAGCTCACCCCAAAACCATCTGGATTGGGTTCAGGTCCGATGACTGTGGAGGTCAGGTCATCTGGCCCAGTACCCACCACTCTCCTATTGGTCAAATAGCCCTTACACTGCCTGGTGTGAATCTATAGTCAATAGGGCACTGTCCGGTTTCCGAAATGTGCTAAAAATAGCTCAGATGACTGCGCATGCGCGCATGTTTCGGACAAACATTGTGTACGACTCGTTGAGTTCTACTGTGTTCTCCTCATACGCGTGTGTATTTATTTGGGCTAAATCATTGAATCATGGTGACAACAAAACACTGCAGTTATGGTGCTTGTCGGAGCGATTTCAGATACTCTGAAAAGGACTATATGAAAGTAACATTCAACCCGTTCGTTAAACCACAACATCGGACCAGACCAGGACCAGACCAGGACCAGATCAGACCAGGTGGGTGCTTGTGGTCGGCAGAATTTCTCTCATGAAAAGGTTAAAAAGGGCACATGTTTTTTCAAAACACTTCGCTGGACCAACTGTGGAGCATCCAGATCCAGTCCTAGCTACGTTTAGCTGGGACTGGATCTGGACCGCTGTATCAGGTCCGTCTGAGCTCTTCTGAATGTAGTTAGCACAAACTTTCTCTTTACACCATTTACCCCCATCAATCCATATTAGTATTGTTTGTCCTAATCCAGAAAGTATACAATTCTCACACCTGAAGAAAGATGAGAGGGATTTTTTTCAACTTTGTGTCTGCTTATTATACGGCTTTGTACCAATTGAACACACTAAATAAACGTCATTCACTACTCATGCCGAAAGGTTTATTTAATGAGTGCAAAGAAAATAGTTCCCAAAGGTTTTCCCGTGGCAGGCGAGTAACAGTGAGGATAGTTAACCTAAAAGCGATCGCTTTAGTCGCATTAAAAAAGTATTTTTGTCATGAAAACCTGAACAGTTAATTCTGAAAACCTCCGTGCACTTGTGTTATGAATGTGTATAATGTATTCTCCCATTAACATTTAAATGTGTTGATTGATTGTCATTTGCGTTTACTGAGTGTGGCTAGCTCTGATAGTTTCTCTCAGAGACAGTGGCGTAACCCGTTGTGATCATGGATTTATTATAATATCAGCTGACTGTAGCTAACTAATGATCAAACTAATTACAAAGTGGATAGTGCAAAAACAACTTGATAAATGGAAGTTAATCACAGCAAAACAAACAAAGAAGGCGCTAGCATTGCAATTTAAATGACTAGATAATGTTAGCATAATCCTCACCATTACCTTTTTATCAAATCAAACTTTCTACCAGTTACTGGAAGATCACGACATTCAAGCCAACGTTATAATTGGTCTACACTATGATCCCTGATGGTTTGATGGTGGAATTTTGCCCCTGGTATATCATTTTCGTCTAAAGTGACAAGTGGTATTTGATTCATTTCGGCAGTGTTTGTCCGAAACATGTGGGCGGGAGTTGACAGGCGGCGGGGGCGTGTCTTAGTGACGTCATTTAGATAGTTCGCTATAGTCATGAAAAGAAAGGAACCTCAGTGAATGAGAAAGTGTGTCCAAACTTTTGGTCTGTACTGTATATAGATACTTTATTGATCCCCACAGCAGAAACACATTTATTTAGGTATTTTGAACACATTTACTTTATTGAATATGGGTCTCAATATTATTTCTTAATAATTTTTTTACCCGACAAGACGAATTCGGTTTCACCTCCACACACAGCTTGGGCTCTTAAACCCAACTCCTTGAGAGAGGTAGAACGCTCTATTTTTATGGCGTTTCCCGCGGGGAGATGCGGTGAGCGACGGTGGTATACTCCAGTCATGTTCCTCCGCCTTCCAGGGCTACTGGACAGGGCCCGGCTGTCCATGGTGGGTTTTGACCGTGCTTTGTCTGCATCGCCTAGGACAGGTTTTCTATGGGGAATGCTACCAGGGACATAAAGCCCCAGAAAAAAAAAACACTCCCCCCCCCACGTTAAGGTGGCAGTTCATGGGTGAGAAATGGTCTAATACTGTATGTATGTTTGGCTTGTTCTGTTTTTTTTTCAACAAGTAGAGGAAAGTAATGAGATAAAATTATTCTGACAGTGTTGTGCTGAATGTTTTCCTCTTTTAAGTCCACAGAGACCAGTTAAGCAGGCAAAACTCTGTAAATTTGTGTTTTTGAACCTACCACAGAGCAAACTAGCACCACTTGCCACAGAGCCTGCCAACACTTAATGCTCTGCTCATGGTCCATAGCCTGTTGTTCCAGCAGACAATTCTTCCAAGTCCACCTGGGAGTAGATGGGAATTCTGTGGAGGCTTCAGTGCATAATCTAGCCATTCCAAATCACTTGAATTTGAATTTGCGATTCAGGCCTGTTTAACCTTACGATTTACCCGTAAGGGTAATTTTCCATTTGTAGTCCCAGGGCAGTGATCAACAAAAAGAGCAAGAGTTTTTTTAAAAGCAACATGCAGACAGAAAAAGCAGAAGATAGTAAAAGAACCAGCATCAAAATGTTCGCACAAACATAAGAACACAAACAAAAAACAAAAATACACAGAAATGTACTCTAGACGGTGACCGTGAGCTTTGAATATTCCCAGTTTGAGAAACCTTCTGAAGGTTCTCAGTTTTTTAATTTTCCTGATTTTTTTCTTCTTAAATAGGGTATCTGCTCCTACACCCATGAGGAGCTTTTGAGCATCAGACCCATCATCCCCATGGACCTACTGCCTGTTTTCTTGGTGTCTGCAGTTGATTTGGTTAGAAATGTATGTAGATTTTTCTTATGCCTTATTCTAATCTCCACTTTTTACTTGAGCCAAAGCAATTTCCAAGTTTGTGACTTTGAAAATTATTTTGATTCTTAATAACATGGAATTGAATTATGCTTTCAATTGATATTTTGCGAGAATCTGATAGTAATGAGATTGATTGTAGTATCTCAACAGCCTTTCGTGTTGTTTTATACGTCTGTGTCAGGCGGAAGCGGAATACTAAACCTTGAAATTGAAATCTGATTGTCAATTGCGGCAAGAATAATAACCTGAATTCAAGTTATGTAGGCGTGACTAAATGTTTTCACAGTGCCACTGGTAGAGCGGGATGTAGGTCAGGGTACAGCTGTGTGAACCTCAGCTGTGCTCCCGTCCACAGTCGAAAAGCAAAAACCTTGTGACAGCTTTGTGCGTGTGCGGCTCGACCTTAGTGCCATAATCAGTTAAAAGGTTGCGTTGTGGGGGCGTTAAAGGGAACACAAGAAGGACTATCAATTTATCACAGCTTTTGACCGTGTTATACTTGGTTTTAGGACGACATTGCACTCCCCTGACTCCTCTAACTACCGCCACCTTGACACTCACACTGTTTCTACTTCCATAATTTTCTTGTATGGATTTTTGGTTTGTGGATGATACGTTAGCCTTGCGCACAAATTTTAGCTCAAAAAAGGAAAATGTATATCTGCACATTGAGCTTTTTCTGTGGAGCTGTCATGGTATGGACTTTTGATGACTTTTACCTGGTTTGATTTATTGGTTCTTTTCAGTGTCATATCTGTTTGTTTTATTGCCTGTCCCGCCCTAATGTAGCCTGGTCTTACCAAACCATCGTACCAGTTTCATTTTGTAGTAAGGGTTGCTCCATTGAGCTCCGTTAAGAGGTTTGAGGGGAAAACTCCTATTGCAGATTGAAACGATTGGATCTGAGGCCCCGTTTATACAGAGGCGCTGCACAGACGTTGCCAAGCTATTAACAGAAACGACCAGGCTCCTAATGCAAATTTCACAGTGTTTATATGTGGATCAAAAACTATGTAGCTCTAGCGCCCGGCCAGCGCCAGGACAGAGTAGTGGGCAGAGGAACGTTACAGCCCCCCCGCCCTGTGAAAACATGCATCAACATCATTCTGCATTTTGCAGCAGCGAAAACTGAAACTAGAGCTTCACGTGGTCTCGTTTGGACGAACGCGAAGGAGTAGAATCCTCCTCTGTGTATGCACTCGAAGCACATGAAGCTAGTTAGTGTACCCGCCACCATTGTTTACGTTTGTTCTCGGCTACTGGGCATGTCCACCAAATTTACCGACATCCAACTATAGCGTTTTACTGCCACATTGTCGCCGTATAAACGGGGTCTGAGTTTGCTGTGACTTATGTATTGCGGCCGAGTGAGTCGCCAGCATTTAGCATTTAGCCTCGCTTTAGCCATTGACTTTTCCACTAACAGAGCCCATGGGGAGTAGAGGCACAAAATGTTTTCAATTAAATGCTCTGGCTTCAAATTCTTGATATTTGGAGCTGAACCAGAACGGATTACTATACTATTGCAATCGCCGCCATTGCCAAACTACAACCAGCAAATTTTGTGCAAACTCTTGACGTCACCGACACCTACCTACAACATCCGTCTCCCCCGCCCACTGAATTGTCGGATAGGATACAACTGCTTTTCAGATTCATGCTGCTAAAATCTGGAACAATCTTCCTGAAGATGTGAGACAGGCCTCCTCTCTGACAATGTTTTAAAACCAGGTTAAAGACAGTTCTGTTTAGCTGTGCATACAACTGAGGGATTTTATATATTTATCTTTCTTTTTTATGTACTGTGATTATTTATATTAGTGACATGTTAGTACCCTACAAACCAGCCCGGACTCTGAGGAGCACAGGGACTGGACTCCTGTTAGTGCCCAGAGCCAGAACTAAACATGGGGAGGCTGCTTTTCAGATTCATGCTGCTAAAATCTGGAACAGTCTTCCTGAAGATGTGAGACAGGCCTCCTCTCTGACAATGTTTAAAACCAGGTTAAAGACAGTTCTGTTTAGCTGTGCATACAAGCACAGCTAAGTTCTGTTATATCCCGGATTATGTTATTTTTGTGTTTTGTTTCTTAAATCTTTGCCTTTTTGGCAGTATTGCATTTTGGGTCCTTCTTCTGTTTTCACCACGTACCAGGAGCAGTGTCTTTGATGGGACCACTTCAAAGAGCAGAGAGACTGAATATAACAGTATGAAGACTCATCTCTATGATGACATTATGTTAGATCAATATTCAGATGTCAATAGTATATTATTTACTAATGAGCCACTGATGTCATAGATTTTCTTGGGACAGAAGCATGATACATATTTAGATCTTTCATTGTGCTCGCTGTCTGTGGATTATGACTTTTGTGGACATAGTAAGTAAGTTTTTTTATTTTATTTATATACCGCCTTTTCACTGCAGATCTGAGTCTCTCAGCGGTTTACAATTGTTAATTTTTGGGCATTTGTCTCTCACTCCACACAGAGATGGGAGCGGGGCCAGTACAGGAGGCACATGCTAGAACTATTGGACATATTTTTTAGTGGTAGGGGAAACCGGAGTACCCGGAGGAAACCTACGCAGACACGGGGAGAACATGCAAACTCCACTCAGAAAGGCCCTGGTCCGACCGGGATTCGAACCCAGGACCTTCTTGCTGAGAGGCGAGAGTGCTATCCACTCAGCCACCGTGCCGCCCGTATATAGTGTGTTTTGGAACTTGTTGTTGGTTGGATTTGGTATAATTTTTTTTATAAATTTCATTTCATGTTCACATTTTTTGATAATTAAACATGGATTAACATAAAAAATAAAAGGATCCCAACCCAATATGACAGAGCTTGAGCTGTTTTGAAATTAAGAATGGGGAAATTCATTTTCATAATGAAAGCATGTATTATTTTGTTTTCAATTCACACTTCTCTCTTCTGTTTATAAAGCACAATTATTGCAATTCAACAACCCAAAGTGCTTTAAAGAGACATATAGCATGTTCAAACAAAACGACCAAAAAAATTCACATAAAAACAACCCAGACTTGAAAAAAGCGAGTCAAATAGAATAATAAAGTCCCACGCTTAACATGACAACATTGTCAGGAAGACTGTAATCTGAAATGTTGCGTCTCCATGTTTTGTCCTGACACTGGGGACCAGCAGGAGGCCAGTCCCTGTGCTTCTCAGCATTGTGAATATCTATGGCAAAGGTTTGAATTGTGGACCCCATGTTGTGTGTGCTCAGGACACCCCCACCCCATCGGACCTGTCCCTGTACTGGCACTTCGGCCGGGGCCTGGGGGAGCCCCTCTACACACGAGTGGAGTCCTGGAGCATTCTGAGCACCACTCTGCAGGAGGCTCTGGATGCCTACAACGAAGTCAATGCTACACTCAGCCTGGTGCTGTTTGAGGACGCCATGGCACATGTGTGAGTGGACACGCACACACACGGACACAGCCACACACACATCTGGGGACAAACACACACACGTTAACACTCATGGAAACACTCTCTTACCCTACACCTCTCTCTGTGAGCTGAGAGCATCACTCTTTCCTCTATGTACTTATTGAGTCTTATTTCTTAGATTTTTAACTGGAACATGTTCCAAAGAGTAGCTCTTCGCATTGAGGTACATATTGATTTTTAAGTTATTCTAAATGTAGTCTTTAATTATGGTGAACATCTCTACCATGGAATACTTTTTATGCATTTGTAGCAGAGAGTTTGCAGATGCCTAGATTATTATTTGAGCCGTTTTAAAGTGAAGAAAGTCCTTCACTTTCTTTTGATCCAATAATCAGTGGTTTTGAAGCTTGTCAAGTGAAACATGGCAATGCTCTGTAATTTTCTCTGCCATGTAAGACAGGGAATAAGAACATTAAGTGCCATACCTTCCAACAGTCTGGTTAGATACTGTGATGGAAGACATCTAGCAACACTGTTCCTTTGGGTAAGACACTTCACTCACCTTCCCAAGTGTGAGTGAATGATTGGTGGTGGTCTGAAGGGCAGATGGGTGACTGAGATGTGGTCAATTATATTAATTGAGAAGCACTACAGTGGAAGCAGTGTCAGTAGTATATTTTATACTGTACACAAATCCTGATTTGAATGGACCCTCAGGGTTTGAGTTGGTCTGATTAAATATACATATACATATAGATTAACAAGAAAACTTCTTGTTGCAAACTGTGACTGTTGTTGGACAATGTAAGAAAGGTTTGAACTATTTAAAGTTAACAATAAGCCTTGTCTGGCCCTGCCCACCCCCTCCGGTGTCTGTTACAGCAGGCTGCAGGTATTTTGGGATTAGTGCTTCCATTTGTGCAGTGTCAAAAAACACAGACAGACAAATCTTCTTTAAGTCCCAGCACACATGCTGACTGCTAGAATGTGCACTTAACTCCCAATTCTGCTATGAAAATGTGCACAGGACAGGTTAGACAACTGATTGAGGTTTCAGTCCTGGCATCTTTCCTGCTCGGCATTAGGCTTTAGATTTATGAACATTGTGGATTTCACCATTGTGAGATCAATACAGTTTATCTTATCTTATGAAATGAATTGTCATTTAATAATTCATTATCAAAACTTTTGTGAGAAAGATGACAAAAGCAAGTTTGGTTGTATTGAAGGCACATACATATTTGTGATAAGGTGTTGTATGGTATGTCCCACAGTTTGGCTGTACCCAAAATGCGGGGCTAAAATAGTATATATATTATAGTTTATATAAGTATATTTCCTTGGCGTAATTCTAGTGGACATTGGTAAAATAAAATGTTTATTGTTTAATGTTCTAAGTTTCCAAATCACCAATTTTGTCCTTCATAACGGAAATATATATATTATTTATTTTACCCTGATTATTGATATAAAAAATTCAAAGTCATCAACACATCATAGAAACTTAGATCTATACAAGGCACTATGAGACACTTTGGGATGAGAGCTGATGTCATGTCATGTCATTTTCATCCCCTTTATTATTCCATTTCTGGGTCGGGGGGGGTGGCAATCAGAGCTGCCACCCAAGTCTCCTAGCACCAGTCCCTTGCTGATCCTCCTGCAGGTGGTGGGTCCACAGGAAGATGGCTTCTCCATCATCGAAGACATGGCCTTGGTCTTTCAGCGGGGGCTTCAGGCAATGTGGGATTAAGTGTCTTGCCCAAGGACACTATGACAGCAGACATCAGTGGGAGCAGTTGACATTGGTCGTGGTGGGCTCGAACCCACGGCTGTTAGGTCCAACAACCAGTGCTCTACCAACTGAGCTACTGTCGCCCCAAGAGCTGATGTGCGAGTGCCAAAAAATTTCTGATTTGTCATAGTGTAACAAACATGTGGACAGAAGGAGGGGGGCTGTGTGTGGGGACAGCGTTCTAACGTTAAAAAGGCGACTATGCATAATAAGTGACCTTTATTGTGAATGACGCTTGTGTCTCTGCTTCTCGCTTCATCTTACTTATATTTCACCTCCGGCGGTCTACTTCTGTTTTGTTTTGCTGACCGTCCGTGGTCGTCACGCCTCTCTGTCTGGCCACCCCCACAGCTGCCGCATCAGCCGCATCCTGGAGTGCCCTCGAGGGAACGCCCTGCTGGTGGGAGTAGGCGGCAGTGGCAAGCAGAGCCTCACCCGTCTGGCAGCCTTCATCTCGGGGCTGGAGTTGTCCCAGATCACCCTGAGGAAAGGCTACGGCATCACAGACCTCAAGGTTCCTCACACACCTCCACAGCCCTCAGACACTTCACTTAAAGAACAAATGTAATGGATTATTCTTGGCACTTCAACACTCTCATGATAATTTGTATGTTTTGCGGCACGTATGCGTCACAGCAAGAAGGTCCTGGGTTTTATTTCACCATCAGACAAGGCCTTTCTTTGTCTGTATAGGTTTCCTCCAGGTGCTCCGGTTTCACCTACCGCTTAAAAATATGTACAATTATTCAGGGTGAATGAGTTCGACTCAGGGACTGCAGATGGAAATTAGCTTTTAAAAACAACCTCCAATGTGGTGTATTTACAGTCACTTTCATTATTACACACTGTCACGTCCAAACAAACTAATAAATACAAATACATATCATACCCTTGCGTCTGCAGCCCCTTTTCAGATGTTACTGTTGATCTTACAAAAAAACGTAAACTACACAAAGGATACTATGGCTGAGGGGTTAAAATGAGGGTACTAACATAACATAATAGTGGAAGGATAGGGATAAAAAGGTGGAGGGACATGTTACTGTATTTACCAGGATCAGTTCAATTTAAAAAAAACATTGTGTAGATCCCTACATGTATATCACAACAGCAATCACTTTGTAAAGGTTGATTTTCCAACAGCAGTATCAAACAATTGGAACACAGGAAATGCGTGTTCCAAAAAATTTGAAACAAATGTCCTCGATCCTCATCCTCCTCCATCGACAAGGAATGCCACAAAAACCAGTGGGGTAAAATGTGAGGAGGAACTCAGGCCTTATAACCAGGACTCAATTCAATTTAACTTACATTTGTTTTCTTATACCCTAAATCACAACATCAGTCGTCTCCGAAGACTTTACAAATTCACCAACATCAGATCAGAGAATCAAACAGGATAAAGGTGCAACATATGGTATTCTTAGTATAAAATCCAAGGCCAATTTTTCAAACCTCAAGACAGAACATGAACCACAGCCAAGACCAGCTACATGGATAGAAATGCTAGAAAGTAAGACACAGTTATCATATCAACCATTTTATTTCATTTTGGATTGGTTTGTATTGCATTACGTTGTTAGTGGACAGTTTTAGGATAGTCTAAACTTGTGTCTTTTGCCGCGTCCGCTCCGAGTATCCAGGTCAGCCCTAACTTTAGTTGTGGTAGTTTGGTGGTTCTCTCCTTGCTCCTGGCTTCTTCCTTGCTGCATACATGGGATTCTTTGTGACACGGCTCACATCAGCAGCTGTCACATTGTGCCCAGGTGCACAACACCGGCTGACACTTTTAATGGCACACCTGAACTCTGACTCTGCATTTGGAGACTCATTTCCACACTCTAAACAAAAGTTGTATAACTATGGAAAAGGCCATCAGGGCAAAACTGCACAGCAGATGGAAACTAGTGACTCAGCCCCACGTTTACCAAGCCTTTACTCTCAAAGAGAAAGGACTTCAAACATGCTGTGATACTGATTTTAACGGCACTTTCATTATTGCATTTACATTATTACATTTATTATTTTTTGAACAATAAGCTCTATTTTCTACCAATGAATCCTTTTTTTAAATGTATTTCTTTTATGTGGATTGGATAAGTCAAAGAACACAATTATAGTGGGTATAATAAAACAAATACGGTTCAGCATGGGTTCAATTTTGTTCGAATTCATTTTATTTTTGTATGGCCCTATATCACAACAGTTATCTCAAAGCATTTCACAAAACTGTTGACTTTGCCAGAGAATAAAACACAAGAACAAACACAATAAATGAAATGGTACAAAACACATTAAGCCATTGGTCCATAAGGGGCAGATGACCAATGCCCACAAATGCAGATAAAGTCCATAAATGTTGTTGAATGTGGAGTGTTCTGGATCACCACTGTCCTTAGACCCTCCTGCATCGACAAAGAACAACTCAAGGACTCAAGCTGTACAACAAGGACTGTTTTAAGAGCCTTTGTGTGACTGTAGAATGCACTGCGTCTAATCACAGCTTTTATTTCCGGCACATTTTTAACAATGTGCTAATTGTTAATTAGGAATATGTTCATTAGCCATTAGTGACATTTCACCAGTGCCCTGCTGGGACCTCTTTTCACCTGAGACTTTCATGCAGGTGTTAAACACCATCAGAGAGGTGCTCAGAACACTCAATCCCGATTACCCAGCATGCCTGATCTTAGTTTGTTAGTGATCAACGGCACTTGGAACAGCATGGGAAGATTTTTACAAAATCAGCTATTATTCATATTTTTCTCCTTCAAAAATAATAAACAAAAATAAGTTTGAAATGGCATGGATAGATTTAAATCTGAATAAGCCATCGTAAGTGTGACGCTCTACCATACACACAAACTGGCATCTATGGCATTAGAAGATTGAGTGGCAGCTATAGCATCACAATGTCTGAGATAATGAAGAGTAAATGCAGTCAATGTGTGCGCACCACTTTACATATGTAGTAGTCTGTGGCGGGCTGCAGTAAGTACACACACACACACACACACGCGCACGCGCACGCACACGCACACGCACACGCGCACACACACACGCACACACACACACACACACTCACACATGCACACACATACACATGCACACACACACACTCACACTCACACATATGCACACACACACACATATGCACACACACACACATATGCACACACACACACACACACACACACACACACACACACACACTCACACATACACATGCAAACACACACATGCAGTCACAGTTTTAATTTCAAAGCATATGCAGAAAAGCACACCATGAGGTGTCCAAATCCATTGATAATCTCTACAAAGCATGAGACGTTTCAAACATAAAAGCTTTGTTTCTAACATATTGTTCTTTAGTGCTGCTCTGTTTGTCATACTGTGCAGAGGTTTGGGGAAAGGCAGGAAAAACATGTCTAGATTCTGAACAGAAATTAAGAAAAAAAAACTATTAGAATATTGAGTAAAGCACCTACCAATAATGTATGTATACTAGGGCTGTCAAACAATAAATGTTTAATCGAGTTGATTACAGCTTAAAAATTAATTAATTGTAATTAACCGCATTTCGAACTATCGGCAAAAGGATGCCATATTTTTCTGTAAACGGTTTATTGAATGGAAAGATAAATGACAACAGTATGAACATATGTACTGTGTTTGTTTGTTACAACAGCAATAAATCCACATAAAATGGCATTAACATTATTAACATTATTATTCTTTCTGTGGTAGACACTGTCTTTTGATTTTTGGATCCTTAACATTATTGTGCCTCCTGCTGGTTGCACAATAATGTTGAGGGACGCTACTCTCAATGTTTTAGCGACAGCCTTATCTTCAACGATGCTAATCCAGGCCTGGATTTATATGGTATGTGGACCACATACTGTAGCGCAGCCATTCCCAAAGTCAGTAACACCCCCTTAAAAATCTGACGGGTCTGCGCGGCCCCCCGAAATAATAATCAAGAAGACAACGTTCAAAATTGTCTTTTCTCGTTATTTTATTTGGAGGAAATAACTACAAACATGTAAATGACGCACCCCATTTTGTAATACAAAAATGATTACAACTTGATTATTCAAGTCAAATAATGAACACAAATATTTTAATATTACAAACAAAATATTATTGATTTAACAAACAATACTTATATAGAACAAACAGCCACCCTGAAATACCCCACTTTGGAAAGACACTGCTTTAGAGGATGTATGTAGTTTCAACAATTGAAATAAAGAGCAATAGTCTACGTTTCAAGAGAGTAATCAACATGTCACTACACAGACTGAGGAAGATGGACACAGACCAGAAGTATTGTTTGTTACAGGAATGAGAATGGGCCATTTCTAAAACGTCTGAAATGCATCATGTCAGCCAATGGAAACAGGAAGAGGGTGAAGGGAGTAAACACATCCCATTGGTTTGTTGGGGATGAACGAATCCCATTGGTTTATTTTTATCGGGCCACTTCAAAATATTGTCTATAAATTTTTGCAGACTATATGCATCTGGTCGATTCCATTACTCTTTGAAAACGCATGATAACTTAAATCCTTTAGGGAAGTTTTCCCGCAATATTTTAAAAAATGCGTCTGGAAAAAATCACTGACTGCATCTTTAAGCCTCCAGGCC
Source organism: Knipowitschia caucasica (assembly GCA_964034765.1). Taxonomy (NCBI): domain Eukaryota; kingdom Metazoa; phylum Chordata; class Actinopteri; order Gobiiformes; family Gobiidae; genus Knipowitschia; species Knipowitschia caucasica. Next base: position 34,805,854 of record OZ035836.1, read on the forward strand.
TCTGGTACAGGACCCGAGCTATGCTGATAATCATAATTATACAAAATGTTTCATTCACTTTATTGTTTTGACTTTGATGTTATTTATTTATGGAAATCCCGTTGAGATATTTTTGAGAGGGTTCCATGAACATGAAGATATGCCTCAGAATATTGATGACATCAGATTCAGATTCAGATTCGGTTTATTTGCCATTTGCAGTAAAAAAAACCACATTGGAATACATTAGCAAAAAGTCACCAGTGTGCACAGACAAATACAGACATAAAACAACATCATCTCTTGTTTGGTGCTGGTTCTGGACTTATTGCTCTGTCTCTGTTCCTCTGTTTGAGCAGAGTGACCTGGCCTCTCTCTACATCAAAGCTGGTGTGAAGAACATTGGCACAGTTTTCCTGATGACCGATGCTCAGGTGGCAGACGACAAGTTCCTGGTCCTGGTCAATGATCTGCTGGCCTCAGGTATGCACATTCTCCACCTGCCATTTTCATTACAAAACAACTGTTTGGACATTTCTTGTGGTAAACATACAATCCCTAACCGGGGATGACCCTCATGGTTGATGACCCTCATGGTTGATGACCTTCATGGTTGATGACCCTCATGGTTGATGACCCTCATGGTTGATGACCGGATGCTCGTACAATTCATCATGGCTTTCTCCTCATTGTGCTTCTTGAAACTACAAATTTTTCTGGAAGTTGTCGTTACATATTTGTTGGTCTACCTGAGCATTTGTGTCATCATGAGTGGATGTTAGGCTATCATCTCCAGGGTACATGTTAGAAAATATAAAGAGTAAACAATGTTCTTAAAAATGTGAGACAGGCTTCGACAGTGGTGAACAGTTCTGTGCTGTAACTTTTTATAATGCACTGCTTGATTTTAATGTTTCTTTTTTGTGAAGCACTGTAAGTTGCCTTGTGTATGACCTGTGCAATACAATATATGTGGCGCCATCTCTGAAGCTTAGCAGGGCAGGGCCTGGTTAGTACTGTGATGGGAGACCTCTGAAAACACCAGGTGCCACAGTGGTCAAGCTGTCGTTGTGTCCTTTAGCAAGGCACTTTGCCTACCACACATTACCATGGGATCCAACACTGTGGATGTGCCATGTTTCTAAACATATTACTAAACATAATTTTGGAATATAGATCTAGCTCGACATTCATTAAGATCAACAGACTCTGGAGGGATAGGCTCCAGTCACCGTATTAAACATGAATCAGTTTTATGAGTGTTATTAAACCCAATAAAACTTGTGCTAATCTAATCTTTCTCTACTTAACATGCACAATATAATAAGGCCGTGTCATTCGGAGAGTGCACTACATATCCAAGATGAACTTCTCTCACAAGTAATTGAATGGTTTAATGTTTAATTCTTAGAGATTACTGGAATGCTTATGAAGTTTAAAAAAAATAAATCCTGTACCACAACCCATTACAATGTTTTTCTTACTTTAATCTTTGTGGTACAGTTAGAACGTCCACAGTTAGAATTTGTAAGATTTATCAAAGAAATTGAGGGGAAGGTTAGCAGCCGCAGTGACACCTCAGGGCTAGACTTGGACAGAGAAAATAAATTAGGCAGGGTTTTCTATTAAGGTGCAAATGCTCTGTGACTCACTCCGTTATAAGTGTAGGCAGCAGCCGCAGTGCAGAGGACACTGGGAAATCTGTGGTGTCCTCATGTTGTCAGCTCAATGATATATATGAATATTGGGGTAAAGAAATAACATGGGGAACATGGCCATTGTATATATTTTATAGTATTTGGTGACTTTTGTATAATATTTAGAGCTTAAGATATATAGAAAACAACAATGAATGTCTAATAATGTCTAAAGTAGGCTTAAAGCAGGTCTGCAATACTGAACCAGGACTGAATTAGGACAGACGCTGGACTAAATCAGGACTGAACCGAAGGAGGGCCATAGGCTTTTAACATGCCCTGAATCAGCCTTCTGCAAAAGTGAACAACTAATATTCATTTTGTTTCATTTAGACTTTATTAAAGTGATAGTCTGGAACTCTAAATGAATTACAAATTTTAAGAATTGTATTAAATTGATCTTCTGTCCTTAAATGTTTATATAAAATAAGTCATTTTATGAATTCTAATATCACGGGTATGTCCCGCCTTCCCTTCTCTTAGCTATAGCTCAAAATCCACGATGCTGTCCACGTTAACCAATCAAGTGATGCCAAGGGCTGTCAATCATCAGCGCTGATGCTCGTGGCTGCTCACATGCTCAGTTGTTTGTTTTCACGGAGCCTCCGAATCAAGCCTCTATTAGGCTCTGGAACTACATGAAAACTGAACAAAGAATTCTGAACATCCGCTGAGTTACCCATTTATATACTGAACCTGTATCCATAATCATTTATATACTGACCCTATATCCATAATCATTTATATACTGAACCTATATCCATAATCATTTATATACTGAACCTATATCCATAATCATTTATATACTCAACTTATATCCATAATCATATCCTCTGCAGATGTGTCCTATAATGTGCAATGAATGATAATAGCTACTTCTGGGTGCTTCTTTTCTTTTGTGCATTAAAACATTATCTTTGTCACAAAAGCGTTATCAAATAATTCTGAGAACCTCCGTGCATATGTATAATTAACATTTAAATGTGTTGATTGATTGTTAAGGAAACGTAGGCGTAGACCAATCAGAAAGGAAGGGGAAGGGAGCTTGGGTCGTTTTTTTTCAAATCATGTACCTCTCTCTCTCTTTTTTCTGACTAACTCCAGACAATCACTTTAAGGACTCATATGCAGGCACAGGATCCATAGTTAATTAGATGAATAATGAGAAAGAAACAATATATATATAAAGATTAAGAAAACACCCCTTTCTAATATTACACTTGGTGTGTTTAATACAGTTAGTCTTGGGATATTTGTACAGCATAGAATATGGTTAAAAAAGGATCTTAATATTGTACTGTAACCACTGCCATATAATATCTTTATATTGGTTGATATTAACCATAGAGATTAATTATAGCTATCGTGCAGGAGAGATCCCAGAGCTGTTTGCGGATGACGAGCTGGAGAACATCATCTCCAGTGTGCGGCCAGAGGTGCGCAGCTCGGGGGCCTTGGACTCCAGGGAAAACTGCTGGAGGTTCTTCATCGAGAGGGTCCGCAGACAACTCAAGGTACATGTTGCATAATTTGACTAGACCAGGAATGAAGATCAAGGAAATCCAAACATTCCATTTATATTGCTGCAAATAAGGTGATCTCTTCCCTGTCCCTGTGTCTTAACCATTCTCTGAGGGCGCTCCTCCGGAATCTGAATGTATACTTTTCTCTCCCCCAGAAACAATGTCTTCGCGCTCCTTATGAAGTAGAACGTCTTTAGTCTTATGTATTTTTCTACAACAAAGTTAGCTTGTGGGCAGCACGGTGGCACAGTGGTTAGAGCTTGTGCCTCACAGCAAGAAGGTCCCGTTTTGATTCCACCTCCAGACCTTTCTGTGTGGCGTTTGCATGCTCTCCCTGTGTTTGCGTAGGTTTCCTTCGGGTGCTCTGGTTTCCCCTACCACTAAAGATATGTATTATTAGTCTGACATGTATGGTGACCCCACTCCTGTGGAGTTATAGACATTTCCTACGTTTCTACAGAGATAGCTCCCCAAGTGCCCTTTCCTCTGCTATGATCTCACAAGCAAGTTGCAACAGATATTTGAGGACACTATTATTAGAGAAGCAAAGGAAATCACCTCAGACCTCTCTCATGGTCTTTACTCTCAGTATGAGCTTCTCCCATCCGGCCACCGCTACAGAGTCCCAACTAGAAAATAAGAGAATACACCTGAAAGAGAGAGACTATAGAGAGACCAGAGAGAGACCAGTGAGAGACCAGTGAGAGACCTCAGAGAGACCATAGAGAAAGACCACGGAGAAAGACCATAGAGAGAGACCATGGAGAGAGACAAGAGTTAAACCAAAGAGGGACCACATACAGACCAGAGAGAGACCAGAGAGAGACCAGAGAGAGATCAGAGAGCGAGAACAAAGACACCAGAGAGAGACCAGAGAGAGACCAGAGAGAGAGACCCGAGAGAGACCAGAAAGACAGGCCAGAGAGACAGAGAGAGACAGAGAGAGACCAGAGAGAGACCAGAGAGAGATCAGAGAGCGAGAACAAAAACACCAGAGAGAGACCAGAGAGTGACAAGAGAGAGAGAGATACCTGAGAGAGAGACCAGAGAGAGACCAGAGAGAGACCAGAGAGAGAACAGGGAGAGAAAGCAAGCCATCAAGCAGGGGGGTGATGGTTTATGTCTGTCTTACTGTATTTTTTTCTATGTCTGTTATATGTGTAGACTGTGAGTCCAAGACAAATTTCATCCAGGAACCCTAACCCATAAAAAAATTATCTTGAATCTTGAATATGGGCCTGACATGTAGTTAATTCAGCTCTAGTTTCCAGTATCTTGGATCTTAAGTAAACCCAGAGAGCTCCATGTGTTGTCTCCTGCAGCAGGGGAAGATAAGGTTACGGCTCACTTTATCATCCCCGAACTGAGAAAAAGGCACTAATGCATCAGGAGAAGAGTGGGACTGGCTCTTCCTGAATGGAGTTTGCATGTTCTCCCAGTGTCTACGGATTTTCCAGGTGCTCAGGTTACCCCTACCACTAAAAACATGTACAAAAAGTAAAATCTTCCATCTCTGGTCCTGAAAGAAGCCCTATAGTGGCATTCCAGGATGAATCAAATGCAAAGGACAAATTGCAATCATATAAAGTGTACCTTAATCTCTCCATCGAGATAGTATGTTTGCATATATAGTATTATCTGGCGAGTTTTGCTTCTGGTGAATTCTTTGTGTTGGTGGGGAGTACCCTTTGTGCTGCTATGTGGGAATTTTGATAAAAATGAATGCACCAATCGTGTTGCGACATGACAAAGTAAGCCTTTGGTCTTCCTACATTTCCTGCGGTTCTACAGAGATAGCGCCCCAAGTGCCCTTTCCTCTGCTATGATCTCACAAGCATCTGCATTCATGTGAGGATGGAGTCGCCCCCCCACGCCATCACACATCCTGACATTTCAGATTAACTCAGACGCTGGTGGACGCTTCTACTGTTTGTATCAATCTCCAACACAGGCCTGAATCCAATGTCTACAACTGCGCATCATTCGAATATGCTTTGTGTTCCCTTGAGGCACAAAACAGTTCCAGGGGGTTTCTTATCCTGTCAGGACTACACCCACTTCCAACTCCCTCCATCCCGCTCCGACTGCAAATAAATGAGGAGCCAGTCCCCTGAGCAGAGCCCGCAATCACACCCTTTCCTCCTATTTGCCTGCTGTCTCGCTCTCTCCCTCAGCCGCCGCGCTATCGTCCCGGAAAAGTTTGTATTCAAGTGTCAAAGCGTGACAGCATGGAGAAGATTAGTGCGCAAAGCGGATGCAAAGCGCGGCTCATGTGGGTATTAGGTGGGGACGATGTCGGCAAATGGAGAAAATTGCAATTGTTGTTTTGGGGATATGCACGTTTAGAGGTATATCTGGAGTTTAAAGGAGACATATCATGCATTATGGGGCGACAGTAGCTCAGTTGCTAGAGCATTGGCCTTTGGGCCTGAAGGTCGTGGGTTCGAGCCCACCGTAAGACCTACTTCACGACTCCCACTGATGACTGCTGTCGTTGTGTCCTTGGGCAAGACACTTAACCCCACTTTGCCCAAAAGCCCCAACTGAAAGATCTCAGCTCCTGTGGACTCACCACCTGCAGGAGGATCAGTGAGGGGCTGGTGCTATGTGTACTGGGTGCAGCTCTGACTGCCAACCCCCCGACCCGGAAATGGATGGATGGATGGATGGATATCATGCATTATTTTTGGCTCTTGGAACTGTTTACCGGAGCCCTGTATGACCGGAGCCAGAGCTGTGTTCGCATTGCCGGCAGTAAGTCAGACCTGTTCCCGGTGAATGTTGGCCTCCGACAGGGCTGCCCTTTGTCATCGGTTCTGTTCACTGTATTTATGGACAGAATATCTAGGCGCAGCCAGGGGTCGGAGGGGGTCCGGTTCGGAGACCACAGGATTTCATCTCTGCTGTTTGCGGACGATGTTGTCCTGTTGGCTCCAACGAACCAGGACCTGCAGCATGCACTGGGACGGTTTGCAGCCGAGTGTGAAGCGGCTGGGATGAGAATCAGCACCTCCAAATCCGAGGCCATGGTGCTCGACCGGAAAAAGGTGCCTTGCCCTCTGCAGGTGGGTGGAGAGGTCCTTCCTCAAGTGGAGGAGTTCAAGTATCTCGGGGTCTTGTTCACGAGTGAGGGAAGAATGGAGCGTGAGATTGACAGGCGGATCGGTGCAGCGTGCGCAGTTATGCGGTCGCTGTATCGGACCGTTGTGGTGAAGAGGGAGCTGAGCCGAAAGGCAAAGCTCTCGATTTACCGGTCAATCTTCGTTCCCTCCCTCACCTATGGTCATGAGCTTTGGGTAATGACCGAAAGAACGAGATCGCGGATACAAGCGGTCGAAATGAGCTTCCTCCGCAGAGTGGCTGGGCGCTCCCTTAGAGATAGGGTGAGGAGCTCAGTCACACGGGAGGAGCTCGGAGTAGAACCGCTGCTACTCCACGTCGAGAGGAACCAGTTGAGGTGGCTCGGGCATCTGTTCCGGATGCTTCCTGGACGCCTCCCTGGGGAGGTGTTCCGGGCACGCCCCACCGGGAGGAGGCCCCGCGGAAGACCCAGGACACGCTGGAGGGACTATGTCTCTCAGCTGGCCTGGGAACGCCTTGGGGTCCCCCCGGACGAGCTGGAGGAAGTGTGTGTGGATAGGGAAGTCTGGGCGTCTCTGCTTAGACTGCTGCCCCCGCAACCCGGCAACGGATAAAGCGGAAGAAAATGGATGGATGGATGGAACTGTTTACTTTACTGTTCCTTGTATTACCCATAAGACTGATATATGGTCAATACTTTTTGTTTTAGTTTTGTTGAGTGTGTGGTAGAATGTGGTACAATGGGGTCATACCAGAGGTGGGACAAAGTCATTGTTTGGCAGGTCACTAGTTAGTCTCAATTGGTTGCCCTCAGTACAGAACAATAAAAAGGACCCGGGTTACACAAGTCTTTATAAGTCAATATGTGCAATTCCAAGCTCTGTCAGAGTCATTGATGTTAAAGTTCAAGTTGAGTTGCAAGACTCTTTATATTTTAGAAATCAAGTCTAAAGTCATCAAATTCATGATTCGAGTCCAGACCTCTGCCAAAACCCATATACTGTGAACGCAAACGTCTGGGCAAAAGAAAATTGCGTCATAGTCAAATTCTAGCTGAGGTTGAACAAACTGAAGTGTTTTCTTCCATCTAGCATTGAGATCATGTATTGAAGTCGAGGGTACTACGGAAGCCTTCGATGGACAATATGTCATATATGAGGTGTCCAACTCTCAGTCATTCACCAGGGCCAATGAAAGAATCCTTTAGTTTGATAAATGACTGGATCTCTCCATACGTCTTGGTCACTTGACACAGTAGCTTGGAGGCGACAAGACCTCGTTCTTGTCGCGTACCATGGATCTATTATCATATATAGTTTTACAAACGCAGTGTGAAGAGAAGAGACGTACGGAGGAATAACGTCTGTGTGAGCTTAAAACCCCAAAGATCAAAGAAGCCAGGACAACCAATGTATGTCAAGATGGCACATTGATACAAAGAGTCCTCCAGCCTCATGTACATGTCTTTGTCAAATTCTAATCCTATGACAACAATTTAAAAAATAGTAGAGGTAAATATTCTAAAAAAGGTTTGTTATAGGTTTTTGTTATGGGTAAACATATTTTAATTTGGAGCAACTGTAAAAATTGCACAGGGTATCTTAGACTACTCATTTGTATTACTTGTTGACCCTCAGTCCTCTCGTGCATCATGGTCAATAGGAAAGATTTATCCAGGATCAGATGGACGGGTTTGCACTGCCAAAATAACTGTTAGGATTAAAGAACACCTGCAGCCTGTCGCCAGACTAATACCTATAGGAGGATCTTTGTTTACATCCGCGTGCACAAGCGCCACTTGCTGGGTGGCAAGAAGACATAGCGGCACATACAAAAGCATGGATGGGCAAAATGCACTATATATAAGCCCTTTAACACAAGAAGATCGGAGAAGACATTTATATACGCAAAAAATAAGTAAATGAGACCAAACTGAACAAATCTAAAGCCCATTTGAGACCTGGGATGACGACAAACATTGGTCAGACTCTGTCTTGGCACCGATCTGCAAGACATTTATTCTTACTTTTGAAGTTAAAGGCCTTCAAAAGTCTGGAGGCCTTTAACAGAAGTCGTAATTGAGTCAGACCAGGTCGAGTCACTGCAGGATTTACGTCTGTATAACCGAGTACGTTTTTCTTTCTGTTGATCTCAGAATCCAGGCTTTTTTCTGAGCGTTCATTCTCCTGAATGCCCTCAACCATTTCTCACTTTTTTCACTGTTTTTTTTCCGATTTCCCCTCCCCCTACCCCCCCGCAAATAAAAAAATAAATAAAACATATATAAAGAAACAATTGTAACTTTGTGATTTTATGTTAATCTGCTATCCTTCTGTCCTTCATACATAAACAAACCAAAATAAAGTTTTTTTGCTAAAACCAGCGGATGTTACATGTCTCTCAACAACAAAGGAAATACATTAAGATCATGAACACCAGTGTTAGGCACGTTACTTTGAAAAAGTAATTAGTTATAGTTACTAGTTACTTCTCCCAAAAAGTAACTGAGTTACTAACTGAGTTACTCCACTATAAAAGTAACTAGTTACCAGTAAAAGTACCTATTGCGTTACTTTTTAGTTTTGTTCTGGAACATAATGTGCACCCGACGTGCGCATTTTTACCTTTAACAGTGCCAATATTTCCATCTAGAAAAGGCTGTTTTGCTGCTGAAGTCCTGTTCACTCTTCATCTCTGTCTGTGCTGTAAAGCCCGTGTAACGCTAGCTAGTGGCTACGCAAGATCTGACTTTGGCTATTAACGGAATAGCAGTGTAGTGAGCAGAAGAGGGTGGATCGGCAAGGAGCCTGAGGTGCACATAAAGACAACTGATATCTACGTGATAAAGAATTGTATTATAATAGTCCAACAGATGAAATATTATTGCACACAAAAAAAACCCATACACCAGATTGCAGGTGTATGGAAAAAAACAGGTTCCACCACAAAGTCTGTAGGTAAAAGTCCAACAAAAAAATGCTTGCTACTTGCAAGGCTATTTAAGTTCCGCTCGAGGAGGATGAAAAGAAAAGTAATCCACAAAAAGCGTGTAGGAAGCAATAGACAGTTTGTCCTACCGCGTCGTTGTCTAGCTCGCCATTTGTTGAGTCATGGTGTAGAAAGGCTCAGTTCATTGGGTTAGTCCATCCCATTACAAAAACCTGACCTGAGGCCAAAAACATAAATAAGTAACATTGCATTAAGGCTATACAAGGAGAAGATTGGTATAACATTTTTTGTTATACAGGTTATTCTATTTGTAATACTAATACACATAGTATTAATAGTATAAATATAATCATGATTTCTCAGAAAAATTAAATGTATGAACACTAGTTCATCAGATCTACCGAAAATAACTCATTAAACAAGGTTGTAGAAGTGCACTAAAATATCTTTCACTAATCATCAATAATTGACATTAAAAATATGAATGATCAGTAATCCTGGTTTACGTCATAATACTCAAGCAGAGTTGATAAATAAAAGTGTTGCGCAACAAACAATAAACACACAGACGCGTCTCATTGGAGCGCACAGTAACTCCATTAATAATATGCTGACTGCCTTTAAGAGCCTGCAAAAGTAAGACAGCATATTGGGAACACAGATCCAGTTAAACATGTCCTAAACTAAAGAGTTGCCTAACAATACGGCTTATTGATAAAAAGGAAAAGAGCGGGTTTACCTGAGTAACTTGGGGCAAACACGACACACCATGCATGGCCCGCTACTTAAAAGAACATGGCGGCTCTAATTATGAAGTGTCAATAATGCGCGATTGGAGAGTTTCAGCAAGTCTACTCTCACATGCCGTCTGTCAATGCTGCAGCCACAACGGAGACGGGAGGGGGGAGGAGATGCGCGCAGCTGATAGTTAAAGAGACGGGCGCTTTTGGGGGAAGTTGGCTTACAAAATAAAAGTCTTTAAGACACTAAAGCCGTTTCAGTTAAGCATGTTAATCATGGTAATGAAATGCGGGTCACACCCGCCACTGTGAATGTGGAAACACCGGTGACGAGCGGTGAGGCTGGTGAAGCACTGATTTCAGTCCAATCAGATGAACATATACATCATATAAATCAAGTGGACAATTTGTTTGGCTACAGCAAAATATGTTTTATGCCCGCATTGTTTGTTCATACAAAACGCAAAACTATGAGTTATGGGTCTTACCTTATAACTATACCATATAAATGACCTGCACAGTCCACTTCGGTTCAGACCAGTTCCTTGTTTAAATCCAGTGAATGGTTTGAGCGTAGATATGTAATCCTCCATTTGGAAATGAGTCCAATGAGTTTTAAAAAGTAAAACAAAACGCGTGTGTCCTCCGTAAACTCCTCTGTTTTGCTGCAGCCGGCTGCATCCAATTTCTAAAATCAACCGTCTTACACTTCACCTCTCTTTCTTATCATTCCTATAGTAATTGAAAAATTACCCTATGTGCATTTTAGATTATGTAAAAATGTGTTTTATGTATGTTAGCCAAACCTGTTGCTGTCCTTAGCAGATAAACCAGGAAGAGCAAGGAGCTTATCGATGGAATTGTATGCAGCCGACTTCTGCGCTCACATGCGCTCCTCTGAGGCCTCACGGTGATACAAGCCGTGGTTGAGCGCGATTAAGACCCATATTTGTTTCAAAAACACAATTTTTGAGCCATCCTCTCAACTGTAGACATGTAGATTGTAAAGGAAATATGATTTACATCAGCCAATAATTGCTGAGAGGTTTTCTCATCCTCCCTTCTCTCATGACAACACGTTCATTGTGCGTCTTGAGTAACGCGCAGTAACGGGATGTCGGAAATGATAACGGCGTTATAGTTACTGTCAAAGTAATTAGTTAGATTACTCGTTACTGAAAAAAGTAACGGCGTTAGTAACGCCGTTAAGTAAGTAACGGCGTTAGTAACGGCGTTAGTAACGCCGTTATTCCCATCACTGATGAACACACACCATTCAGCCAACTTAAGCCCTGACAATACACATGCTTCACCAGGTTGTGAAGCTCAGAACATTGACTTTGTTGGAATAAGCCGATATTTCTTTGTGATTGTTGTTTGGATGTGTTTGAATAAAACATAACTCAGCACTTTGGAAGTTGCATTTATAGCAATTCAGGTTTGAGTCATTTGAATTGTATCTCCTTCTATGCCTAGTTTTTTGTAATAGAGAGAGTGATAGATAGATAGACTTTATTGATCCCCGTAGGAGAAATTCAGGTGTCAGTAGCAGCAAAAACACATCCATCCACACAAACAAACCAAATAAATTGATCGTTCTAAAAAGCAGCAGAGATGGTCTAGCCTTTGGGTGGAGCAGGACGGGTCAAAGCAGCAGAGGTGGAGCCGCTTTTTCGGACCATTTCCTCTGCTCTGGTCCAAAGTAAAATGTTAAATGCTTGACAACACTGACAATTCCCCACTTTTGTTGTCTAACGCCCACTGTCAGTCATAACTTAAAACAATAAAACACATCTCCTTCAGTGGCTTGAAAGTCAGATACCCCAACTTTAGCATTATGGCAGTGTGGGACAAACATCTGCTTAACAATATAGTGGAATTCTTTTTCTTAACAACTGATGCATTTAAATCTGGAGACACAAACTGAAAAACAGGGGTTTTATCAGAATCATATATTGAATGGCGATTAGTCAGTGGTTAGCACTCTCGCTTCTCAGTAAAAACGGTCCTGGGTTTGAATCCCGGTCGGAACAAGGTCTTTTTGAGTGAAGTTTGCATGGTTTCTCCCTGTGCCTCTGTAGTTTTCCTCCAGGAGCTCTGGTTTCCCCTACCACTAAAAAAATGCATAATAGGTATAAAATGTTTAGCATCTACATTGCTCCTGATGGACGCCAGAGTGGCTTTGCAGAATGGGTCAAATGCAGAGGACACATTGATCGATTATTTATGTCTTGTTTCGTTCAGCACTTTGAGTAGCCTTTTGCATGAACTGTGCGAAACAAAGAAACTTGCCTCTCTGTCCGGGTCTGTTTTTGACGTGGGAACAACGTGATTAAAAGTTCAAATATACCGTAATACAGAGGTGGGACAAAGTCATTGTTTAGCAAGTCACAAGTCTCAATTCATTGTCCCCAGTCAAGACAGCTGTTTATGATGTATTGCAAATCTGCGCATGTGTGTTTCACAGCAGCCAAAGCAAATATGGTGGACATAAAGTCTGCAAATTTCTTTAAAAGTGTCAATAAGAACCATTTAAAACATGGATTTCACTTTTATTGCAGACTTTATTTTGGCACAAACCCACAGAACACCACCTGAGTCGAGTCCAAAGTCGAAGGCCAACAAGTCCCAAGTCCTACAGTTTGACTTTCGAGTCCTTTCAAGTCTTTTTGACCACGATTTGTTTCTTGTTGGTCTCCACATAATGTTGTAGGCAAACAAAATCATCTTAGGAATATTTTTGCTGGCGCAATCACGTTGGTTGTCAATAGTGCCGTTCATGTCAACATAAAAAAGAAAAAGTCATAATAACTATAGACATTAGGTGAATCACAGAGCCCGAAATGTGCTGCTTCAAAATGCTCACCACACTGTCTTATTATAATGATTTGCTTTTACGAAAATTGATTGTACCATTTTCTCAGTGACAGCGTGCATTTGTTGCCAGAGCCGGCCTGAGGCATACAGATGGAGAAGTGGCAGCCGTGCTTCTTTACCATTCGTGATTCACCAGAGCAAAGACAATGGGAGTATGGTAGCTCCAGGACACATGTGCTGGTGAAGGATTAAACCATCGGCCTTCTAGCTATTGTGGGTAATTAGCTGTATTTCTGAGTTACTACTGCTCCTGAGGCAGGAGGAGATATGGAGCGAGATATAGCACTGATGTTTGTAGATGAGCAGTGCAGTCTGTTTCAGTGGACTGAGCAACTTCAATTCAATTCAATTCAAAAGAAAACAGACAGGGAGCTTTCTGTCATTGCATACACACACAAATTTATGGATCCATGAAATAATACGGTTTTCATAGCGTTGTTTTTCCCTATGGCCTCAAGTCCGCTGCCGTATCTAAACTTATGACTTACATGTCTTGGCCTTATGCGCGTCAGCCATGGAGGAAGACAGAATCGCACCCCTTAGGTGCCAACTCCCACTTAGGGAACCTCTGAACTTGGCTGCCGTGTTGGATAAAAATATACATCTTGCTCAAGGTCATTTCCAACTTCAACAACAGGATGAGCCTTTTCCATTAGTCATGTTTATTCTCTTCTTCAGAAATCATTTCACATTCTAAAGATTGTGCCTAAGAACCTTCAATCATTCCACAGTGGGAAACTATCTGTGTTGCAGTGCACAGAACAGTAGGACTACAAGTGGCATTTTATTTGTACCTGCTGAGTGTCCTCAACAGGTAGAGTCTTCATGAAGAGAGTTTTTCTGTTGTGTGTCCAGTCAAGTGTGGTTCAGATGAACTTGTAGGATAATTTAAGATACACCTTTATCCATCTCTCAGTGGAGACATTTAAATTTCATAGTTGCATATTACAGCAGAAAAAAATGAGAAAATAAGAGCACTCAGATTATGCACAATCAATTAGGATATAATATTTCAGATAAGAGATGATAGAATAATAAAATAATAAGATACTCTGGAGGTATGACTGCGATTCCACTTTCTCAATGTCCCTCAATGTAATCTGCAGTAGAAGCAGTCAAGTGGACATTCTGAAGTTGCAGTATTGCACTTTGCACATGATTGCAGTATTTACTTATTTACAGATGAATGACATTTACAGGCTCAGCGGTTCTCATTGCAGCCTTGGGATAATTTCCATCTGTTGTCCCACAATCACTCTCAAAAACTCATTCACCTGGGACTATTGTACATGTTGTGGTGGTATCTGAGAAACCTTCTCAGATAGGGGGAGAACTCGCAAATGCCACATAGGAAGGCCTTATCCGGAGGTGGAATCAAACCCAGGGCCTTCTTTCTGTGACCCAAAAGCTCTAACCTTTGTGCCACCGTGCCGCTTTGGCTGATGGTTTAGAATTCTCCCATCTCACGGTAGAAATAACGATGAGAGCCAAAGTAAAGTATCACCAAAGTGAGTGAGTGGGAGTGGCTTTACCCCAGGCGACTCTTCTCCTTGTCAGTGTTTGTCTGTTTTCCTGCTGCAGTGTGGAGCATCTGTCTGCACCCCCCCAGCAGATGTGCGCCTCAGCCCCTCTCATTCACTCACTCTCTCCAGGCTCATGTGTTTAATGATGGAACTGCAAGTAATCAACCGTCCCTCTTCTAGACGCCTCCTTATACCCAACTCCGTCTTTCAGGGATTAGTGCTACCATCATTGTGAGAAGAAACTATACTACTGAAATGACAAATTACATGTGGTCGACCTGTGCTCAACCACAACTGAACTTTTTTAAGACCACCATACTTTGATGGAGTGAGCTACAATAATTCTTGCAGTTTATCAAGCCACCTTGGATAGTTTTGGGCACTATATTTGTCAGTAATGTATAGGACATAATTTGGCACTGGTCAGAGGCAAACTTAAAACTATAAAATCTCATGGGAGCAAGACTAAAGTAGGTCTCCAGAGCGTGCCCAAGCCATATGTGGCCAATATGTCTAATCCAAATCAAATAAAACCCTAACTCAGTACATTGTGTAGGTTTAACGCAAGCTCTGATCCAAATAAATAAACTAAAACAGAAATATGACAATGCAAAGCAGCTCTTTACTTTTACTCTTTAATATCAGCCCTTCTCTTTTGGAACACCAGAGAAGGTAGGGTCCAACTCTGTCAAGGCGTTGGTTTTAGAATCCTAAGCTCTGTATTTAAAAAAAAAACAAAAAAAAACACAGGGACTGATTGGATTGCAATTATTGATTGTGGGTTGGAGTATGAAGCTTGAATGCTTCTCCCATTTTCTGAATGTCTCCCCCACCACATAGAACGATTGAATTAAAAAGTTCAATTTGGCAAAAGTTTTTATGACAAATCTGTTCAAAATCCTCTTCTTGGCCTGCAGGTGGCGCTGTGTTTCTCACCGGTGGGCAGTAAGCTCCGTCTGCGCGCCAGGAAGTTCCCTGCGGTGGTCAATTGCACAGCCATCGATTGGTTTCACGAGTGGCCCCAAGAAGCACTGGAGTCGGTCAGCCTCAGGTTCCTCCAGGATCTGGACACTATCCAGGTTGGTTTATTCCATTAGTTGATTGGGAGCTTGTCTCCATCAAAGACTATGAACAATGTGAAACCCATAGCTCAATGAATCGTTTGTGTCACTCTCACCATTGTGGGCTTAAAAAGACTAATAAAGGTTTATCTTAAAACATCTGTGGTTTAGTGCTCTCTGAGATCCTAGTGTTTCAATTGTGATATTATCTTTGTGAATTCAGATTTGTGCCATATAAGGGTTGACCAATCAGATGCCCTCTTTCGCAGGGGAAACTCCAAGTTGCCATACCAACCGTATTAGAAACAGGTCAGCCCTGAAGAAGAAATTAACATATGAGGGAAAGGGAAAAGCTCCCAATTTACTGGTTTATCTTCCTTCATTCCCTCATCTATGGTCATGAGCTTTGGGTTATGACCGAAAAGACGAGATCGCGGATACAAGCGGTCAAAATGAGTTTCCTCCACAGAGTCGCTGGGCGCTCCCTTAGAGATAAGGTGAGGAGCTCAGTCTCACGGGAGGAACACTCGGAGTAGAGCCGCTGCTTCCTCACGTGTAGAGGAGCCAGTTAAGTTAGCTCGGGCATCTCTTCCAGATACCTCCCTGGGGAGATGTTCTGGGCATGTCCCACTGGCAGGAGACCAGGGGAAGACCCAGGACACGTTGAAGGGACCAAGTGGGACCAAGATTGAGTATTCCCGAGCATATCAGCTTAGAGTGCCTTAAAGCTGGGGTGCATGTTTTAAGCCCAAAGTAATTCATTTTGTAAGTCTGATTTGTAAATCAGACATAACGTGTTTGTGAATGATTCCAGTCAAGCTGATTTGGTACTTATATTTCTTATAAAATGTTTGTAGTATTCCCAGTAGACAATAATGGCGTATATAGTCAACAGTTACAACAGTTTCTCTTCCAGCCCGCAGTGAAGGAATCCGTGAGCAAATTCATGGCATTCGTCCACACCAGCGTCAACCAAACCTCAAAACAGTACCTGGCCAGCGAGAGGCGCTACAACTACACCACACCCAAGTCCTTCCTGGAGCAGATCAAGCTTTACCGGAGTCTGCTGGGCCAAAAGAGCTGCGAGCTGAGGGCCAAGATGGAGCGGCTGGAGAACGGACTGGAGAAGCTCAACTCCACCTCTGCACAGGTACAGTCCAACATCATCCTGGAGGAAGACCCCCATACACGGTTATTCAGGTATCTGTTTCATTTGTGTACTGTATAAAATATGAGGTTTTACATTAATTTGAGTACATTCTGAGTGTGTTAAAACCTTATTTTCCAACGGGAAAAAGCCTTTAGTCTTATTTCAAGAACTGTTTCTTTGTATCTTTATAAAACAAGATAATTTTGCTTGTTCCATTGGCAGTCAACGTGCTCAAGTTAAGATGCTGCCAAATATGAGCAATTTTATACTCATTTGGTATCATTTTTGCTGTGCAATAATGTTGCTGTGGTCAAATACATAAACATATTAATGTATATAATATAATCATTTGGGAAATACATATTTAGCTGATTATTAGATTATTTATCTAAATTCTAGAACCTCCACAGTTCCACAAACAGATGTACAACCATATAGGGTTTGAAAAGGGGATTTTATGAAGCATATGCTTAAAAAGTCCCAAATCCTTATAATATCTCTGATTGTTGCAGTTTTGAGTCTTAAGTAGCTAAAATAAACTAGTATATGTGGCTGAGGCTTTTTTCCAGACACGTTTTCTTTTTATTTTGTGGGAAAACGTCCTTAAAGACTAAAAGTATATCACTAAAATATTTCGTAGCGGGCCGATAAAAATAAACTCATGGGATTCGTTCATCCTCAACGAACCAATGGGATGCGTTTACCACCTTCACACTCTTCCTGTTTCTCGGGGGGGGGGGTTGAGATGGTGCTATGGCTAAGCTAACAATATCACTTACTGCACCTTTAACTGGAAAATGACTCTGAAATAAAACAAAAAATCTTGTCTCATATCTATAACATCTATAACAGCCTTTACAAAAATGCGCACAATGATTTAATGAATCTTCTTGCAGGCCAGGGCTAACCACTTTACATCTGAATTAGTGGCAATGAGACTAAGGGCGGCACGGTGGCTGAGTGGATAGCACTCTTGCCTCTCAGCAAGAAGGTCCTGGGTTCGAATCCCGGTTGGACCAGGGCCTTTCTGAGTGGAGTTTGCATGTTCTCCCCGTGTCTGCGTAGGTTTCCTCCGGGTGCTCCGGTTTCCCCTACCACTAAAAATATGTACAATAGGTCTGGCATGTGCCTCCTGTACTGGCACCCCTGCTCCCAAAAATAACAATTGTAAACCGCTTTGAGACTCCGATGTGCAGTGAAAAGGCGGTATATAAATAAAGATTACTTACTTACTTACTTACTTACTTTCTGTTAGGAAAAAATGATGATCTCAAAAGATTTAATAGACTTTCATCACGTTAGCTTAACTTTTTGAGCCAAACTGAGTTTCATCACAGCCGTAAAGAGGTTAAAAACAAACATCTGTGGCAGATTTAATGCCCCTGTTTGATCACAACAGTCGCGTTCTTAATGAGTTTGTTAAATTTAAAACAGGTACTTGCGAATGTTTAGGATTTACTGCCTCGAATGAAATTTGGGGCGATAGTGGCTCAGTTGATAGTGCACTGGTCTTTAGTCCTAATGGTCTGCCACCCCCCGACTCAGAAATGGATTAATAAAGGGGACAAAACATGACATGACAAAATTTGGTCACACAACTCACAAAAAGGAAGGATTTGGACACACCTATTGTAGCATTCCCAGTCCAGACAAATGGCTTCTGCATAGTATGTCATGAAAAGCCGATACGATTCCTCTTCTATCCCGCAGTGGGCCGTGCATTGCTAATGTTTTGTTAAATAGTAAGTTATTAAACTTCAGCTATAAACATTTAACCCTGCAGCTTCTGTCTAAAAGCTCCTGTCTCAGTCCTGTAACAGTGTGATGTCATTGTACAACTCCGACATCACTATGACATCTCAGTCAGAGCATTTAAAAACCAAAATAGTGGCCATACATATTTTTTGGCATTTCATTAGTTTTTAAAGGGCAAACCCATGTGTAATATACAGTATCGTCTACAAACTCTGTGAAATATTCTAGCTATGAAAATAAGTAAATACATGCCTTTGAACAATACCCTGAATTTTGCAATTTTCACATAGTTTGGTCAACGTAATGGTCATTTGCCATATTTGGTGTGTGCTTCCTTGTCCCAGTGTGAGCGAGGGCGTGATGTCTTGTTCTTACGCGGGGTCAGTGCAGTTAATTGTGTTGTATCAGAGTGGCTATAGTGTTCCCATCCCGCTCTAATGACTGACATGGCGCTGACAGCACAGGTGTGGGCACAATGAAAAGCAATTTGGAGGAGCGGAGAGAGGCCGCGTGGTCACCCTGTCGGACATGTGTCTGCTATTAGTCCTGCTCTGATACCTGCTGCTGCCAGGCCCCGCAGGAATACTCACCGCTAATAATGTTTTTTTTGCAAATTTGGATGCACAATTTGTTGATTCATCGTGATTTGGGATGTCACAATACAAAATGTTAAAGATGGGATTATTATTCCTTATTTGGGACCATAATGTGACGGGATCTGGTGTGCGTATTTGAACTCGTAGGGACCCAGTGGCTGTAATGAGTGGTCACAATGACACATTGCTGATCAGGGTTGTCTATGGTTCTCTAAGATCAATTGTTTTGTAGGTTTTCTAAGTATCACAGCAGAGAAAACCTTCCAAACACTACATCCTATTGTCTCCTACGCGTCACTGTAATGCAGAGTAAAGGCACCGAGGTCCAATAGCATCTTATTTTTTTTAACATAAAAAGTTGTACAATGTCCCTTTAAAGTGTGTGTGTCAGCTTTTTTTATGATTTCATAATTTTGACTTTTCATGATGTAATTAAGCCAGTAGTTGGGCACTGATGAAGCCACAGCTTTTGACGTTCTGGCACTGTGACCATGGATGTATTATATTACCCGTCTCCAGCATAGGAGACCCCCTGCACTGCAGCTTAAATTCACATGGGCTGTTTCGGAAATGTTGCCCAAAAAAACATTGGGGAGCGGGGAGTGGTCCCCAATCACAGGTCCAATACCATGTCACCAGGGCCGCTTTTATTTTACAAGTCTAAACAATTTGATAAAAAAGAGTAAACCTTCAGTTGTATGCAGCTAAACAGAACAGTTTTTAACCTGGATTTGAACATAGAGGAAGCTTGTCCCGCATGTTCAGAAAGATTGTTCCAGATTTTAGCTACATCAATCTGAAATGCTGGCTCTCCATGTTTAGTCCTGACTCTTGGCACCAGCACGAGGTCAGTCCCTGTGCAGTGCAGTATGATAGTCTTGTTTTAAGTACTGTACATTATTTTCTGTGTGGGGTCTGTACCTCAGTCCCTCACCACCCAAAACATGAGCGAGAGATTTGTTTAGGCCCAAGCCGCGACTGGGGAAAAGGCCTATAGCTTTCACAATGGTGAATGCAAGGGGTGGCGGTGCGTGACGGACGCGTCAGTGCCCGTCACTCACCAAAACGTGACTTTTGCGTTCGTAAACTCACTTTAAAATGATGTATCAGGTGCCATTCAAACCTACATTGTGTTTTTTCTGAGACTTTCAAAAATTCTTCTTCACTTTGAATCTTAATTTGACCCCCTGAACATGAATGAAAACTTGGTAAATTTTGCCAAAAAAATTAACTTTTTGGTGTTTATTTTTATGGGACTAAAAAAATGCCAGAACAGCGCCCCCTACAAAAGTCAGTTAACATTGCGCCTATGGGAGGGGGTCCAAAGTCAAGTTTGTCGTACAGCCACAAAATTCGGTACGCGTGTTAATCAAGTCAAGACATGACATTCTTTTATTATGGCCACGCCCCCTGACAAACAGGAGGCCCATCAATTTCATTGCAAAATGGAAAAATGAAACATTATCCTTTTCACACATGTCGGTTGGAAAGCGGCGACTCCTCAGCCGTTTCACCGATTTGCTACACATTGTCTAAACACATGTACCATCATTTTGATTTCGTGAAATTTTTATCAGTTAAACGTTCGAGCAGCGGAGCGGCAAAATGTAAACTTTTTTTTCCCATTTTTGACAATACCAAATTTGCTCCCGTTTACACATACAAAGTCCGATTTGCACAACATTTTACAATTGTTCCGCTCCAGGAACATCAAACCAGCCTCGGCCGTTTTACAGATTTGGCTGAAAATTGCTTCCCATAATCTCTACACATCTACCTTCAATACATGTTCATAAAATTTTGATTATTCACATGGTCATCCAATGGGGACTGTATATATATGGACACACTCACAGATTATACATTTGCTTCTATTTACACATACAAAATCTGATTTGTACTAAACTTGACTCGGTTGTTCTACTCCTGGGCCTAGGTCACCTGAAGGTGTGAAATATTCCATTCAAATATTCTTTAGCGCCCCCTACAGACTGAGCCCAAGTTTTACATGGGGTTTTGAGCGTTGCAGCGAGGGCCATTCAACGCAGCTTGCGGCTTTGATATGTTCTTTTTACATTTTGTATGTGTTGAATAACCAATAAGAAGTGAAGATCGGGGACATTTTTGCACATTTATTAACATTTCTGGACTGTGTCATCCCTCTCTCTATGGACCAATGGCTCCTACAGTATGTGTTTGTTATTACTGCATTTCCTGTGTTTGAACAGTTTGATTCTTTGATCTGTTGTTGGCGAATCTAAAGCTTTATTAAGTCCTCCGAGATGCTGTTGTGACTTAGGGTGATACACAAATACATTGAATTGAATAGAAGGGGGTTGTTCTTCCTTCCTTCTTCTGCCATGCTCTGTATTCTGCAGGAAGCTCACGGGCTTATTTCATACGTGTTACGGATCTAAGGGATTTGTATGAATGTATTTGTCTTTTGTATATCTTTATCACTCCGTACACGTTTGACATTGTATTCTGCTTTGTTTTCCCACCTGGGTTTTCTTCACAATCGTGTAAATGTGGGAATAGTGCGTCTAATCTGATTCCAGCGTCACTGATAGATACAGTGCACTGCAAAGAAATGACAAAATATGAGGCAATTATTGCTTTAATCCACAGTTTTATAGTTTATATAAATTTGAGGTCATTCTGACAGTCTTAAAACAAGATTTACCAATGGGTCAATTAGTCTTATTTCATGAACTGATGCATTTATTTCTCATTCCAAAGGAGTCATTTCTGATATATTTTTAAAACAAGATCATTTTGCTTTGTCCAATGCTCAAATCAAGATACATTTTGCCAAATATGAGAGATTTTTGACTTTTTGCAGTTTTTATATTCTGAAAGGGTTCAGTCAGTAGTTAGCAGTGTAAGTCTGTCTTGACAGTAGTTGACAACTTGATTATAATTGAACTGTTATTTGCATATTTCCATTATATGCAACAGTGGCTCAGTTGGTAGAGCATTGGTCTTTGAGACCAATGCTCTTTCTCCACCGACTGCCTCTGATGTTAGCTGTCGTTGTGTTCTTGGGCAAGACACTTCACCCACATTTATTAGAATGAGTCTGGTGTGTGTGTGAATGATTGGTGTGGGTTGGAGGGGCCGATGGCACATACTGGTTGCCTCGCTTCTGTCAGTTGCCGCAGGGCAGCTGTGGCTACAGTAGTAGTTTATCACCACTGTGTATGTAGCCTGGTTGTACCACACCATAGTACAAAGTACATTTCATACTAAGGTCTGGATTTGCTCCACTGAGCTCCGTGAACAGGTGGGAAGGGTTAACTCCTTTTGCAGATTGAAATGATTGGATCCGAGTTTACCGTGATGTATGTAGTGCGCCCGAGTGTGTTGTTAGCATTTAGCATTTAGCCTAGCCATCTTCTTTGCCGCTAACGGAGCCCGTGGGGAGTAGCGCCACAATCTTGACCAGCGATTTCATTTGCTAAACATTCCTCTTGCTCCTGCTTCAATTTCTTGATAGAACCAGACCGGATTACTTTATTATCGCATTCTTCGCCATTGCCAAATCACAACCTGCCCGTTCGGCTCTCTGAGTAGCCGGTCGAAATACGACCGATTGTATTCGCTAACACAGGGACCAGACCCAGACGTTACATGCAGTGAAATGATGATTGAGCGGAGTGTGCGGATGGCTATGGCCAGGCCACCATGTATGGAGTGAAAGAATAATGTCATGTGAAGTGTCTTTAAGTGTCCAAAAAATACCTTTATAAAACCGATGCATCATTATTATTATTATAAATTCTGGAAGCTTCACTTGTCCCCTTGTCAATGTGCCCCTTGTGTAATGCGAGGAGATTTTTTCAACACAAACTGCCACAAGATTCATGTTTTCTACTTTCCCCTGAGTCTTCTTAAAAATGGAAAGCTAATTCTTAAACAGACAAATGGTCCCGGCTGACCTCGCTTCAGATGAGGGTCAAAGTCCACAGACGCATATATGTAGCATGTCAGCTGCTCCAGGCTTCTCCCACTGATGGGAACGGGGGTTGTGGCCCCACCCATCTGGGGTCAAAAGCAATTTCTTACTTTTCTATCTTCAAGACAAGCTTGTTTCTCTCACGTCACCGCACCACTTCATCAAATGTATGTTTCGCAGAACTGTCCATGCTTTTATTTAGTAGACAAGTGGCCTGTCAAAGGTTTCTATCCCCCCAATCCATTTCAAGCAGATACATTGTAAATACAGTTGTTCATATATTTGTAAATATGATGCTATGATACAGAGGTAAAGGGTGGAATGCTGCTTACAGACACTGCAAAAAGTGATGAAAAATAAGTCGAACATTGCTCAAATTTGGTAAAACGTATCTTAATTTGAGCACATTTTTACTGCCTTGAAACACAATTTGCCAATGGGACAAAGCAAAACAATCTTTTTTTTTTAAAAAGGTACAAGAATTGTCATTATTTAATTTGAAATAAAGACACAGTTCTTGAAATAGGACTAAATGGCTTTGTCCCATAGGTCAATCTCGCGTTAAGACAAACAGAATGTATTCAAGTTAAAATGAAAACCACTTGATATGAGCATTTATTATCTCATAGTTTGTCACTTTTTGCTGTGTATTCAAGTGTGGACGATAAATTCTTTTAAATGTAGATTTTGCCGTTTTTATGCAGGTGTGTAAAATAGTCCGGTAAGTTCTATACCTTGTACCTATACCTATACTGTTTTTAGAGTGAAGAACTTGTGACATGGTTTCTGATAGTTCCATTTGTTGTGGTTTGAGAGTGAAGTACCGCACCTTGACCCCAACAGATCCTGTTCCTTCTAAAAACCTAAACTCACATAAATACTTAACTTAGAAAGTCAGTTCCATATCCCACTCCACTCGTCTGTTTGCCACCTTTACATCTGAGTGTATTTACATAAACATGCCCACTCAAGCCCACCTGCACTGCTTCACACCCGCCTCTGTAATACACACAAGCTGAGGACCACACACACACATGCAGATACACACACATTCATGCACACATAAACACATGCATAAGTACACCACACACATGCACAGGCGGACACACACACACATACACAAGCACACACATGCACAGACGGCTGCACACACACATTCACAAGCAAAAACATGCTCATACTCACATGCACAAGCACACACACACACACACACACACATACTGTACATGCTCACATACACTCCCACGCACTAGCACACACACATACGCACACACACACTCACACATGCACGGCTGTGTACTTAAATACAGTATTTTATAAAAAGGTTTTCAATCACTGCGTCAGAGATGCAACGTACTCTTGACGTACAAAGGCAAGATTGACAAGGAAGTGTGTGTACGCATGTTCCTCTGTCATGTGGGGACTAAAGCCTTTTTTTATTCTCAACTTTTGTCTCTTTTTTTTTTTTTTTTTTTACAGCCGGTGCTTTTTAGTCACACTTTTCATTCCTAAGAAAGTAACACAAGTCAACCAGAACAAAATGATTTTGTTTACTTTTTCTTCATTTACAAAATGTTAATCCAAAAGCACAAACTGAAGCCTTGTCTTTTACATAATGGCTTGTCTTTTGCATAATACATATTGTGTGGGCAAGAATGATTTTTTAACCATGTTCCAACATTGTTCCTCATCATCCAAAACAGACATGGAGTTGTTTTTAGCTTCTTGCACGCTAATAGGATGTTCAAATGCCCCCACTTCTTTTGTATATGTACTGTAAGAACTGGACAAATGCTGACTAGGGGAGGCCTCTGAGTATAAATAATGCAAAATATTTGGTTTGAAGCATAAAGTCCCAATATGAGCAGATACAGCCGGTGTGTGTGTGTGTGTGTGCGTGTGTGTTGGTAGTAGTGGTCTTGTCCGCCTGGCTGATGACTCACCGCTCCCTCCAGGATACATTAGCTCCATGTTTTCTCCTCTCTTCTGGTCCTGTGATAAACGCGCTGCTGCTCAGCTCTCCTCCCACACACTTTTGGACACTCGATTGTCTGAAAGCCGTTCATTTGTTACAGTGCTTCCCCAGCTTCACCGTGCTCGGAGAAAAATAAGTAAAAGGGCTGTGTTTTCAGAAAGGGATTTAATAGGGCAACACTAGAAATAAACGTAGGCTGATGTTGTGAAAAACAGTGTGTGTGACAGCTACACACAATTCAACTCAGTGGATGGATATCGTCTTATAGTTAAAGCATAAGTCACACAAGTAACTATTTAGTATTGTTTGCAAAGAAGTGAATTATTGCAGGTCAAGTAATTCTAAGCCTGAATGTAATTTTTTTTTTCTTTAGTACAAGAACAAATCCAAAATTCGAAAACACTAAAACTCCCAAAGCCGTCCTTCAAATCAATGGAATGCTGAAAAAATTAAGACATAATAAGAAATTTCTAAGATATTATCTTTTAATAAGTTGAAAATAATTTGAAATACAGCAAAACAGTTTGTTGAAAGGCCTGGGTTAGGGTTGCTCATTTCTGGTGGAGCAAAAAGCTGACTCAGAACAAGTCGAGAACCAGCACCTTAGAAAATCTGCTTTCACAGCCATAGAATTTTGCTTGCCAAGTGACCAAAAATGGCTCCTTTTATATTTAGTATTCAAAGGAATGGAGCAGTCAAAGTGACAGCTCTGGAAGCTAAGGCCAGAACTGTTCACATTTAATTTCACTCGCTACAGAAAAAGTCACAATGTTAGACTAAGAATGTACTTGTAAGCCAAACACTTTCAAAAGGAAAAGCTGTTAACTTGGCTGCTCTGAGAGTTCTCGTGGTAAGGACTGAAGAAATTCAACCTTTTTCTTCAAACAGGAGGAGGTAGAAGCCGACACACTGTCTCACGTTGAGCTATTTCATCCTTCATAGCATGTGCAAACTTTGGTCGTCACCTCAGGCTGCAGAACAAGGGCACAGTTTTGGTTCTGGTATCAGTCTACATAAGATGTCAGAGCCTGAAGCATTACAGGAGTGAACATCGGGAAAAAACAACATGGGAACAAGCGAACAGAGACAGAACAAATCAAACAAACCAAATGCTGAACTGATCTTGTGATAAACAGTTGTATTTCTAAAGATGTATCTGTAAAGCACTTTATATTAATCCCACATCTTAGCTAAACAATAGAGGATGCATCTAAAGCAAAAGTTGAGACTGGGTGACTTCTGCTCCCCCCAGACTGCACCTCCTCTCAGCCCCTTCTGCCACAGCTGCCTGCTACGTACCGTCAGCATATCAAGCGGGAAATGTAGTTCCAGGCATCTCCTTGTCTCTTGTCTAGTCTCTTCAGGTTGAACTCCAGGTTTAGCTCCAGCTGTTTCCAATTTACTGGGGACTTGCGTTAAGCTGAATTTCTAGTGCGATAATGCGACTTACATCAGTCAAACCAAATTAGCTGTGAAAACTAAGAAAAACTAGCCAATCAGAGCACATCTGCCAGACAGCTCTTATTGTAGATACAGCTTCTGTTCATTCCAAGTCTTAAGACATCAGCTTTACAATTAGAGTAAGTAAGTACTCTGTATTTATATAACGCATTTTTCTGACCCTGGTCACCTAAAGCGCTTTACAATTGTTTATTGTAATTATAATTGATATTTTTCCAGTCTTTTTTTTTTAATATATATATATTTTTTCAATTAGTATCAATACTCAATATATGACTACATTACGCATCTCCATTCCATTTATCATGAATTAAAGTGTATTTTTACACTTAACATTTTTCTTTTATTTATGCCATAAATTGGCATATGGTATATTTCTGACCAATATATCGATAATCGTCATATCGTTATATACTTGTTATTGTGAGCTTTGTATCGCGTATCGTATCGTGAGGTACCCTGAGGTTCCCACCCCTACTCTCCACTCTCGGAAGCGAGACGCCGAACACATTGCGCATCAAAGCCTCCAACCAATACTCACTCCATTCATACCTATTGTACATGTTTTTAGTGGTATGGGAAACCTGAGCACCCGGAGGAAACCTGTGCAGACACATGCAAACTCAATTCAATTCTTTCTTGTATTGCCCTAAATCACAACAGTAGTTATCTCGGAGGACTTTACAAAACCATTGATTTCGCCAACACAGATCAGAGAATCAAACAGTTCAAACACAAGAAATGCTATTATTAAAAAAAAACACATAGAGCCATAAAGGGTAGATGACCAATGGCCATAAATGTTGATACATTTCCGTAGAGACAAACTCCACAAAGAAAGGCCTGCAGGTTGAATCGAACCCAGGACCTTCGTGCTGTGAGGTAGAAGCTCTAACAGCTGTGCACCAATGACAAGGTTTTGTTCTTACAGCCTGAGTTGCAAGAACAAATGTGCTATCCTAGTCTTGTGAATTATGAATTGGCACTTGACGAAATGTTATTGCATAGAGATGGGAATGGCGAAAGAGTGAATTTCGAACTCTTAGGGTTGTAAGCATATGATGGTTAATGGCTAAAGATCACATATTTTGAAGGATGGAAGGGCTGCTTTGAACAAGAGAGAAACCCTCTTTGAACAGAAATGGTGCAATCTTGTTTCCTGTTTACATAAGTCATTGAACTATTTTAAAAGGAGAATAAGAGGGTGTTTACACAGAGACGCTGCGAGAATCAAGAGATAGAGTTGATAGAATTGACCTTTAATTCACACAGAGGCGGTGTTTCAGGTGAAAACGTTGATAAACAGCCTCCAGAGTGGAACAGAACGGATACGCTCTGCCTTTTTTTTCCGAATGAAGAAAAACGGTGTGACCTCCACGTAAACGTAAAGTACAATGACGGCAAGTCAACTAATGCTACGTTTGCTTCGAGCGCTACACGGAGGAGAAATCTACTTCTTTGTCCAAACAAAACCACGCAAAGCTGTAGTTTCAGTTTCCATTGTCGCTGCTACTGTTACGAATGATGTTGTTGCATTCTCTCCTGTCTTCGTGGCGACTTGACAAGGATGTTGTTGAGGAAGTGATTCTACTGCTGGGGGTCGCGCGTGTGTGTTTTGTCGTTGTGTAGTCATGTAGACGCTCAGCACTCAGCCAGGAGCAAGCCAGCTCCCATGGGGTGGGGGCATGGTCATCAGATAAGGGGGGAAATCCATACCAACAATGTTATTTAAAATGAAATTGATTGAGTAGACATGAGGACCTCCACGATATAGCGATTTTACAATGTGGCCCCCGAGAAAGTAATTGCCCACCCCCAGCCTAGAGCGTTGTTTACCTTCACTGTTATTTAACTTGTTTGACAAAATATGGCAAAACATTTTCAGATTCCCTGAGAAATAATAAAAACAGCCATAAGTGATGTATTTACACCAATAGAAGCTTCTCCAACAGATACGCACCAGGAAAAAAGGCACGTTGCTCAAATACCACATACGCACTTAAACACTCCTTTCAAAAAGGTTTCCTTTGAGATGTGGGAGAACAAGTTTTGATAAAAGACCAACACAGCTCATTACCTTTGCAGCTAGGAATAAACAATTTCACTTATTTCCCCCAGGATGCAATAACTATGATGAAGCACACATTTGTGCTTTGATTGTAACACAGCCAGATGTCTGTCTGTTGCATGAATGAATCTATACTTAGTCGCCATGGTAATGTGAGGTCTAAGTATAGCCTTTTCCCCTGACACTTTTGGCCTCACTGATGTTGTGTTGCATCAAAGTGTTTCAGCCGCTTCCCAACTATTGAGTTTCCTCTTGGTCTTGGTCCAATTAGGCGGACTCCTCCTGTCTGCCTTTTCCTCTGGCTGATGGCTCACTTCATCGCAAAAACAACAAACACGTCAAGATGAGTTGGGATGACTTGAAATTTGTGTAGATTTGACTGAAAATGATCCGGAAACGGAACTACCCACAAGGAAAACTAGAAAGTGCAGTTGGAGAGCACAAACCCCGCAGATCAGCCCAAAAATAGGAATGTTGTCTTTACACAAGGGCTTCCATTATTATAAAATTACTAGAACTTACAGAGCCATCATTTTGGCTGCTCCCATTCAAAATGATGGAATTTTGAGTAATTGTTAGAAAAATTTACTTGAACGGATAACTTTGAATACAGCAAAAAGAAGTTGTTTAAAATGCAATTATAATACTATTCCAGCTGGCAGCAAGTAAGCAGTATGTTGCTATGGTATCTAGGGCTGGCTCTTCTCCAGTGGAAAATACATTTAAGACTGACACATATGTTTATTTACCACACTTCCAAAACTAAAGGTCGTCAAATTGACTGCTCTGGGAGTCACGTATTGTTAATCTAGTGTTAAAAATATGTGAAAGTCTGGCTCTCTGCTTCGATCTGCCCGTCAAAAGGGCAGATCGAAGCAATAAGCCAAACAGGCAGTGGTTCAAGAAAAGCTAAAAAGAACATTTTAAACCTTATGTCTTCAACAAACCAAAGTTTACAAATGCCCTGGCTGTTTCTCAGTGTTCATTTACTCTGTAACTAAAACAATCAAACAACAATACCATCTTGGATTAGGGGAAAAGCAGAGGCTGCATCAGAATTGAGCCAGTTTACCTCCTATCCTTTCTTCAAAGGTGACTTTTTGTGAGATGGGGCAGCTCCAAGTGACTTTCAACACAGTTTAAAGAGTTTAAACACTCAGTCAATTTTATACTAAAAAAGTCAATAAGATTAGGATGGAAGAAAACTGTTCTGCAATCTGTATTCGGTTCAGCAGATTTTGTGGCTGGAGGTGCTGAGAACAAATGCTCTACCTGGGGGCCATGTGAGGGTGAGTAAGGGTGAGGCCAGGCCACATTATAGGAGCTATATCCGTTTTTATTTTAGTTTGAATGTTTAGTAACGCCCCCTAACTCACTCATAGGTTTCTCATTTGGAGAAACCCTCCTAATCTCCTTTACGCTCTCCTCCCACGGATCTAGTTTTAGTAGCGATCTGATACATATGCAAACATTAGCATTAGCACAACTTCTTATAAGCTGTACAGCAGTCACTGATGAAATGGTATAAAAGCAACACACTTCTCACAAAATATACAGTACAACAACTGAAAGAATACCGGCAGTTTCGCGGTTTCGCCATTTTCACCCGGGCTTGATTTCTTCGTTGATAATTTTTGCGCTTTAGTTCCCTCTTCTCTTCCTCACTTTTGCGTCTTTTGGGCTGTGTATGCAGTTACAACCAGAGGAGTTATAG
Organism: Knipowitschia caucasica; assembly: GCA_964034765.1. NCBI lineage: Eukaryota > Metazoa > Chordata > Actinopteri > Gobiiformes > Gobiidae > Knipowitschia > Knipowitschia caucasica. The sequence continues at coordinate 34,835,958 of OZ035836.1, forward strand.
CCTCTTTCTGCTGCTATGTTTACCAGCGCTGCAGATGCAAGAGGAGGCGTGGCCTGTTTGCAACAGCACCGCTCCTCGTTCTGGCGTCAAGCTAGTTTCTACTCAGCACTTTTTATAGACTGAATTCATACACAAGCTGAATCAATGAGCTCAAATTTACAATTAAACTACGGATTTGAATACAACTTGTATGTAGTAATAAGTATTTTTATGAACTCAATAGAAAATAAATCATGTATAGTTCCATTAAGAGATATATTTATTAATGGTTTTTGTGTGTGCAAAAATATAGTCATTGGAGCAAACAGATCTATGCACCTGAAGATATATACAGTACCAATGCACGCACAGTTTAACACCTGGACAGAAACAAAAGTTGTGATATAAAACTGAAGGTCTGAACTAAACATAAACGAGTCACTGAACAAAAGACACACTTGACATTATAACAAAAGTGACATTGAACCGGTTGTAGAAAGGAGACACACACAAACAGAAAAACTACCCCCAGAATGTGCCATAATAGATGCATTTCAGCGAGCATAATCGTCTAATCAAGAACATATGATTATATTCAATGTACAGTAGTTTGCAGCTTTTTACAGTGTCGTACTTATCTGGTGCCAGATTCCTCATCAGAAGCCCTCAGAGCTGTCTCGTTCTTCCCCGAGGCCTGATTTCCTCTTTGTTAATTAGCCAAAAGACAGCCGCGAAGTGCGCACTCGGCTTTTATTTCCCCGGTGTAACGTTTTGATAGAGCGGGCGGTCACGTAGAAGGGCTGTTTGTCGGCGAGTTATGAGGAGACGGACGCCTTTAATTCCTGGGTTTATGTGCGTCCTTGGTCTGTTCTCTCTCATAACCAACACGGCTAATATAGTTTTTATTTGGGACGCTACATTCTCAAAAGAAGGGGATGTCTGCAGGAGTTCAATTGGTTTATATTGAGATTAGTGTCAGTGGAGTAGACGCCGCCGCCGCCTCTGTGCGGGGTTCAGACGAGGTTACATCATGGTTACTCGTTTATCTTCCTGTTTATGCGGCAGGGAGAGGACTTTACAAAGAATAACAAAACAAATACAGGCTAAATCTGCATGGTAATGGAAACGCGATTGTAATGAAAAACACTGCATAATAAATCTACGCTCTACATCCGACCTGGGCAAAGCGAGGCCCGGGTGCAACATGCGGCCCGTTTAACGTTTCAATGTGGCCCCGGGACATTTTCAATATGCACAAACTTCATACTGTTTGTATCTATTTATTGGATCTCCATACTGTCTCCTCCTATTCAAATGAATCTGAATCAATACTCAATGAAGGTTTGGAACTTCACGAGGGCTACGATGGCATGTTATACCTCATAATAATTCATCAAAGAACGCAATACTTCTTTAGCTTTAGTCTGGTTTTGGTTCAGTCCAAGAAAGAATTAAAATCTAAACATAACTGAAAATAATAATACATTTCAAAATTTCCTCAAAGTATCTCCTGTATTATTACTCATCTTTATTGAAGAGACAGTGAACAAAGAAATTAAGCTCAGCGAGAAATGAATATCTAGTATCCATCTGCTTCATCCTTTCAGCTTACATGTTATTTAACCCTTTGATGCACAACATACGCACACCCCTATTAATGCACAACATGGGTCTAAAATGACCCGCATTCATTTCCCAGGTTATCTCATGCAGGCTGAGCATTTCTTTGCTGTTTCTTTTTAATGCATTTTATAATTCAATAATCCAAGTATTCTTTAAATATCTTGTCTTTGATTACCAAACATCAGTATTCATATTTTTCCTGCCTTACTTTTTGAACAAAATTCATTTTTGTATAACTATATCAAGATTACACACATGGGTCAAATATGACCCATTTATTCAATTGCGATTTAAAACAAAAATGAAGGCATGTAATAATACAATTTTGCTTCAAATATCTATTTTAGATGGGATTTGGGCCAAACAATCATACATTTAAACGTTGAAACGTGTTTTTTTTCCATTTTGGAACACATACAATTACATCCGACAAAAAAAAAAAAACTGGTGCATTGACCAAAATAAAATAAAATATAACTGATCACACCGGTAGAGCACAACTTGTCAATTCAGTTCTCAAGATTCCTCAAATATAGAAAAAGTGACCACTACACAATTGTGCTCATAGCACACAGGCCTCTTGCACTGGGAACATGTTTTTTGATCCCACATCTTCCCATTGCCTCTATGATATGCTTTTGGAGTGTGGGTATGTCTTCCATGCGACAAGCTCTTTGCCCAGCTCCTAGATGAATAGCCGGCATGCATTGGTGACCTCAACCATGTAACCAGTGTGTCCTGCACTGAAGTTGATGTAAGCATTGAGAGTGGTTGTTCTCCATCTGTTGTAGTACTGTATCACCTCTGATTTCTTCTTCTGGCTGTCTTCATCCATTGCTCTGTTATCATGCATTGTGCTCAGGAGGATAACAGCCTTTGCCTTCTTCTGCACATGGTCACGTTGCCATTGAATCTGAATTATTGGCTATGAATCACCCTTGACTTGGATGGCTTTATGATAGGTGGTATGTCTGGCTTGTTCTGGCGAAGGCCCACAATAGTCAGGTTCTTCTCGAGGAGCTTCTCAGCCAGAGGGACACTGGTGAAGAAGTTGTCCATTGTGATGTTGCGACCGAGAGGGTGTGGAAAGCAGTGTGCTATAACATTTACATTATGTAAAGCTTTCATTTTCATTTTCTATAATCACCTGTCTGTCTGATTCCGCTTCACAATTTTAGAACAATGTTCTTCCCAAGGTTCTTCTGCCCCTCCTCTCCTGGCTGTCTTCCTATGTAGACAATTCCATCTATTGCATAATGGAGTCTTGAATCGCACATCCAGAAGATTTTTATCCCGTACTTCACAGGCTTGCTGGGCATATACGTACTGCTTCAACTTGCACCTGCCCTGGAATGGCACCAGCAGTTCATCTATGGTGACAGCCAGGGGTCGGCAACCTAGGGCACGCGTGCCACATGTGGCACGCCGCGCAATAAACACTGGCACGCCGGCACCTCCGCATTATTCTCACTGTATCTGTCCTGTTTTAAAAATAAGAGCATCTCCCTCTTTGTCTGAGCGCTTTTTGATGGCCGGCACTAGGACCCAGCGGACACCACTGCGGGGATAAGCTGCGTGCTTCCCTCACCGTTGTGTGTGTAGCTGTGGGTGAAGCCAGGAGCCTGCAGCTGCAGGTGTATGCGAGATTTAAACTTCTTTTTGCACATTCAAAGTAGTAACTGGTGTGCCATTCACTGCAGACGCCTCCTACAATCACTGTGACACGCTGTCAACACTGTGTGTGTGAAATCAAAGAGGGAACTGGTGAGTTTAAGCATTTTTGTGCTGCACAGAGCTAGGATGCGAGCCCTAGCCTCCGATGCGCTGTTGAATTTGAATATTGTTGTTCTCATGTTGATTCCCTGTGTAGCCGACTATGCCTTTTTATGTGCTCATGTATGGTTACCAGAGCATGAAATTTGCTTGTGTGCTCTTGAACCAAAAGTATTAATACATTTATTTTTGATATGTGCACTGAACTGAATGTATTTTGATTTATGGTGCAGAGGATTAATTGTGAATTATGAAGTGAAAATGAGCACTCTGATTATTGAGTATATATTTATTGAACATGTACATGTATTTTTGTAGTAGTGATGTATTGTTAAATGAAACTGTTGGATATTTATATTGGTCCTGTCATGCAGGCCAGGTTCCTTGGATCCGTCCGTCCATATGGACTTCTTCTGATGGCGAGCTGCCCCAGGCCGAAAACCTAGAGATTGTCAACCCTACAGTGTGGTAGGAGGCGAGCAGTCTTTGCTCCCCCACACACCACCACAAACTGAGACAATAACCTGAACTGGATTACTGCAAAGTACACGCTCCACCTTTTCAAACCAACCTGCCAAACCCAACTCAACCGGACTCTCTCACTCAAAACCTGTTCAATTATTTTTTGTAAATATTGTAAATATTGTGAATGTGGGGTGTGTGTGTGTGTGTAATCTATCCCCTGCCTTTGTAAATATCTATTAGAGGTGCAACGGTTCATCACTGATCCGTGATCTGTTCAGATCAACGTCTTCGGTTCGGTACAGACGTGATCCGCGGTTTGATTTATGAAAAAAAAGTTGTGCACTCCCACTATGTTGTTTAGTTCACACACAGCGTAATCATGGCGAGCGGAGGAACAGAGAAGCTTGTGTCATTTAAATCCCCGGTATGAGAGCATTTTGGCTTCACTGTAACTATACTGATGATTAAATAGTCGACAAAACAGTCACAGTGTAAATACTGTGGCACAAGACCGACCCTTTACGCACAGTCAAACCGGGCTAAAGTCAACTCTCCCGCGTATCCTCAGTTACGCTCACAACTGACGCTTGGACGTCCCGCGGTACCTATAATAGATCCATGAGCGGTTGAGATAACCATGAAATGTTACGATAACCGCTCACTTCATCACTGGAGACTGCGAGATGAAAAGTCGGGCGTTGCAGACACGCCCCCTCTACGAAAGTCAAGTGTGTCACTACAGGCACACAGCGCAGGTACTGACACAGCAGCACAGGTACAGGCACACAGCACAGGTACTGACACAGCAGCGGAGGAATGGAGGACAAAGGCCCAGTACCAATATCCCAGTTACAACTGATAATGCCAAAAATTATTATTATTATTTTTTTTTTCCTTTATTTGATTTCCAAGGTAACATACATTCAACAAACAAACAAACAAGAATATGTGTAGAGACACATATTTTAAGGAATACAGCAAATTGTGCGCGTGTGAGGGTGTGTGTGTGTGGCGTGCGTGCGTGTGTGTGTGTGTGCGGAACAGTACATTGTGCAAGCAACATTATTATTAATTTATGAACTATAAAAGAACAAAAAAAAGAAAAATAATGGACAGACAATAAGCATAACACTGGATGATAAGTTTTAACCTATGGCTAGAGAAGACATGGGATATATTGGAGCTACATAAAGAAAGAAATGGTGCGGTAGTAAATGTATAATGAGACAAACAGTAATACAAGTTATAAGAATAAATAGAATAATAAAAATAAAACAAATAATAATATTAATAAAAAAAAATTTTTTTTTAAAAATAGAAAATGGTCCAACCGATATACCCAGACGCAAGCATATGTTTGTACCCATGGTTGAAGTGTTTAACCTATAAGGATTGTTGAAGGCAGTTATAGTGGCAGAAGGAGAGGGGAAAAAGAAAAAAAAAAAAATAATACAAATAAAATAAAGTCTGCATACAGATATATACCCATAAATACATACATATATGTACCCACGGATATACACACGCACCTATACATTTATATACACACATAAAAAAAAAAAAATCATATGTGGATTACATATATTAAATATAGAGATTTTATTATATAGGGTTATCCCAAATTATTTACGCACACCATATTTAGAGATACAATCCCCTTCCACTTTCCCTATGTCTGATCCCTCCATCTCCCACCGTGCCTTAATGTGTAGTGCATTAAAAACATTTGTGGAATGTGGTGCATTAAAAAAAAAACTCAGACATACTTGGTAAGAGATTGAGGGGGGATGCTTTTTTGTTTTTTAATTTTCTTTTCTCTTTCCTTTCCCTTTTCCTTCTTCCCCTTTTCCTTCCCTTCCCCTTCTCCTTCCCTCCTTTTCTTTCCTCCATCCCTTTCCACGCCTTATCTATCTAGCTTACTTTATATATATGTATATATATATATACACACAATACACATATATACATGTATATATACATATACATACACACATACATATATATACACACACATGCATAGGTGTACGTACATATAAAAGAGATTTTTCTTTTTTGTCCTTTTCTTTTTCCTTCCTTTCCCTCTCCCTCCTTTTCCTCTCTTCCTTCCCTTCCTTCCCCTCTTTTTCTTTCCTCCCCTTTTTTTTTTTTTTTCCTACTGAAATTATAGTGAAAATAGTATAAAAAAAAAAAAAAAAAGGACAATCCTATGTAATATTAGTGGTGTTTATGAGGGAAATTGATTATAGGGAGAATAAATGCGTACAAAAAATAAAAAAAAATAGAAATAAAAAAAATAAATATAATTATAATAAATATAATAATTATAATACTGCCACTGCCACTGCCATCAAGAAGAGAAAAATGTATACAAGAATAATGATAATAATTATAATGAAAAAAATCATAATAATAATAATAACAGTAACCATAATAATAGTAATAAATAATAGTCCAGTTGCGACTTATATATTATAGTACAGGAGGTAAAGAAAAAGGCAAATAAATTAATGATCATAAGTAAGGAGGAGAAAGAAGCAAAACAAAACACATCTAAGTTGATTTCTGGGTAGGAGGAGGTATTGTGGTATTGTCAAGATCATAGCATTATGAGTGTATTGATGTGATGAGGGACGACCAGACGGAGGGTTCTATTGCGGATTGGTTGGAATGGTGCAGGGAGTTTTTTGTTGAGATGTATTGACTCATAAGATTTTTCCATAATGCAATATTTATGTTTGACCTTGATTTCCAGTTTATGAGGGTTGTTTTCTTGGCGATGGTTAGGGCCACTAGCAGCATATTTGTGTCTGAGTGAGTGTTTATTTGAGACAGGTCGCCGAGCAAACAGAGGGAGGGGGACATTGGAATATGGCAACCAATAAGTGAAGAAAGAATTAATTTGACCTTTTCCCAAAATTGTGAGGTGGGTGGACAATGCCAGAAGGCGTGGATATAGGTGTCTGGTGTGTTCTGAGTGCAGTTAGTGCAGGTGTCTGATGTAAATCCCATTTTGAACATTCTGTGCCCCGTGTAGTGAGTTCTGTGCAAGACTTTGTATTGTATGAGTTGTAGGTCTGTGTTTTTTGTCATAGTATATATGTTTTTACAGATTTGAGTCCAGGAGTTGGCATTGAGAACAAAGGCTACGTCTTCTGCCCGTTTGGAGGTTGGGAGAGTGGTGGATTCGTCTGATTGTAAGATTAATTTGTAGATTTTGGAAAGGCGTTTTTGTGATTTTTTAATGTTTGCGATTAGTGGCGGGAGGTTTAAATTGTTGGGGTTGTTTTTTAATATCGAGGTTAAGGATGATTTTAGTTGAAGGTATTCCAAGAAATGTTTGCTCTCGATGCCATACTCCCGGACCAGGGTGGTGAATGAAGCCAATTTATTGTGGTGGGTAATGTGTTGTAAGTGGGTGACCCCTTTTCCCGCCCATGTGATGAAATGAATAGTGTTTTTATTACAGCAAATGTCCGGATTATTCCAAATGGGGGTGTGAATTGATGGGGCCAAATTAGTGCTAGTGATTTTGTGTAATTTCCACCAAGCTGTCAAAGTTGAAGATATAGTTAGTGATTTGAAAAGGGGTTGTTTTTTTATTGCTTGACTGAGGAATGGTAGGTCCGAGATTTGAAGAGGAGTGCAAAGGGTTTGTTCAATGTCTATCCAAGTGTTATCTGCTGCTTGTGGGTGAATCCATTTGAGGATGTATTGTAATTGGTTGCCAAAAATTAAATAAATGCAGTGAATGAGGCTGGACTGGGCCCAAAATGGACCCCCTCCTCGGGAGAATCAGGAAGGTGGTTTAATATATGAGAGTAAATATCCTCATAAAGTGCCTTCTTATGTTGCACTTTGTGTTTTTCATTAATTATGTTAAAAAGACATAATTGGATGGATGGAATATGCCATCCATTTTCTTCCCCTTAATCCATTTCTAGGTCAGGGGGGTGGCAGTCAGAGCTGCACCCAGTTCACAGAGCACCAGCCCCTCACTGATCCTCCTGCAGGTGTTGAGTCCACAGGAGCTGTGTTTATTAAATAGACAAAACCTTTTTTTTTTTTTTGAAAAATGAACCGAAAAATGAACTGAACCGAGGTACGATCCCAACTGTGATTTTTTTCAAACCGTTGCACCCCTAATATCTATCTTTTAATTCACATCTGGACCATACCACTGTCTTTGTTATCTGTGATTTTAAACACCTCTCCCTCTGTGAGCCGAATCTTAGCTTCTGGTCTGAGACCAAATACAATCAGTTAACTGGACTTACTATTGTTATATACTACACTAGCTGTTTTTCAGTCTTTGAAATGTTTATAAATTATTTTGAAATACAGATACTGTTATTGTTGAGAATAAAATTCCAAGTATATTGGAAATGTTTATGTATTTTGTGTCATTTTTAACTTTGCGTTTATCGATGGTAATGGCACACTAGATGAGAAGAAAATTTCAAACTGGCACTCCATGTCACAAACGTTGCTGACCCCTGCCATAGATGAACTGTCTTCTGCAATTGACTTGTCCGCTGTCAAAATATTCCTAAGCAAACGTGCTCAAATTCAAAGCTTCTTACTGAATGCCACAGTGAATGCATGTGTGTGAAGTTCATGTAGGTCACATGTGTCAAAGTCAAGGCCCGCGGGCCAAATCCGGCCCGTGAATGAATTTTACATGTCCCGTTGCCTGCCATTGACGCACTATTACGTCAATTACGTTTTCCGCTATTTTAATGTTCCCAGATGTCTTTTATATCTAATATGTTTGGGGATAAGCTTGAGAGCATATTGAATCGAGCCAGCAGGTGGCAGCAGCGCTCTCTGAATGGTTTGAAAACAGCTAGATGCACTTGTTGTGCCTCTTTTTTCTCAGCTTTTTGGTGATTTCAGTAAAACTTCCCTCTACTCAACTGGGGATTACAAGCTAGAAACAAAATTATTTTTGCTGATGAAAGTAGACAGTCTATTCTTTCAGAATCTGGTTTCAGATTTCAGATAGTCATAGTACACAATATTCTGTGGGTCTTTGAAAAAATCATTAGAAACTGCTGGCAATATGGGAGTACCTGTTCTGAAATAGGCTAGCAGGCAATGAGTTAATAAACATTGAACCAGTCCGGCCCTCGGCTCGCAGAAAATTTGTTTTTTTGGCCCTCTGATGTATTTGACTTTGACATGCCTGATGTAGGTATACAAATGTTGAGCTTGTTCATAGAGTAAGAAAGGAAACATAAAAAATAATATTTTTTATAAATAAAAACATGTTATTTACTGTATACATGGAGTAATAAATGATAATATTTATATGTTACAAAGGTGTAGCAAAGCAACACTCAGCCATACATGAAATTACATTGAAAATGGATGTGGGTCATTTTTGACCCATGTTGTGCATTAGAGGGGAAGTGATACAAAAATCATTTTAATTCAAAAAGTAAGAAAACAAATAATAAAATGAGGATGTTTAAAGATCAAAAACAAGCTAATTGAGGAATACCTGGAATACTAAAAGATGAAATTAATCCATTGCAAAGATAAAGAACATAGAAACTCAGTCGGGTCACTTTTGACCCATGTTGTGCATCAAAGGGTTAATAAGATGAAGAGAGCAGGTTGTGCATGAACCGTGTATTTAACGAAGGTTCTGGCCTCGTTTTCACTGTTTTTGTAAAAAGACCAGTGATGGGAATAACGGCGTTACATTTTTCAGTAACGAGTAATCTAACTAATTACTTTGACTGTAACTATAACGCCGTTATCATTTCCGACATCCCGTTACTGCACGTTACTCAAGACCCACAATGAACTTCTCTTTTTACTTCGTGATAGGACTCGTGCGCGTGTTGTCATGAGAGAAGGGAGGATGAGAAAACCTCTCAGATGTTATTGGCTGATGTAAAACATATTTCCTTTACAATCTACATGTCCACAGTTGAGAGGATGCTCATAAATTGTGTTTTTGAAACAAATATGGGTCTTAATCACACTCAACCACGGCTTGTATCACCGTGAGGCCAGCCTCAGAGGAGCGCATGAGAGCGCAGAAGTCGGCTGCATACAATTCCATCGATAAGCTCCTTTCTCTTCCTGGTTTATCTGCTAAGGACAGCAACAGGTTTGGCTAACATACATATAACACATTTTAAAATAATTTAAAATGTACTTAGGGTAATTTTTGAATTTTTGGTAATTTTTTTTAATGACTATAGGAATGATAAGAAAGAGAGGTGAAGTGTAAGACGTTGATTTTAGAAATTGGATGCACCCGGCTGCAGCAAAACAGAGGAGTTTATGGAGGACACACGCGTTTTGTTTTACTTTTTAAAACTCATTGGACTCATTTCCAAATGGAGGATTACATATCTACGCTCAAACTATTATCTGGACTTAAACACGGACCTGCCCTGAACCGAAGTGGGCTGTGCAGGTCATTTATAAGGTAAGACCCATAACTCATAGTTTTGCGTTTTGTATGAACAAACAATGCATGAAACATATTCTGCTGTAGCCAAACAAACTGTCCACTTGATTTCTATGATATATATGTTCATCTGATTGGGCTGAAGTCAGTGCTTCACCGGTGTTTCCACATTCACAGTGGCGGGTGTTGGTGTTTAGTGCTTACAGCACAGAGAGAGATGAAGAGTGAACAGGACTTCAGCAGAAAAACAACCTTTTCTAGATGGAAATATCAGCACTATTTCAGACTCACTGAGGTTAAAGGTAAAAATGTGCACGTCGAGTGCACATTATGCTCCAGAACAAAACGAAAAAGTAACACAATAGTTACTTTTACTGGTAACTAGTTACTTTTATTGAGAGTGAGGAGTTGTCGTCATAGCACAGAGCCCCTCCCCGTCTCCGCCATGTTGGTAGGAACCCAGCGGCAAACAGTTGTTGTTAACTCGGTAGCAAAGGAGGTCATCGCTATTTCTGTTTTACCATGCCTGGAGCTCATTGCTGTGTGAAAAACTGCTCCAGTACCTCACACAATAAGAAAGGAAAACGTAGGAACAACGGTTTACAATTTTTTAGGCTACCAAAATGGATACAACATCAGGGAGCGCAAGTGTCTGACCTGACGAAGAGACGCCGGATGGCTTGGTTGGCTGCAATAAGAAGAAAGGACTTTACTTTGGATCTCACCCCCCAGTCGATGAGAGTGTGTTCTCTGCATTTTCACTCGGGTACGTCCTAAAATGTCTTTGTTGTTTTTTTAAAGTTAAGAAGTGTAGGTTACCTAGCTGTTAATGTTGCAAACACTGAAGTGCATCTTAAGTTAGCTGCCTAGCTAACTATCTAACAAACTGTTGCCTCTATGAAAATGCTTAATGGCCAACCATTAATGTTAACTAAGAATATTTAAGTTTCTGCTCATTATCCTACCTTGTTGGTGGAATATGGGCACTCAAAGTGTGTTTGTCTCTGTCTCTTATGTTCTCTAAACCAGTGGTGCCCAAACTTTTTTTTGTCTTGTGTTGCCACTACCCCCTGAGCCCTTTTATGAAACCATGAATAGCGTTACCTTCTTGTTTAATATTTCTTTAGATTCCAGATTGTTTAATAATCTTATTAATCTGATGTAAGTAAACCATTATATGAGATTGCTAAAAATAGTTGAGATTCTGTTCATGACATTATGCTACCTTGTTGCCAGTTTAAAGCATTGACTACATAGATTATTCTGTTCTAGGTAAACCATCATATGAGATGTTGGAGAATCACCCTGACTGGACACCATCCTTGCGGTTAGGCCACAATAATGTTAAAGAAACAGATGGAGCGCGATATCAGCGGCAAGTAAAGCGCAGGACCCAGCATCTGGAGCAGTCATCACTCCCAGCCCAAGCCCAGCAGCCTCCATCGCCAGCCCAAGCCCAGCAGCCTCCATCACCAGCCCAAGCCCAGCAGCCTCCATCACCAGCCCAAGCCCAGCAGCCTCCATCGCCAGCCCAAGCCCAGCAGCCCCCATCGCCAGCCCAAGCCCAGCAGCCCCCATCGCCAGCCCAAGCCCAGCAGCCTCCATCGCCAGCCCAAGCCCAGCAGCCCCCATCGCCAGCCCAAGCCCAGCAGCGCCCATCGCCAGCCCAAGCCCAGCAGCCTCCATCGCCAGCCCAAGCCCAGCAGCCTCCATCGCCAGCCCAAGCCCAGCAGCCTCCATCGCCAGCCCAAGCCCAGCAGCCTCCATCGCCAGCCCAAGCCCAGCAGCCTCCATCGCCGGCCCAAGCCCAGCAGCCCCCATCGCCAGCCCAAGCCCAGCAGCCCCCATCGCCAGCCCAAGCCCAGCAGCCTCCATCGCCAGCCCAAGCCCAGCAGCCTCCATCGCCAGCCCAAGCCCAGCAGCTCCCATCGCCGGCCCAGCAGCTGCCTCAAGGAAGGATGAGGAAGCTCTCACCCTTCCAGCTTGTCCTATTGACTCTAATGCGCCTCAGATTAGACCTTCCAATCCAGCACCTCAGCCATCGGTTTAGAGTACATTGGACAACAGTCGCTGATGCCTTTCACCATACCCTTGGTGTGATGTACACACAGCTGTGTCCATTAGTGCACTGGCCAAGCAGGGAATGCATATTGACCAGTATACCACATCAGTTTGTGGAGTCATTTGGGAATAGTGTGGCTGCCATTGTGGACTGCTTCGAGGTGTTCATCGAGAAACCCTCAAATGTACTAGCAAGGGCACAGACTTTCTCTCAATACAAACACGCATACACCATGAAATACCTTATTGTGATCACGGTGGGGTGGGCGCACAAGTGACAAGCATATAACTGAGCAAAGTGGTTTCCTGAACAAACTTTTACCAGGTGACATTGTGCTGGCAGATAGGGGCTTTAATATAAGAGGAAGTGTAGGCATGATGTGTGCTGAAGTGAAAATACCTACATTCACAAGGAGTCGTGCACAGCTGGAGGCGAAAGATGTGGAGGAGACTAGGGCCATTGCACATCTCAGAATTCACGTTGAGAGGGTGATTGGTGTTGTGCGCAACAAATTCAAATTCTTACATTCAACTGTACCTGTGCATATGCTTCTCAAATGTGAGGGTGAAAACCTAATGCCTTTAGATAAGATTGTCACTGTTTGCTGTGCCTTAACGAACATGTGCAAAAGTGTTGTTTGAGTGCCTTGTTCATAACTGAACCAACCAGAACCCCTCATGTCATCTGGATCCGAGTCCAGAGTCAGAACCAGACACGGAGAAGCTGCATTCAGCTTCTATGCTCCACATGTCTGGAACAAACTCCCAGAAAGCCTCAGATCAGCTGAAACACTCAGTTTGTTTACATCCAGGTTAAAGACCCACCTGTTCTCAGCTGCTTTTGAATATTTTTTATTCTAATGTACAAATCTGCACGGCTTCTTTTAAGCTGGAATTACTTGTCTGTTATCTTTTTCTTATTAATTTTTGTTTTTAATTTTAAATCATGCTTTTTATTCTGTTACTTTTTAATGCTTCTGCACCCAGCTGTAATGCTTCTTAATTTTTTATTTAAAGTACTTTGAATTGTTTTGTAACATGAATTGTGCTGTACAAATAAACTTGCCTTGCCTTTTTAATTTCTTTGAAATAAATGTTTGAAACAACTTCATGTGGCAAAGCAATATTTATTGAGAAATTAACATTTTTTGGAGGGGGGGTGTAATCTATTGGAAAAGTTAACAGTGCAAAAGAACGTGTGCAGTCAACGTATAAATATTTCAGCATGAAAAGATGGACAACATAATATAATAGTAATACTGCTGTTAGTGCAAGTACAACAGTGTTTTCACCGCCTGGAGGCTTGTAGATGGCCAAGTCCTGCACCCAACCACAGCAGAAAGCCTTGTAACTCTCCAGTGACTTGTGACTTCTAAACTCCTGCATTGTATAATAACTAACACCGAAAACAAGGTAATTCACTATATCCATGTACGTGCACGGAGGCAAAAAGTCAAGGTATTTTTGCCACTCCGCTGCAGGAAGCTCATATGGGTCTACCTGTTGTATGTCTGAGAGCTTCTCCAAATAACGTTGTTTTGCTTTTCCCTGTACGGTCCATTTCCTTTCGCCTTCACTTTCTCCATTAACTGTCTTGCTAGTGTTGTAATCGTAGATGTATCTACTGCCGAAATAATAAACGCGCTCAAGTTAAAGACCTCTGGAGCGTTAGCATAGACTGTATGTATTGAGCTTTAGTGGCGTTGCCCCTGGCAACCGATAGAGGATCCTATCAACATGGCCGACCGGATTAGACCCCGCCCAAATTATCACGTGACTCCTCATTCTCAATAGTGGAGTAACTCCGTTAGTAACTCAGTTACTTTTTGGGAGAAGTAACTAGTAACTATAACTAACTACTTTTTCAAAGTAACGTGCCCAACACTGAAAAAGACTGAAGACTTTTACCTCATTTCAAACATTTTACTTCAAACGTTGGCAACCACTTTTTTATTTATTTATCTGCACATAAAGAATAGAGCTTTACTAAGACTTTCAAGTACTTTTTTAAAAAACTCAAAAACATGTGTTCATACTGTCGCTGATCTGATCGACCGTCTCCTGCTTGTGTCCATGAATGAGATTTTTTAAAGTTAATTTATTTGGTATAGACCTAAATCCCGACAGCAGTCTGTAACACCCACATACTGAAGGTCTTCACCGATAGTTCACTCAGGAGGGCTGACATTCTTGTGTTATACAGAAACCTTTGTGTGACCGGCCTGTTTTGTGTTTTTGTTAACATTTGTATTTCTATGGACTATTGAATGTCATGCCCGACTCTCTCGGCCGCGTAATCAGGGAATATAACCGCTTCTGGAACATATTCTATAATATATTACTAAAATCACAAACATATGGATAACCAGTGTTGGGAGGAATACTTTGAAAATGTATTTCATTCCAACACAGAATATACAGTATGACCTAAAATGTATTTTGTATCCAATACGTTGGGAAAAGTAGTACCTGTATTCCGAATACTTAGAATAATTATTGTTATACTTTTAATTATTATGTTGGGAATAATTATATTTATTCCCAAAATAATAATAATTAATTAAATGTTTATTTACAAAACTTCTAAATTTCCAAATATTTAAATCCACATCCTCAATAAGTTGTTGAATGAATATTACCTTTGTGATAATTCAATAATTTGTTGTTTATTTTTGTAGAACAAAGAGCTTCAACTGCTGCCATTTGACAATCAGAAAAAATAGAATCTTCACTTTAACAAGGTTTTTTTTTTTACCTTAAACCATGATGTGAGAAAGGATGTATTCCCGTGATTTTCAGAAAGTAACTGTACTCTAAATGCTAGACTTCAAAGTAATAACTGCAACGGAATGTTACTCCCCAACGCTGTGGACATCATACACGTTAATCATTGGTTTAAAGATAACAAAAGCTTCCATTTCCTTCCATTGTTGTCTAAAGTTGCTCTTTCATCCACCCGACATCCCGAGATATTCTTCTTTCATTTCTTCAAAGGTCAAGTTGTGAGTTTACAGCACACATCTCTGTCCCGTGGAGCTCCAAATCCTCCCTGAAAAGCTCTCGCGCTGGACCCAGACACAAAACCTTTTTATTTTTCCGAGCCGATCTGCCACGTCGCCCCTTCTGACATCGTACGGTCACTAAAACATGAGCGATCACTCTTCCACGAGCCTGCGAGATTCAATTACACCTTAGCATTCGATTCATTACTGCGCACCATATATTCTCTGATTGCTGCTTATGGCGTTTGATGAGACTAAAACAGATTATTGTCAAATGGCCTCCTCTCCTGATTATTGATTAGCCCTCATATTACGTTATATTTATGGCGTTGTGCAGAATACGTTGACATTTTCACAGTCTGAATGCGAGGGCTTGGCTCCGGAGCTGCATCGCGCTCTCTGACAGATGAGCTGTTATTTCTTTTTGGCTTCCCGCGCCCATCGTTTCTCCCAGCGTTTATCTAGAGCGCTTTGCTATGGAAATTTGACGTAAATATCATCAATTATCCTGATGTTGTGTTTGTTTATTGCACCGTGAGCCAGGCTGGTTCACTGTCGGGGTGAGGTGGGTAAAGAACTGTGCAGATACGGGGCTATTTCTTCACAGAGTAGGCTTTCACGGTTGGTATATAGTAAGTAAGTATGTAATCTTTTTTTGTATTGCGCATTTTACAGACTGCGATAACTCAAAGCGATTTACAGTGTTCAGAGTTCAGATATTTTTCCATCCGCTGCACCAACAGTGATGACGGAAGCGAGACGCCGCATAAACTGTAAGTAGGTAAGTAAGTAATCTTTATTTATATACCGCCTTTCACAGACCAGAGTCACAAAGCGGTTTACAATTGTTATTATTTTTGGGCATTGGTCCACTCACTCCACACAGAGATGGGAGCGGGGTCGCCGAACAGGAGGCGCATGCCAGAACTATTGTGCATGTTTTTAGTGGTAGGGGAAACCGGAGGACCCAGAGGAAACCTACGCAGACACAGGGAGAACATGCAAACTCCACTCAGAAAGGCCCTGGTCCGGCCGGGATTCGAACCCAGGACCTTCTTGCTGAGAGGCGAGAGTACATTCAGACCTATTGTGCATGTGTTTAGTGGTAGGGGAAACCGGATCACCCAGAGGAAACCTATGTAGACATGGGGAGAACATGCAAACTCCACACTGAAACACAAGCTCTAACCGCTGTGCCACGTGCGTTATTTTACATGGAAAGGTGAGGTATAGGTCTATAGGAGACTTTTCTACTTCATCACCCGGAAGTAAACAAAAGGTGTCCACACTTTTTCTGTCCGGGCTCCTCATCTTTGGAACGACCTGCCCGAAGAGATAAGGCAAGCACAATTAGTATCCATGTTTTAATCACTTCTTAAAACCCACTTATCAAACAGCTTTTAACTTTTAGTTTTAAACTTCCCATGTTGTAGTTTACTGTCTGCTTTGTCTTTGCTGTGTCTTTCTTCTTGTGTTTGCTCTGTCTACTTTGTCTTCCTGTTTATATTCTGTCTAAATATTTTGACTTTCTGTTATAACTGTTTTATTGTTTATTATGCTGACTGTGCAGCGCTGTGTAAACATTGTTTTTTAAAAGTACAAATAAAGATTATTATTACATTATCAAGACAATCGGTCCTTCCAATTGTCAATCATTCTGACGATATATGCTTGTCCAATCAGAGTTTTGTTCAAAAACTATGTACCTTAACATGAGCCTTATCAATTCAAAATGACTTGTAAACTTTAGTTCTGCGACAGAAAGGACAAAGGACATTTGTGGTAGAAGTTTGTAATATTAGTGTGGATGGAGCTTATACAACTCCAGATCAAGGCTGAAAAGCTGATTTTACAAAACGTCTGTCCTTCAAAAGATCGCACTTGAGTTCTGTAGAGTTTTTGTCGATGTGGAAAAGTTGATCTTTCGTCATCTTGAGATTCCTTTTGAGGATTTTGCACATTTTTAAGCGGGGAGACATTTCCTTTTGATTGCATGCTCTCAGACCTTGTCCGTGATGACATATGCTGCAATAGCTGAAAGAGCAGATCTTAAAGCACTTCTGCACAGTCCAATAAGGCCTGTACCCTCCGGCTGTGAGGCTCCACACGGGCTCCCAGGTGCACTGAGGTATATTAAAGGTCACCTAACCTGTTCAATCAACTGCTGCCAGCTCTCTTTAGAACCATGCTTTTTGTAACTGCTCTGCTTGCCCCCGTGGAGATGTTTAGCCTGTTTCCCAGGAATCAAAGAACTATCTCCATGAAAGAAAGAACGCTAAAAGTATCAGTCATAATCACCCCAAACTACTTAATAACTTCTATTTGACTTGACTTCTTATTTGACGACATAAGAACATTCCCACTTCGCAAACACAAAAGTAAAATGTTTTATAACTGGTTACATCCGCGTTCTACAGTTACAAGTTACTCGAAGGACAATACTTTCCATCACGCTTCTGAAGAAGATGACAAAATATGCGCAGGACTGGGATTGTGCCCCAGCAGAAGACATGTTTTATTGTAGGTACACGTTCACATTGTTTTATACCCATGCAAACTATAGCACTTCCCCTCCGCATTGCTTGGAGCTTGAGATAACCAAAACGTCGAGTGATAAATTACTGACGACAGGCTGTGTAACAAGAGATACGGTCTTACCATTAAAGTTTGGGCTGTTGCACACCCTGCTCTTTATTTTCTAAGTTGTCCTTGTAAAAAAATCGGTTTGAAACTCCACTTTGCCATTTTAAAGAAGCTATACCCGATTTTTTTTCTAAGTAGTTCATAAAAATGCTTTTTACTACATACAAGTTGTATCATAATACATCATTTAATTGAAAACTTGAGGTAATTGATTCAGCTGTGTAAGAATTACAAGCAGTGAAAAGTGCTGAGTAGAGTCTGAGCGGGCCGCTCTTTCTCCTCCGCTCACAGAACGAGCAGCGAACGGCCTGCGTCCTCTAGCCTCTACAGCGCTGGACTTCAAAATTCGAATATAATTCTAAAATAAAAATGATGAAAAAAATTGTTGAATAAAAACATTTGAACAAATATTAGACAACCCTTGTAATTCGAAATGTATTGAATGACTGCAAATAAAATAGTTAGCTCCCAAAGGTTTCACCGGGACGTGCTAGGCAGGTAACAGCTAAGCTAGCTAGCTAGTTGTTTCATGGTAACTTCCGGGTTTTTCGCAATCGCTTTTTGTCACATTGAAACAGTATTTTTGTCATGAAAACGTTAACAGCAAATTCTGAAATCATCCGTGCATGTGTGTTAAGGATGTATATGTGTACTGTATTGTCCGATTGACGTTTAATGGTGTTGATTTATAGATATGTAGTTGTTTATTGAGCGTGGCTAGCTCCGCTAGCTTCTCTACACAGACAAGTGTGTAGTGACAGGTGCTGATAGCGTTTTGTACTTGCAGAGTAATGGCAGTATTTTACACACCTGAATTACAAACAGAGATTGCATTGGGCTTCGGTCATTATTGGTTTGAGAGTTCTGTTATCAAGAAAAATGATCGGAAGAATTGCTGCTGCTGCTTTGAGTAGTTCTATAACAAATAATTCAATATTAGAATATATTCTAAGGTTTTAAATTAATACATTCGGACGCGAAACTAGCGGTATTCTTTTACTTATATATTGTATTAGCAGTGCGTTGCTTTAGTGCCATTTCATCAGTGATTGTTGCACAGCTTACAAGAAGTTGCGCTAATGCTAATGTTAGCATATGTATCAGATCGCAAATAAAACTAGGTGGCTCTGTGTTATGAGAAATGAGAAGCCATTGAGCGAGTTGGGGGGCGGTGCTAAACATTCAAACATTGCAGAAACGGGTATAGCGCCTTTAATGACATTCCCCTGGGTTTTGTCCAGTGCTGAATCTAAAATTATTAGATTATTAAGGGACTTTGAGAGTTTTGCATGTTATGAAAGTGTAGATTCTAAGCTGCCCTGGACATGCGGTGATGGAGGTGAGGCTCATACAAAAGGATAACACTGATAAAGTAGCTTCTATTTGTTATCTACAGTTTGGAAAGGTCAGAAATGAGCACATTTCACACTTCTGGTGATTACTGTAAGAATATAGACAGATTTGTTTCACAATAAATAGATTTGAATCTTCGGACAAATGAAGATTCGATTACATGTTCACAATTACAATAAGATAAACATTATATTATATTTGTTCCTCACTGGGGAAATGTCATAGTTGCACATAGTTGCACATTAATGTCATAGTTGCACATTACAGCAGAGTAGAAGGGGAAATAAGAGTATTCCAGTTATGCACACATCAAACATTATTTATTATTTAAGATCCGAGATAAAACAATAATAAGATAATGAACTCTGGAGCTATAATTGCACTTGTGTCAATGATACGTCACATGTAGAGTATTCACTGTAGTCAGTCGCTGCAGCCATGAGGTTTCAGATTTACAGATGGTTAGTATTGTTCTTTGTATATTTTCATATTTAAGTCCTCCATGAAGAGCCGAGCTTCAATGTGGAGTATTCTGTTTATTCACATAAATTCCTGTTTATTCACTTAAATTCCCATTCATCCAAAGCGTATTTTCCATTTTTTTAACATTACCAGAATTTTGCAAACCTAATTGTGATTATTCGTCCTACAGTGGGGAAATGTCAGCGTTGCATCACAAGTTACAGAGCAGTAGGAATGAAAAGCACAGCACAAGATAAAATAGCAATAACTCTAAAATACTACTACTCAAATAAAACATAATGAAATCTCTAACTTTAGCAAAATAAAGAGCAAATCTGTGATCTTGAGCATAACTTTATCCAACAGCTTTACCAAACGCTGTAAAACATTTTTGATTTTATGAACATCCCCAGATAAAAGCACAAGTTAGAACATCCAACAACAAACTCAGCCACCCGAGTTTCTGAGGACATTATGAACGCAGCATTAGGCACATTCCATTATCAAAGTCAGCCATCGGCTTACATGCTGTACCTTTTGTCGGCCCGTTCTATTTGTGGTAGAAAAAACAATGTTGAAATTCAATACGAGCAAATCCAACAAGTGAATCATTTGTGTGGGATGAATTTCTATGAGCAGAAAATGTCAACTTTTGGAAATGTAATTAGTTGAGTAAACACACGAGTTAACGTCTGCTACTGACACAAATTTTCTAGTTGCCATGGAAACACAAGACCCACACACGCACGAGCAAATTGAACTCCTGATCAAGATGTGAAAGTACGTGACATTTTTACACCAGCCATGGCTTTTTTCGGTGTGATCAAAGACCAGGTAAAGATTTGCAGTAGATAAATGCCACCGAAGTGAAAGTTTTGTGACACAGTTTGTGGAATTTTAAAATAGAAATCCATCACTTATGTCGCCCCAATAAAAAGACGTTTATAAGTAAGGATTAAACAACAAGAAGCAGTGTTGGTCTTTACCTTGTTGTGAACCTTCTGGAATCCAGTTGTTGACTCTTTCGTTCATTTCTGACATTTGTTTTATGCTTGTGTCAAAACATTCCAAATAAAATGCAGCTGTGGTGTGACTATAACAAGAACGTATCATTACCCATTTTAAATTCCAGAATCCAGTTTTTTAAAATCCAGGTTGTCAGCCCTAAGTCAGATGAACTAAAATGGCCCTCTTTCTATAAAGTTTGGACACCCCTGACTCCTACCATGGCCAAAACACCCATACACTCATTACTGATTGGAAATCCCATATATTTTGTCTTCTACACTCTCAGAAAACATGCTCAAGGAAAGGGACTGCTTTATGAGCCAAGAACAAGCAAAAACTCCCGAGTGAATGAATAATGTGGTAGTTTCCTGGCTATGATGATACAGAAGAACTATTCTGTGGGAGATAGTTTATAATGCTTCTCAGAGCCTCAGCCAGAGGGACCATCGGTAGTGGCAGATAAATCCTTTTCCTGCTGAGTAAAGCAGGAAAAGGCGGTCTTCCTTCATGGTGTCTAGCTTTTCTTGAAATGTTTTTTTTGGGAATGCCGTTCTATCTACGAGATCGATATCTTTGCCTCCCTCAGCGGTTGTGGGTTGAAAGAAGCAATAACAACTTGCGCTACACAAATGAGCAATTTTTGTTTTTTTTCTGTTCATCACATGTCGTCTCTCTATATAATTTATCCAATCAAAAGACTTGGATGCTCTGACTCTGTCCGCCTGCCGCTCTGTCCATTGACTGTCAATACTGTCCCAGTGAAGCCAAATTAACTCTTTATTGGTTGCTGCCAAAGGTTTATTTTTATTTACTTCAAGCTCCGTGCACCAGCATGCGCCTGAAGACCTAAAGGCAGATGTTGGACATGTGATGCTGAATAATGATTGGATAAAAAGTTTCCACATCTTGACCTGGGGCTGGAAGCAGCACTAACAATTCAGAAAAACTATGAAGCGAAGATTGTAGACCATGGGGAAGCATTCAATACATATTTGTGGCAAAATTTATCGAAAACTATATATATACATTCCTGAGTATGTTTAGCCTAGCTGAGACAAAAAATGTGGATTGCTAACTTGCCTATGCAGGGCCTTTGATAACCCTAACCCTGACCCTTTTACATCAATATTTAGATTTGACCATTAGGTATCAGATAGTGTCACAAAATAGCCGTCAGAATCATGTTATGTTTGTGACAAGTTGTGTGATAGAACAATAGGATTGTCGATGAATTTGAGAAGTGGCACTAGACCATACGTCCCCTTTAAAATCAGACTTTCAAAGTGTCCTTTCTGAGGTCAGGGTTCCCCCACAGACACCACTGCATAATAACAACAGACCAGCCCCAGAGCTCAGAGGACACACACACACATACACGCACACACACAAGAACACACCCACTCACACACTCGCTCTGATAAAACCACCGGCTGCAGAAAAAGGCTTTGTGAGCTTTAATATAAACTGCATTTGACCCCGTTGTCATAGAAACAGACTCCATTAACAGACCACAATAGTCGAGTTAAGCCAGTGGCATCCTGTCGTCCCGAAACAGAAACGGTTCAGCCACAAACAGAGGATTGTGGTCGGTTGGAAGGACCTCAAGTGTAAAAGAGCCAACACACATTTGTTGCTGAATTAGTTTTGTCCAAGTGAAGATTTGAAATGTTCTGCTTCACTTCATAGTACTGTGATAGCTAATTATACGCAAAAAGCAGTGGCTGATGGGTCTTTTCCTTACTACAAGCGAGATGTTTGAAGAGAAACTATCATAAATGCTCTAAACTGGTGAATACAACTGAAATACATAGTCTCTCTGGTCTATCTCTGGTCTTTCTCTCTCCCTGGTCTCTCTGGTCTCTCTCTGGTCTCTCTCTCTCACTGATGAAACTGGTGAATACAACTAAAAAACATCATCTCTGGTCTCTCTCTCTGGTCTCACTCTCTGGTCGCTCTCTGGTCGCTCTCTGGTCGCTCTCTGGTCGCTCTCTGGTCTCTCTCTGGTCGCTCTTTGGTCGCTCTCTGGTCGCTCTCTGGTCGCTCTCTGGTCGCTCTCTGGTCTTGCTCTCTGGTCTCGCTCTCTGGTCTCGCTCTCTGGTCGCTCTCTGGTCTCTCTCTGGTCTCGCTCTCTGGTCGCTCTCTGGTCGCTCTCTGGTCGCTCTCTGGTCGCTCTCTGGTCGCTCTCGGGTCGCTCTCTGGTCGCTCTCTGGTCTCTCTCTGGTCGCTCTATGGTCGCTCTCTGGTCGCTCTCTGGTCGCTCTCTGGTCGCTCTCTGGTCACACTCTCTGGTCGCTCTCTGGTCGCTCTCTGGTCGCTCTCTGGTCACACTCTCTGGTCGCTCTCTGGTCGCTCTTAGGTCTCTCCATGGTCACTCTCTGGTCTCTCTCTGGTCGCTCTCTGGTCGCTCTATGGTCGCTCTCTGGTCGCTCTCTGGTCGCTCTCTGGTCGCTCTCTGGTCACACTCTCTGGTCGCTCTCTGGTCGCTCTCTGGTCGCTCTCTGGTCACACTCTCTGGTCGCTCTCTGGTCGCTCTTAGGTCTCTCCATGGTCACTCTCTGGTCTCTCTCTGGTCCCTCTCTCTGGTATCTCTCTCTGGTCTCTCTCTCTGGTATCTCTCTCTGGTCTCTCTCTGGTATCTCTCTCTGGTCTCTCTCTCTGGTATCTCTCTCTGGTCTCTCTCTCTCTGGTATCTCTCTCTGGTCTCTCTCTCTCTGGTCTCTCTCTCTGGTCTCTCTCTCTGGTCCCTCTCTCTGGTCCCTCTCTCTGGTTCCTCTCTCTGGTCCCTCTCTCTGGTCCCTCTCTCTGGTCTCTCTCTGGTATCTCTCTCTGGTCCCTCTCTCTGGTCTCTCTCTGGTATCTCTCTCTGGTCCCTCTCTCTGGTCTCTCTCTGGTATCTCTCTCTGGTCTCTCTCTCTGGTATCTCTCTCTGGTCTCTCTCTGGTATCTCTCTCTGGTCTCTCTCTCTGGTATCTCTCTCTGGTCTCTCTCTCTCTGGTATCTCTCTCTGGTCTCTCTCTCTCTGGTATCTCTCTCTGGTCTCTCTCTCTGGTCCCTCTCTCTGGTCCCTCTCTCTGGTCCCTCTCTCTGGTCCCTCTCTCTGGTCTCTCTCTGGTATCTCTCTCTGGTCTCTCTCTCTGGTATCTCTCTCTGGTCTCTCTCTCTCTGGTATCTCTCTCTGGTCTCTCTCTATCTGGTTATTCTGAAAACGTAACCCCGGGAAAAAACGAGACAACAACCTTTAATGGAATAATCTACTGTATGTCACCTTAATTTACAGGCTGATTATAATATACTTTGTTCATTTGAAATATCTTCATTGAGCTCCAAGAATGTGTTGAGTATTGCTATAAGAAAAGCTGCTTTGAACAAATTTACCACATTAGGCCATTTAACGGAACGACCACATTTTCACAGTGTGGGATATAGAAGCTCCAGGAAGTTTGTGTTTAAGACTGTTCTCTGCTCCGCACTCACAGCCCAGGCCTCAGTCTGTCTACTCTCCATGGCACATACAGAAGCTTCTCATATGTTCCGCTGCTCGCCTCCACAGAAGCAGCCAATCAGCTGACTGCCCTCCTGACTCCTGTCTTGTCTCCGATAGGTGGATGACCTCAAGGCCAAGTTGGCTGCTCAGGAAGTGGAACTGAAGCAGAAGAATGACGCAGCAGACACACTGATCCAGGCGAGTGTCTTCCCCAACCCTCTTCCTCCACACACAGCAGCTCTCACTGTCACCGTCGATAAGATTCATCTGAGCTGTGCTTTCAGATCCATTTCTGTGGTATAGTCTGCCCACATGTATTACCAGGCTTGTAAAGCAATGAACCATGCCATGCCATGTTCCTTTTAACTTATTATGTGCATTCAAGACTTCAGTCTGAGCAAACGCCTCTTCAACCTACCACCTATTCACGCCCATTTCTCTGGACTTTCTGGTGTCAGATGTTACCCAGAGGTTTGCCTTTTCAACATGTCAATGAATGGAAGAGACATTATTTATTTATGTATTTATTCTGTGTGTGTGCGTGTGTGTCTGTGTGTGTGTGTGTGTGTGTCTGTGTGCGTGCATGTGTGGCACGGTGCATGGTTTTTCTTTCGCTATAGCATCCATGAGACCCATCACAGTGGTCTAATGGATGCTATAAGATCAATTGTTTGGAAGGTTTTCTCTGCTGTGAGACCCCCGCACCAGGAAACCTACAAACCATTTGATCCTGGAGAACTGTGGACACGACCTTGTTAAAAAGTAAAAGCCCATGCTGACCACACTTACTGCTGTTGGAGAACTACGAGGTCAAATACACACAAAAAATAGAAACTTTATTTTTCTTCACTTTTGAAAACGTCAAACCCAACCATATCTTTCAATTTGATAATAGTAGATAGAAACATTCCAGTTGGTTTCCCCTCTCTTTAAACGTACCATATTTATAAGAAGGAGGGAAGGAATGTTACTACAAACACAGAGTGACAAAAATAATTCAGACTTTGAAGAGAGAAGAGTGCATTCTAAAGGAAGGACAGTTTAGACAAGTGAGCACAGAGCAGGCAGAGCATTCCATTTATAGGGAGCATAATGGGAGAAAGCATCTTCACTGGAGGAACGGCGAGAAGGTTCAGTCTGAAGATCTCAAGCAGCTCACTGACGTAAGAGGTGCTAGATTATATAAAATGTGAGATATTTCTCTTGTCTGTGTCAGGACACAGGGTGCAGCAATTGGAAAGAGCTAAACGCCCCGGATTTAGTTAAGACCTGAAATAAAAGTGTTGAAATAGTTAAATGACAAATACATATATTCACTTTACAACATGACTGCTGAGCCATGAAGTTCTCAGCAGTAGTTAAAGCCTCAATAACAAGGACATATTTACTCACTATATACTTTAACTGTAGCACATTGAGATACACTGACCAAAAGTAACTGTCGGTGTGTGCAGGAGGTGGGCGTGGAGACTGAGAAGGTGTCCAAGGAGAAGGCTGTGGCTGATGCAGAGGAGCAGAAGGTGGCGGCCATCGCAGTGGTGGTCAGTGGGAAGCAGAGGGACTGTGAGGAGGACCTGACCAAAGCAGAGCCGGCCCTGTTAGCGGCTCAGGAGGCTCTCAACACCCTGAACAAGGTCTGACTTCCCCTTACACCTGCCACTATGATCCACTGACACCCATACCTTCTGTAGAGTGAGGTGACGTGCACAGGGTGGATGTCTGATTTCATCAATGCAGTGCTTTGCTCTACTCTTAATTTTCCATATTAATATGGAATTTTTCCATATTTTGCGCTCTAACGATTTGCAATATTGTCAGCAAAGCAGACCTAAATAATAATAATAATTGGTTTTATTTAGTTCTTTTCAGGACACTTAAAGACACTTCACATGTCATTATTCTTTCACTCCATACACAGCTGTATATGAACTGAAGTCCGCATCCTCCGCGGCCGCTCTGGTTGTTGTTAGCTGGCTGTGAGCCGCTAACAACAACACTGTGAACGGCGCCGCGGTAACGTGGTCATAAAGACACACAAAACTATTCTATGTTGTGTGCGTGTCTTGATCTTGATCTTGATCTGTATTTATGCTAAACATCAACACATCGTTTCTAAATCTTGGAGTGGAAATAAGTCTATAAATGTTTGAAGGCCCCTGGGTTCTCTTTCAGTGAAATCCAGTTAGAGGGTTTAGTATTTGTTTACAGCAGTAAACGGTGGCCTTTTATAACAGGCAGCAGTACTGTAACTGTCCTCACCTCTCTCTCTCTTTTAAGCATCCTGCACAGAAGGCTATCAGCCTCCAGGGGGCGCTTTTAGAACAATGCACATCCTTTAATTAGACACTTTGCTTTATAGACCAGCTTTGCACTCCACAAAAGTAACGCCTAAAAACCAACGAATGATGGGAAAAACTAAATGTATGCAATGGCAAATCCTTGTGGAACTTTTTTCTGCTTTTGAAAATAAAAGCATTGTACCCAAATTAGTTCTTGAGATTTCTCTGGGAAAATTGAGTTCTTGTAAACTGTTTATCAATCAATCAACCTTTATTAGTAGAGCACTTTCCCTTCAGGGTTACACAAAATGCTTCATAGCCCATTTCACATCAGGCACAAATCATCACATAAATCACAAACGTTAAAATCCCCATAAAACATTGACATTAAAATCACACATGTAATCAAACACATTAAAACCACAAAATGATACAATTAATAAATAACTACAGTCCATTAAAAAGAGTAAAGATAAAATCCTTCAGTTGCAAGTACAGACGAACAGAACCTGGATTTGAACACTGTAGAGTAGAAGCTTGTCTCACATTTTCAGGAAGACTGTTTAAGATTTTAGCTGCATAAATCTGAAATACTGCCTTTCCTTGTCTAGTCCTGACCCTGGGACTTTGTCAAACCCTGATTTTAACATTATTCAAGATCTTTAATTTAAAACAAAGTCTCTTGTTTCCACAACAGGCTGAACAAAAAATAAACTAAAGATTCTTAATTCTTTGTTATCTCCACGGTGGGGAAATGTTCTATTTTCCATCACAAGTTACAGATAAGTAGGAATAATGAGCACATTCATCTTTCCTTGTTTATAAGACAGTGCTTTTAAACCTGCAAATCCCCCTAAACCATAGAGACAAGAAAAACAAGAGGGGTGAGTACACTATCTAAAAATGCAGGTTAAAGTGGTCAGGTGTTCTTTGAGGAACTGATGAGACAAGACAATTTGAAACAAGATTGTCAAAATATTTAAATAGGGAAGAAGACACACACACTCTCTGATGACCCTACACCTTTCACACACAAGTTGCTCGGTGCTGAAGGCATCACTCTCTTTCCTCCAGAATCTCAAAATGTTGGAGAATGAAGACATTTATCTTCTATGTTTTAAATGTAGCTATAATTCGTATAATTACCAATATTGCGCGCCTGGATACATTTTGTTCCGGTCTGATACATTCTAAGTACAGTATACCACACAAACACAAAATGTATTAGGCTTTCATTAGTCACAAAGAGAAATCTATTGTGAAAAGGCAGACTGGTGTAATCCAGACTTCTGTACTATCTGCAGCTCCCGCTTGTATAACTCTGCTCTGAACAGCTGGATTAAGGCGCGTCTTCACTGTAATAATGTCTGCTTTGTGTCGGGAGCAGAGGAGAGCAGGCCTGTGGGTTTAGGAGGAGTTGGGGGATTTTCCTGAGTCCCAGCGGTTTAAAGGTGCAGAGCTCGCGTTCACACAAGCAGAACAAACGACTTCATTAGCGCCGGGACGTACTTTCTGTCTGCTTCCGTGTCTAATCTGTTTGTCTGTGGCGCTTCCCCTCCGGCACGACTTCAAACTCAATTACAATCACTGCACTCAACTGACGGCTTCACGTGGAAAGAAGTTTACACAGCCGTCCAGTCGGAGTCATCTCCCCCCAAAACATTCAATATTTCAACGAGATCATGCAAATTAAAGCAAAGTATATGTTTGCTTGTCAAAGAAAGACTAGACATTTTATAATATGTATAATGAATGGATTGTTGGGAGATCAGCTTTTGACAGTTTTTGGCCATGATATAGGGATTTTCTCTTTAGTTTTACAACAATACTGATGAGTCTGGGAGGTAGTACAGGATTCCTCGGTGTAAAAGCAACAGGTTTAAGGACTCTTATATACCTCAGTCCAGTACAGATGTGTGACCTGTGATGGAACATGTATTGTACATGTTTTCTCCTATGTTTTCTTTTCTATGCGTTCCATGAGGAGGGGACTGAGTAAATTAAACTGAAAGCTCCTTGTTTCATATTGTAAATCTATTTTGATGATGTTGTTTTATTTTGTTATGTGATTGTTTTCTTTTTTCTTCTTGACCTACTGTCATTTTCCTGTGTTTTTAGAGCAATCTGACTGAGCTGAAGTCTTTCGGCTCTCCGGTGTCAGCGGTCACTAACGTCACAGCCGCTGTGATGGTCCTGACTGCCCCCAATGGCAAAGTTCCCAAAGACCGCAGCTGGAAGGCCAGCAAGGTCATGATGGCCAAAGTGGACGCTTTCCTGGACTCCCTCATCAACTTCAACAAGGAGAACATCCATGAGGCCTGTCTTAAAGCTATCCAGCCCTACCTCCAGGTCAGAGCGGCCCATCCACTCAGCTCACATGTCTCAGCTGTGTTCACCATAGTCAGAACCACATACTAGACATGAGCAATGCTAACGCCCTAGCTCAATGAGGCCCAATAGGAAAGTTCTCATACATGTAGTTTTGCTCTGACTCTATCTGGCTCCTATTGACTTGGCTCAGAAACCATTTGTGCCACATTTACCATTTTGGGCTTAGAAAATCTGTGGTTTTGCACACTGTTTGAAACTGGTTTGCTCGGTAAGGGATAATTTATAGAATGCATTATCATTATCAGAATATAAGTACTAACAGGGTGAACCGGTATAATGTATTCCCCAATTAACATTCAAATGTGTTTATTGATTGTTATTTGTGTTTACTGAGCAGAGCATGCGTGGCTAGCTCCGACTGCTTCTCTTGCAGAGACGGAAGTAGTGATGTCGTGTTGCAGAAAGTCCGAAGTGGTCGGACTACTTGCAGTAATCTTTACACACCTGAATTACAAGGAAAATTGCATTGCCATGGGCAGCGGCCATTATTGGTTTCAGAGGTCCGTTATCAATATATAATGACTGGTAGAACACATTGAAATTACATTCAAATCAATGGAGCGTTCTACTGCTACTGTGAGGAGCCATATCATGAACTGTGATATTGTCTTTATAAATCCAGATATGAGCCATGAATGGATTGCCCAATCAGGAGCCTTCATTCATGTGGGGTTGTCCAGCTTTACTTAACAGCAGTTTTGAAGTCACAAAGTAAGTAAGTCCAGCATTAACTAGTGCTGTTTCAGGGCTATGATGAATCAGAATCATTTTAATGCCATGTGAGTAACAGGAAGTCACAAACTAGGAAATTGCTTTGAGCTAGTTGTCTCTGAGTTTATATATAAAAGGTAGACTTGAATTTTGTCTGTGGTTTATTATCAATTCAGGGTTGAGATTTGGTTGGAAGTGGCACAGTGTGGACCGCCACGCAAACGTGAGAGCTTCAGTGACACGTCTCTTTTTGGTTTAAGTTGCATAAAATAAACCATTTACTATGTACTGTATGCTCCTTTGAAGCATCTATCACAGGATCTGTCTGTCATTAGTTTTCCTTCTCAAGTGGCCATCGAGCCACAGGCTGTATACAGACATGTGTTTGACATCCTCCTCATCAAGTCTCTTCATGTATGCATACACTCACACACACACACACACACACAAACATGTCATCACACCTGTGCTTGCACATCTCATCAGCACAGAGGGGCATGAACATGAAAGTGCGTGTCCATGTTAGTTCCACGCTGTGTGCGATCACAAACATCAGCCACTTTAATGAAACACTTCCATTCTAATGTTTCAATAACAAGACACAGTTGTTTATTATGTGTCCATTCTGTGCCTTATGCACGGTACAATTCTGAGTTCGTGCCAAAATGTGTCTGCAGTGTGGTGGTTATATGAGCTGCAATTATCACTGCAGCATCTCAACTGCTGATTGTGGAGAAATCAAACATATTTGAATGAAAAGCTGTGTGAAGTACAGCTGCAGAGGACTGTAAACACAGCACTGAGGAGCTGAAGCTGGTCACTTGGACTATTTACTGCGGAACACAAGCCTCTAAAGCTCTCCTCTGTCCTCTGACTTTGAATAAAGGTCATGTTCAGGCAAGACGGACATTAACAGTTTGCTAATACTTTTAAATGATTGACTTGGAAGGTGCCCAACTCTACACAATTCTGTGGCCAGAGCAGTGCACACACACACACACCCACACAGAGACCCACACACACGCGCGCGCACACACACACACACACACACACAAAGAGACACACCCACACAGAGACCCACACACACATACACTCCCACACACACACACACAACACACACACACACATACGAAAACTCACAGACACACACATAGACACTTACACAGACACAAACACACACACTCACACACACATTGCTTCGGCTCATACACAGAAGTGGATGGTCTCTACAGTGTGAGTAGCTGAAGTTGTGCGTCTGTCGCTCCGTACAGTGTGAGTTTGAGGATAATTTTGCACGACTAAAACTACATGAATCTGCACAGTGTCAGCCCGGTCTCAGTTACATGCGATTATTTACTAGAATTGTGATCTAAAACACATAATTGAAAAAAGTCTATGGATATAAATGTCTTCCCAGCAGAACTGTGCCAAGACTGAGGTGAGTCTGACCAACATTTGGCGTCCTCCCAGGTCTCATATGGGCTTTGAATTGGTTCAGTTTGGTCTCCTATACTTATTTTTAGCTTGTCTTTACATCTCCTCTGTGTTAAAGTACATATATACGGTGCATTTCGTCCACTAACTCTTTTAAAACTCAATGTATGTGCCACTATGTCTTCTTGTAACCAAATATCCTCCTACTCCTCAAACTCAGTAACTTTTGATTGGCCATCAAAGCGTGGCAGCGCCTATCCGAAAAGAGTGAGCTGTGTAGAGATGAGGGGACAAGTTACAAGCAGCAGTACAGACTTGAGTTGGGCTCTGAACCAGTTGGATGTCATGGGGAGGTTATCGGGAGTGAGGAAGCGGTCCGTTGAGATCTCCTTTCCGAGAGCGGAGGCGAGTGTAATGCATCATGGATCTGTAGGGACAGGGAGAAGTGTCAGAACGAGCTATGACTATGTTGCAAGCGCCTTTGCGTTTGGAATGCTTGAGGTGGAGGTTGAAGTAGTCGGGATAATATGACAGGTCAGAGAAGGCAATGTCTCGGGATGCATTAAAGGTGGCGTGAGAGTTTGTGAATTTGCTTATGCGTAAGAAGCCCATTTTCATATAGGATGCAGCGGAGGAGAGAAGGTGAAGAGACGGAGGGACTAGACCAGGGCGAGGGATTCCATGCAGGGGATCTGGCATGGCGATGAATTGGCAGAAGGGCAAAGGCGTCAGAACTCCTGGAATTTAAAGCGAGAGAGAGAGTCAGCAAGACAGTTAAGGTGACGAGGGACGTGACGAGCAGTGATGATAAATTGTTCAGGACTGAGAGCCATGTGATGCGTCTAAGGAAGACATGATTTGGGGAGAGGATGAACGACCTCTGTTAATTATTTCAACGACGTCGAGGTTGTCGCACGTCACGGAAATCCTTTTCCTATGCCACGTATGGTTCCGCAGCACGCAGGCTACGGTCACGGGATATATCTCGTGGAGCGCGGAGGAGATGCTTCAAGGGAAAGCGTCGGGCCGGGGCCCGGCGAACCACTGGTCCTGGAAAAACCCCCAAAACCCACGGACGGGGCTGCGTCCGTGAAGAACCGCGGGGCATCTGAGACAGGATGACGTCACTGTAAAAAAAAGATACACCATCCCAGCGGCTCAGCAGACGGGACCGGAACGCCAGGTCGGAGCGGCACCCCGCGTCCGGGCAGACGGCGTCATTGAGGGAGGAGACGGAGCCGGCGAGGGAGAGGAGTCTGGAAATAAAAGAACGACCTTGGGGAATGATACGGATGGCATAATTAAGATGCCCGAGGAGGGAGAGCAAGGACGCCTCGAAAGTGACGGGAAGGACAAGGCAGACCGGGAGAAGCGCGGATGCGTTCGAGCTTGTCCAGCGGGAGGGAGGCCTCCATGGCGCGTGTGTCGAAGCGGATGCCGAAAAACTCCAGAGCGGTGGCGGGGCCTGTGGTCTTTCCGGAGTGAAGGAATCCGAGGGCAGAGAAGGCGGGCCTGAGCTTGCGGAGAGAGCCCCCGGAGCAGTCTGAGGGTGGGTCGACTACGAGGGAATCATCGGGGAGATGCAGACTTTCGGCTCTCCGGTGTCAGCGGTCACTAACGTCACAGCCGCTGTGATGGTCCTGACTGCCCCCAATGGCAAAGTTCCCAAAGACCGCAGCTGGAAGGCCAGCAAGGTCATGATGGCCAAAGTGGACGCTTTCCTGGACTCCCTCATCAACTTCAACAAGGAGAACATCCATGAGGCCTGTCTTAAAGCTATCCAGCCCTACCTCCAGGTCAGAGCGGCCCATCCACTCAGCTCACATGTCTCAGCTGTGTTCACCATAGTCAGAACCACATACTAGACATGAGCAATGCTAACGCCCTAGCTCAATGAGGCCCAATAGGAAAGTTCTCATACATGTAGTTTTGCTCTGACTCTATCTGGCTCCTATTGACTTGGCTCAGAAACCATTTGTGCCACATTTACCATTTTGGGCTTAGAAAATCTGTGGTTTTGCACACTGTTTGAAACTGGTGTTTCGGTAAGGGATAATGTATAGAATGCATTATCATTATCATTATCAGAAAATAAGTACTGACAGGGTGAACCGGTATAATGTATTCCCCAATTAACATTCAAATGTGTTTATTGATTGTTATTTGTGTTTACTGAGCAGAGCATGCGTGGCTAGCTCCGACTGCTTCTCTTGCAGAGACGGAAGTAGTGATGTCGTGTTGCAGAAAGTCCGAAGTGGTCGGACTACTTGCAGTAATCTTTACACACCTGAATTACAAGGAAAATTGCATTGCCATGGGCAGCGGCCATTATTGGTTTCAGAGGTCCGTTATCAATATATAATGACTGGTAGAACACATTGAAATTACATTCAAATCAATGGAGCGTTCTACTGCTACTGTGAGGAGCCGTATCATGAACTGTGATATTGTCTTTATAAATCCAGATATGAGCCATGAATGGATTGCCCAATCAGGAGCCTTCATTCATGTGGGGTTGTCCAGCTTTACTTAACAGCAGTTTTCAAGTCACAAGGTGAGTAAGTCCAGCATTAACTAGTGCTGTTTCAGGGCTATGATGAATCAGAATCATTTTAATGCCATGTGAGTAACAGGAAGTCACAAACTAGGAAATTGCTTTGAGCTAGTTGTCTCTGAGTTTATATACAAAAGGTAGACTTGAATTTTGTCTGTGGTTTATTATCAATTCAGGGTTGAGATTTGGTTGGAAGTGGCACAGTGTGGACCGCCACGCAAACGTGAGAGCTTCAGTGACACGTCTCTTTTTGGTTTAAGTTGCATAAAATAAACCATTTACTATGTACTGTATGCTCCTTTGAAGCATCTATCACAGGATCTGTCTGTCATTAGTTTTCCTTCTCAAGTGGCCATCGAGCCACAGGCTGTATACAGACATGTGTTTGACATCCTCCTCATCAAGTCTCTTCATGTATGCATACACTCACACACACACACACACACACACACAAACATGTCATCACACCTGTGCTTGCACATCTCATCAGCACAGAGGGGCATGAACATGAAAGTGCGTGTCCATGTTAGTTCCACGCTGTGTGCGATCACAAACATCAGCCACTTTAATGAAACACTTCCATTCTAATGTTTCAATAACAAGACACAGTTGTTTATTATGTGTCCATTCTGTGCCTTATGCACTGTACAATTCTGAGTTCGTGCCAAAATGTGTCTGCAGTGTGTGGTGGTTATATGAGCTGCAATTATCACTGCAGCAGCACAACTGCTGATTGTGGAGAAATCAAACATATTTGAATGAAAAGCTGTGTGAAGTACATCTGCAGAGGACTGTAAACACAGCACTGAGGAGCTGAAGCTGGTCACTTGGACTATTTACTGCGGAACACAAGCCTCTAAAGCTCTCCTCTGTCCTCTGACTTTGAATAAAGGTCATGTTCAGGCAAGACGGACATTAACAGTTTGCTAATACTTTTAAATGATTGACTTGGAAGGTGCCCAACTCTACACAATTCTGTGGCCAGAGCAGTGCACACACCCACACAGAGACCCACACACGCGTGCACACACACACACACACACACACAAAGAGACACACCCACACAGAGACCCACACACACACACAAACACACACACAGAAGAGACAGACACACAGACACACACACACACATACGAAAACTCACAGACACACACATAGACACTTACACAGACACAAACACACACACTCACACACACATTGCTTCGGCTCATACACAGAAGTGGATGGTCTCTACAGTGTGAGTAGCTGAAGTTGTGCGTCTGTCGCTCCGTACAGTGTGAGTTTGAGGATAATTTTGCACGACTAAAACTACATGAAACTGCACAGTGTCAGCCCGGTCTCAGTTACATGCGATTATTTACTAGAATTGTGATCTAAAACACATAATTGAAAAAAGTCTATGGATATAAATGTCTTCCCAGCAGAACGGTGCCAAGACTGAGGCGAGTCTGACCAACATTTGTCGTCCTCCCAGGTCTCATATGGGCTTTGAATTGGTTCAGTTTGGTCTCCTATACTTATTTTTAGCTTGTCTTTACATCTCCTCTGTGTTAAAGTAAACTTATATATCGTGCATTTCGCCCACTAACTCTTTTAAAACTCATTGTATGTGCCACTATGTCTTCTTGTAACCAGTGTGCCATGGCCAGAAGTGTGCCTTCAGATTCAGATTCATTTATTTGCCATTTGCAGTAAAACCACATAGGAAAAACTGTGCAAGACTACCCCGGTGTGCACCAGACAGAGAAGACGACACACACCAGAGCTCTTGCCACAGCGCCATCTTTACGGCGCCATGCGACAAACAGTAGAATAAACAGCAGAGAGCAATAACATACAGTTTCACAGACAGTTGGATAGACACATTGTGCTTTGTATAAACCACGGGTTTTTTTCTCGGGATGAGCACCTCCGACTGCCGGCCCAATGTGGCTGTCAGAGGGGGGCGGGGTCAGGGAGGGGGTGAGTCGGAAACACAATGAGGAGTGGAGGGGAGGGAGGGAGCGATGGATAGGTAGAGGGAGGCGGGGGAACGGGATCCTTGCTGGAGACTGAAGATTGTTGTAGATTGTGGGACCTTGTTATTATGGCCTTGGCCGAGGAATGTGAGATAAGAGTGGAGAGAAGACACAGCAGGAGAAAAACACATCGCCTGAGGGGGACAATATTGTATGCAATGTAGCAGTCAAAAGCAGGCAGATATTCTATTAAATCCAATTAATCCGAATTGCGGCGCCCTCAGACCTCCGTACACAGGGGCAAATCCAAGCCGGGTCAGGGAGTTCAAGCCTGACACACAATGTCATTCAATCTCAACTCCAATGTTTTATTCCCTTCGAGTGAACGAGCTGCGAGGTCTTTTATCAACTGTTCCACCAACACCACTCTCCTTTGTCCAGACACGGCACTCTCAACCACGACTCGGCTAAGCTCCTTGTACATCCCATCAATTTTGTTGGCCAGCAGGTCGTGAATCTTGCGAACTGCCATGCCTCCGAATTTGCGATAGAAGAGAACCGCTCCAAACCCAAACAGGAGGATCCCCACCACCAAAATGCCAAAGATATATACGTCTTCCGAATCTTCAATGGACAGGGTCGACAGACAGAGGGGCTGCCTTGAGATTTTGTCTGGTATGCCTTTTGAAATATATAGCTAAATGGTAAAACAAAGGAAAACCATTGGAAGAAAATAATGTCAGAAGATGGCAAATACGTTTTTTTCTATGTGCATGTTGAAGTTATTCAATAAAATTTGACGATAATGACAATGCATTGTTAATTAAGTGTATGTCAAGTAGAATTTTTCCGTCATTTTTAGCTGGTGGTGTGCCGCATGATTTCTTTCAATGCTTAAAGAGGTTGGGGAACACTGCTTATAACTATTAAACCGATGAACTGAAAACAATTGAAATCAAGTAAATCAAAAGTAGACGTTGTATCGCACGGCGGCAGAGGTGCGCATCCCGCCCACTCTCTCTGTGACAGACACAAAGCCCGCGGTTCATTAGGAGCTGAGGAGGCGGCACTGTGATGATGGGCTTCAGCGGAGCGTGCTCTAGGTGTGTCGGAGCGCAGATAACGTGAACCCGACGCGTAAAAAAGAAATCACTTTAATTAAGACCAATCCTCAGAGCAAATGCAAACTCACGCTTTGAAGCCGCACCGGAGTGTTCGCCATTTAAAGTCTCATTAGTGCGGTTTGACCAACTCTCCTCCATGGCCACAACACCCAGCTATGAGGCTCTTTGACGGCTTTTATAGAGTTCATTTGTGTAGGTTAAAATATTGTTAATGTCGTCAAAATTGAATACAAACTCCTGAATTCTCCTAAATCATACATCTATTGGGAAAATTGCATCCATTTTAGTGAACTATGATGCTGTTTGTGGTTTTATATCACATCCAATTTTGATTTAGGATTTTGTCTTCAGTCTGGACATGTGGACCTCCCCCATCATCCCCTCTGTGTGGTTTATTATCAAATATTTACATACTAGTTACAAAACCGTACAATGCAAACCAAATGTCAAGGAAATAAATGATCATGTTTGTCAGGACTTTCAGAAAGGGAAAAAATGCAATCAATCAATGCTTGAAACACTGTATGTCACGTATTGAATCAGGCGGCACGGTGGCTGAGTGGATAGCACTCTCGCCTCTCAGCAAGAAGGTCCTGGGTTCGAATCCCGGTCGGACCAGGGCCTTTCTGAGTGGAGTTTGCATGTTCTCCCCGTGTCTGCGTAGGTTTCCTCCGGGTACTCCGGTTTCCCCTACCACTAAAAATATGTACAATAGGACTGTGTGTACTGGCGACCCCGCTCGCATCTCTGTGTGGAGTGTGTTATAGAATTACATACCCCAAAACAAGGAGAAAGCCCAAAAGTATTTGTCTTAAATCAGGAGCGTAAGTTTATTGTAACGCACGTGCGGAGAGCTAGCATATCCAGCAGGCAGCATACCCAGCTCTGGGGCGCAGAGCTCAACTTCCTGTTTACATAGACACACATGAAAGACAGTCACGCCCACAACCGATGGGAGGGGGCCACCGGTGAAGGAGGCGCATAGGAAAGCGCAGGCGCCATGCCCCTGTGGTGAGGCAATCAGACACAGGGCATGGAGGTGCGAACAGACAGACAATGGTAGAAATGCAAGCATACAGATGCGAGATGCGAAAGACACAAGGGTGTGACAGACAGCAGGGACCTTCACAAAGCTCAGCATGGCGTCAGAAGGTCGTCTCTGCATCGAAAAGGCCTTTTACGTCCGTGTATTTGCTGCGGCTGGTTTTAATCTGATTACTCTAAAAACTGTCATTACACTCCCCTCTTTTGATAATTCAAAACCATTTTTGCATTAATCAGTTAAATACCAGAGGCATCGTAATCACATCACCTTCAAGCTTGAAACACTTAAATTATTGCTGTCCAAAGTGGACAAGAAAAGAAACATGCTTGTCAAAGAAAGAGCACATTATAATAACACAAATGGATCCGGACAGCGATAAGAGAAGACAATATTAACATAATAAACACGGTCAGCACGGAAAGTAGTGTCAGTGTGGCCAGCATAACAGTCCAAGGCCCATGCCGGTCTTAGCCGGGCTACGTTCGGTAGTCTTTTCCGCGGGAATACTCACGAGCAGTGCCGTCTCGCAGTCAGTGGCACCGCTCCCTATGAGCGTGTGTGGAGCGTTAGTGGTCATGGCGATGTTTGGTCTTGGAGCGGCAAGACTCTAATTGCGTTGAAGCCTTGGCCTCAGCACTCGGTTGGGCAGAGTGCTCGGGGTTTGGGGTGTGGAGACCATGGCTTGAGCACGCTCCAGATCGGCCAGGCCCAAAGCTCGTTTGATGGGAGACCTCATGACAGCACGCTTCACCATGTGCCTCATCAGGAACTGTAGAGCAGCCCTCATCTCCACCTCCTCCGGACACACGGGAGACGAGACACCAGGGGGCACTCCAGCAGAGCTCAAATCTGCATTATGGCCAGAGGGAGCAAGCTCTGGAGAAATCTTTGGAATGGGCAGCAGCTCTGCATACTTGCTGCAGCTGAGCAGAGCGCTCAGGGCCTTCATGGCTCCCAGGCCTTGGGGTCCGGGGGCTGGGGAGTTGGGCAAAGGGGGGTCGCCTCGGGAACGCTGGGATTCTCTGGGTGTTGTTGTTGGCCTGCTTCACCGATGGTGGTCGCACGCCGGCCGACTTCTTCAGCGTAGGGAGCCGCGGATGGGCCTGGTCCGTCCGCGCCCTCGGTGTCCTCGTCTATGGCCCTCAGTGGCAGCACCGCACGACAGTGGTTGGCGTGGATCCAAGTTGTCCTCTCCGCGACCTTAACGGCAGTGTCCGTCACCAGGAGGGCGAGGAATGGGCCGAGCCAGCGCTTGGACCGCCAATGCTTTCGTCTCGTTTCCTTCACCAGGACCCAGTCGCCTGCGCAGCCTGTGGCGGGGCGCTCCTGACCTGGGCAGAAATAGAGGAAATAGAGGACAAAAGTGCATTAATTTCCTTACAATAGGACAGCATGTCGTCATCACACAAAGAGGTGCTTGGCAGATCTCTGTTCGGGGGTCCCGCGCCCAAGTTGGGTGGTCTGGCACAGAGGATTTCGAATGGGACTCTCATGCGCATGTACATGAGTGCCATTCTCTCGCTCGCACGCGCCTCCGGACCAGGGGGCGTAACTGCAGTGTTTACGTATATCAATGCCCAGAAATTCACCCACTTCCTCAATGACTTTTGCTACAAAGTGACTGCCATTGTCACTAGAGATTTACCCTCGGGACACCCCATCGTGGCACAATTTCTGTGAGCAGAGCTTTCACCACCGCGTTGCTCGTGGCGTGTTTGCATGCAAATATTCAGTCCATTTGGACCAGAGATCCGCCAGACCCAGACAGTATTACTTACCTTGGCATGGTGTGAGTTCAACAAAGTCCCTTTGGACATGTTGAAATGGGCGCAGGGGCGGAGGATGAGCAGCCTGTTGGATACTTTTGGGACTTACCTGGGTTGTGCGCGAGGCATATAGCGCATGTTTGGCAGAATCTCTGTGCAAATGCCGTAAACCCCTTTGTATACCAATTTTGTGTGATTAAATCACACATCCCTCCTTTTGAGGCATGGTCTCGACCATGTGCTACAATTGCAAACTGTCTGAAGAAATGCCGTGGTAGGCACGGTTTGCTGTCTGGTCCCAGCCACACACACCATGCCGTCGTTGAGCCCCATTCCCCTCCCACAGCAGCGTCTCTGCTGGAGTAGCCAGTGTCTGCATCGCTGACAGAGAGGAGAAAATATCAACGTCTTGGGTGAGGTAGTGTGTGTGTGTGTGTAGAGGTGCGTATGCCGCTGCCTTGTCCGCGCGCCGATTCCCTGCAGAGATGGGATCAGTGGCATTAGTGTGGGCCTGGCATTTGCGTACATCGATCTCTAAGGGCAACATTACAGCTCTCAGCAGACGTTCAACCTGTGTGGAATTAAGAATTGGTTTACCATCAGATTTCATGAAATTGCGGTGTTTCCACAGTGCCCCCCAGTCGTGCACCACAGAGAAACCATAGCGCGTATCACAGAATATGTTAACAGTTTTGCCCGCTGCCAGCTCACAAGCCCCGGTGGGCGCGACCAGTTCAGCGGTTTGTGCTGAATGGTAGTGGGGCAAACTACCAGAGT
This sequence comes from Knipowitschia caucasica, assembly GCA_964034765.1. Taxonomy (NCBI): domain Eukaryota; kingdom Metazoa; phylum Chordata; class Actinopteri; order Gobiiformes; family Gobiidae; genus Knipowitschia; species Knipowitschia caucasica. The sequence continues at coordinate 34,876,274 of OZ035836.1, forward strand.
CTATAGTATCAAAATCAGAACACACAGCATAGCCGACTCGGTTCTTCCCAGTGTTGTCACGTGACGCGGCTCCGTCTGTATAAAAAAAATCAAGTCAGGATTAGTCAGAGGCACCTCTTTCAGGTCTGGCCTGGGAGTGCATATCTGTTCTATTGTGGCGATACAGCAGTGTGCCTCCCCTTCCTCTGGCGTGGGCAGCAGTGAGGAGGGGTTCAGCTGTGTGCATCTTTTCACCGTGACATTGGGGAGTTCAAAGAGCACCGTGTTGTATTTCAGCCAACGAGCCGCAGAAAGGTGAGAGGTTTTCTGCTCTACCAGGATCAGGGAAACAGCATGGGGCCCAAGCAAAGTTAGTTCAGTGTATCCCACAAGGTCACGTGATGCTAGGGCCGCTTTCTCAGCGGCAGCCACAGCCCGCAGGCAGCGAGGCAACCCTGCTGCCACGGGATCGAGTTTTGCTGAGAAGTAAGCAGTGGGTCTCAGTGGCCCTCCGTGAGACTGCAAAAGTACCGACACCATGCACCCACATCGCTCATCCACAGTCTGAGTGAATGGCCGTTGGGTCAGGGAGACCTAGTGTGTGTGTGTAGATTTGCTGTTCCGTTCATCTCCAGATGCTTTTCTCCCGGATCGTCCTCAATTCATATTGTGGGCTTTGGTGCCAAGGTAGAGGCTCATTTCCTCATGATCCATACTACTGTCATCCCTGGAGCAGGGGTAGTTTATCTCTCATCTGAAAAAGAAATATCAGAACACAAAAAAAAAACACAAAAAAAAAATGCCCACTTTCGCTTGTCAATCTTTTTTCCCAATTGGGCAAAACATAACTGCATTGACAGACGGTGTGTGGCATCAGGGCGGAGGCTGTAGCCAAATACAGAACAACAAAATGTATGTTTCTAATTTTATACTCCCCTAAATGTGAGTTTACAAACCAAAGTTGTCCTTCAACCAACGACAGCTCACTGCGGTTGGACCGACTCACTGTCAGGACAAACAGCAGAGGGAGGGACTCCCAATATCTTCAGCAAGGTATTTCATCTCCGAGTACTTTCCGCAGAGTACTTTTCTCAGAGTACTCATCCCAGAGTACTCTCACTTTTACACCTGTTCAATAAAGCTTGTTATCTTTGAATCTCTAGTACTTACACCGTATGCTGTTGACAAAAAATAATTATTCCATGATCACATTAAAACATTACAGACACATTTGTTATTCCATGATTCCGTTCAGCATTCCTCATTTCACACATCACACTCATATCACACTCACATCACACTCATATCACAGTCACATCACAGGCCGATTCCCCACGTTAGTATTGGTCCAGAGTTTGTTAAGGTCAACGTAGTGTACTTTGACATGACACACAAACATATAACATACACAAAACATATAACACACACAAACATATAACACACACAAACATATAACAACACAGAAGGCCTGTAATTTTAACTTTGTTATATTTTTCCATGTCCAATTCCAATTGTCTCATGAGCTATTTCTATTGTTGCAACTTTCAGAGCCTGCAGAGCTTTAAAAGAGTTTTCCTAAAAGGATCCATTTCCAACTTTAGTGTTTACCACGTGGTCTGTATTTCGGGCTTATCACAGATTGTGTCCCCTATATCTCTAATGAGCTCTTGTCACCTTAAAAATGTTTATTTTCCTTATTTTTTCTTTTTCAATAAAGCCAGGTCGGATTCATTAAAAATGTAAATTAGTCTCAAACTTTAATACTTCACCTTTTTGTTTCACGATAGCCTATCTTCACTACACTGCATGAATTTTCAAACTCCAAGTTATTGTCTGGGAACGACCGGAGAGAGCAGCTTAGGTCGTTCGCGTGGTTGACCTCCAAATTTTGTGCGGGCGTCACTCTATCCACTTGTTGTGGCTAATAACTTAGCAATCTCAGGGTTTGGTGTCAATTTCCAGTGGTAGTTAACTTTTGGGACCGGTGCCTCCTTTTATTTATCTATTTTTAATTGAGTCTGCACATAAGGTCTCGGCCTAGTAGATTAACCGGGCACAATGGGGAATATAGAAAAGAATGTTTAAGCTGGTTGCCCTGAGAATCAAAACACGTTAGCGGTGACGTAAATTGCTCTTTAGTCGTCTCTCCCCACGCTGCTAATGAGAATGTGAAGCGGCCACTCATTTTAGGGGAGACAGAAAGGCTGTCACTTTTAGCACAGAATTTGTTGCCCCGGAGTCATCCAGAATTTTAACTTGTACACCACAGATTGTTAGCGTATATTACGGGCATGAATTATCTCTAAAAAGTGCCAATTGCAATTTGTTGTTGTTCAACTTACATGAGCGGTCGCTTTGGTGACGAATGTGAACCCGGGTTTGGTCAGTCGCTCGTGTTTCCTCCACGCCCGCCTCTGCCGTCCTCTGGCCCCGTGTGAGCTTGAGCGTTCCTCTGCCTTTAACGCCTCCTCCGGTAACAGTCCTTCGACCCATGTCGAGCACACAGTCTTTCCGCCGGGCTGTGGAAGTTTCTCAAAGTCCGCAGGAGGCCCAGGTAGCCCAAAGCGTTAGCCTGTGGTCCATGAGGGTTGGTGAATAACCAAACGTGCCGGTACTTTTGGCTTCTTCTGTTTGCGGTGCGGGGGCAACTTTCAACGAGGTTTCAGCGGGTGCGTTTTGTGTTTCACGCTGTCGCCTCCGTGGGGAACAGTCACGGGATTTGGAGCAGTTTGTCTCTGGCCTCCAAGGCAGTTGTCGGTGTCTCACATATCTGCTTCCCCCGCTTCTTCTTCTGCGGTTTCCTGAGCGTGTATCTGCTTCCGCCACGTCTTCTTCTGCTCCCGGGTTTGGGCCCACTTCTCGCGGGGTCTCAGCTGGTGCGAGCGCCGCCTGTGGTTGGGGCGTGGGGCTGGTGCTTTGAGGCAGAGGACAGAGCGCGGAGGAAAAGCGCCGACAGACCTGGACAGGGAGAGGAAAAGGGACAACAGTAGTCTGCTCATTTTTTTAAAAACCCAACGCCTTGTTTGGGTGCACACTTATTGTTAGTAGGGGAAAAAGGGGCGGTAGGGTGGGGGTGTGGGGGTGTGGGGGATGTGTGTGTGTGTGTGTGTGTGTCCGCCTGTGTGTTCTCCGCTTCGGTGAAAAGCGGAGGAGCTATTGTTTTACATATTTCTTTCTCTAACGTCTTTTGCCGTGATATTCTTAAAACCAAGTATATTTTTTTCCTCCCTTCTTCTTCTAAATTATCACGCAAGATGCATAATTGATTTGGAGACATAGAGCCTCCATAGCTTTAGGTCCGAACCGTTTTCTAATGGCCATTGTAACGGGGGACGTTAACATTCCCCTCGGTATGGCATCTCTAGATTGATTTTCCCATTTTCTCGTACAGAACAATGGGCCTAACCCGCTTAGTCTCTCCCTGCTCTTACCCACTTTGGGGCGCTCCGTTCCCCCCCCCGCTGGTTCAACCAGCGAGCGCGCGTTCTTGAAAACGGAGCGGTTCTGGCTGAAGACACTTAGAGATTCCAGGGTCGCTTACAGAGCGATACTAACGCGCAGCCGCTAGCTTCAATCTAGAACAAAATACCCCCAAAAATCCCGCACACAGTCTATGCTGTGGCAATGCATGAAATACCCCAAAAATACGTAAATAAACAAATCCCCGTGTACACTTAAGTGCTCGTTACGCAGATGAAAAGACAAAACTCACCAAATCAGGTTCTTTTTGGTCTTGTGTGGCCAAAGATTCCTTTCACTCGCGGACGAGCGCGCCCTCCTTTGTCTCCAAATAGAGAAGAGGCTGGTGTTGTTTCCAGGTCGGCCAAACGCGGCCGCTCGTCCCCGCCGAAAGTATCCATGCCAAGACATGTCAGCAACGCCAAATTGTTATAGAATTACATACCCCAAAACAAGGAGAAAGCCCAAAAGTATTTGTCTTAAATCAGGAGCGTAGTTTATTGTAACGCACGTGCGGAGAGCTAGCATATCCAGCAGGCAGCATACCCAGCTCTGGGGCGCAGAGCTCAACTTCCTGTTTACATAGACACACATGAAAGACAGTCACGCCCACAACCGATGGGAGGGGGCCACCGGTGAAGGAGGCGCATAGGAAAGCGCAGGCGCCATGCCCCTGTGGTGAGGCAATCAGACACAGGGCATGGAGGTGCGAACAGACAGACAATGGTAGAAATGCAAGCATACAGATGCGAGATGCGAAAGACACAAGGGTGTGACAGACAGCAGGGACCTTCACAAAGCTCAGCATGGCGTCAGAAGGTCGTCTCTGCATCGAAAAGGCCTTTTACGTCCGTGTATTTGCTGCGGCTGGTTTTAATGTGATTACTCTAAAAACTGTCATTACAAGTGAGAGGACAAATGCCCCAAAAAATAATAACAATTGTAAACCGCTTTGTGACCCTTGTCTGTGAAAGGCGGTATATAAATAAACATTACTTACTTACTTACAATTTGTGGTGACATATTTGGTGTCTGTATATTGGGTAAGGTTACCAATTATGACTCTTAAGCTTTAATATATTAGGCCTAAAATCCAATAGAATGTTGTAATAAAAATAGGCTTAGAAATATAGCACCATAATATCTTGATTATAGGCTATGTTACATCAGCTACTGCTCTGTTACAGTCCATCATGGAGGTTAGCACTTGTGCCTCACAGACATAAAGTCCCGGGTTTGATTTCACAGCCAGTCCTTACTGAGTGGAGTTTGCATGTTCTCCCCGTGTCTTGCTAGGTTTACCTCCAGGTGCTCCAGATCTCTCTAAATCAGTACAAAACCAAACATACACTTTACATATGGCGGTTCACTTTAAGTTATCCACTCATTATCAGAAGTTGCACATTGTGTCATTCAATGTTCTTGTGGAAGAATGTCCAGGGTTTATGTTCAGGTTTTATTTTGTTTTATTGTACGTGCATACATAAAGCAGAACTATTATAGGTTAAACAAATGTTCATGAAAAGTATAGTGCAGGGGAACAGGATGTGAAAGTGTGTGCAAAGGGAACAGGATGTCAGTTGACGTGCGCTTCAGCAACAGTTCTCTGAAGTGATAAGAACAATGGAAAGTTTAAGATGCTTGCACGCTGAGTTGGGGGCGTCTCCAAGCGCACCAACTGCCTTGCTATCATACTATATATGGTATTGTGTAAACTGTAACCACACCTACTATTCTTGTGTTGAATAAAAGCTGTGCCCGGAAAGGAGCTCATCGGGAAATCACTCTGCTAGTACACGTAAGTGTCCTGAGCAGTCTGATAAGCTTGATGTGTTTCCCCCGTGATCACGTATACTCGTAACTACATGTGTCCTTTTGAGTTATTGTAGGTACAGGAGTTAACCTTGCAAGGTGAATTTATTTCAGGCCTCTAGGTTGTTTGGTTTTTGGGTCTATGATCTGTCGGTCACCACGCTTAGTGCCTGGTGCAATTTCCTGACAGTTCTTGATATGCTGCTATTCTGAACATGATTTAAGATTTTTGATTTTATTCGTCCCACAGTGAGGAAATTTCATAATGCCATAACAAAATCTGCATACTGTTAAAAGTATGTTAACTTCTCCATCTTGTGGTGCCTTGTTTTCAAAAATCCATTCCAACCAATTTTCTTCCCACCTAAGCTCAGATGCTTCATATGGACGGAAGCCATACGTCACATAAAAGACAGCACATTCATTTGTACTGTACTTTCAATTATTACGTTTCAGGAGAGAAGTTAATGAGCAGAATAATTGCTAACATGAAGCGCTTCTCCCTTTGTATTACATGCATTATGACAGAGTCTAATTTAGTGTTGGCGGTCTGGGATGAGGCAGATGAGTGAGAATATCAAATTACCCATCACCACGATAAGCTCATCTGTTTTTCAGATAATAGAGCTCTGGCCAATCACAGGAACACAGAGGTAATGTTGATTATGTGGAATCTCTTCTCAATTATTTTATGATTTATTATGTTAGTGTGTGTTGTTAAAATGAGCTCTATGGAACACCTGTGGCCTATTGCAGGGGTCTCCGACCTTTTCACCCAGAGAGCTACGTTTGTATATTTGTGGGAACCAGCTTCAGAATGGGAACTGTCACTATCAGCAGTTGTTTAGCATCACAAATTTGCTACTACTGCACACAGTAAGTTAGCATTTACCATAGGCTTTTACTCGTACTCGTACTCACACCATAGGACCCGATGCGGGGAACTGATACCCACATTTTTAATTTGCGTTAGCGTCACGACAGGAGACAGCTGTGCGGTATGTTTTGCCATGGTGATCTCTTAAAGTCTGCAGCGAGAAAGCGTTTGCTGCCAGCTTATCGGCAGCTTAGCCGCTATCTTAGCGGCAAGCAAATGTCAGCCGTATAGCAGTTTTTTAAAGTAAGTGAGTGACAACAGTAAAGCAAACTGTACCTTGTGTAACGAGGTGGGTCCAACACCAACACGTATAACACCAGCAACTTGATCAAACATCTGAAAGCTCACCACCACTTTTACTCACCGCTGTCTTATTGAAAAAGCGAATGAAGCATTCAGCATTTTACTTTGGACTAGAGCAGAGAAAATGGTCCGAACCAAGCGGCTCCACCGCTGCTGCTGTGACCTAATGTTGTTTGTGTGAATGGATGTGTTTTTGCTGCTACTGGACACCTGAATTATTCCTACGGGGATCAATAGTAGTATCTAACTAACAAACTAACTAACCACCTGTGCCAGCACCGAAGCACAACAACAACCAACTCTACAACATAACATATGACTGGACTATGACAGTGGCTCTTATTGTTGTATCCATATTCTGTATATACAATTTCATTCCCCTATGATGTACTGTTATCCCAATGCCGCCCCTCAGAGAAAACAATGGCCCTCCCCTGATCTTAACACTTCTCAAACCTATGTGACTCTTGTTGTGCACAGGACAAAGAGTTCCAGCCGGACCTGGTGGCGTCCAAGTCCCAGGCAGCTGCGGGCCTCTGCTCCTGGGTGCTGAACATTGTCAAGTTCTACCAGGTCTACTGTGAGGTGGAGCCCAAGAGGCAGGCTCTGAGCAAGGCCAACCTGGAGCTGGCATCGGCCCAGGACAAGCTCTGCACCATCAAGAACAAGATCAAAGTAAGTATAGTAGGTCCACTGTGGTCTCCTGGGTTAATGTGAGCCAAAGCAATGTCACAGCTGCCATTCTGTAAACTGGCAAAGGTGTGGACGACTAAATTGCATTTCCTGATGATTAAAAATGGCTTATGAATCATTTTTACATTTGGTTTGTTGGTCTCTATAACAGTTTCTTGATCAGTTTATTTCACACAGAAAAGTCAAGTATAGGCATTTATGCTCTTGCTCAGCCAATCAGATCATTGCAGGCCCTTTCTTAGTTTGCAATTTTCCGACAATGTTGTGTTTTGTAGTTGTTTGCTTTTCCTCTAACTTGTCAGTCAATTATTCTAGGAGAAATAGGAAAATTAATATAGCCAGGAAAAAAATAGCTGTCAGTCAAACTTGTTAATAACGGCGTTAACGCAAACCCATTTTAACGTTGTTAATTCTTTTATCTTGGGGTTAAAGCGATTTAAGTCTATGGAGACGTGTAGAGGACATAAGATTCACTAAATATTAGATGGTAGCAATCTATAGTAAGGGTGTATTCAGACCTGCACATTTGCTCCACTTTAAACGGACCAGGATTCGTTTGGAACTCTGATCCGAAGCTTTTATGCCGGTCTGAATACACACAAACGAATCCTGGTCCGGACCAAAGAACCGAACCGAGACCCACTTTTTGAGTTGGTCTCGGTCCGCTTCCAACCAAATTCTGGTCCAAGTCGAATCAGGTCTGAATACATCCGGTGTTGATCCGACACAACTCCAAGATACGTGCGCATTTTTTGGGCTTAACAAGCCGCAGACAGAAACTGAGGCATTAGCCATGCAGCGGCTAACTATGATGCTAACTATGCTGCTAACTATGCTGCTAACTCTACACAACAACACTGAGCCGTGTGCAGACCTGGAGCAGTGAGGAGACGCTGTGCAACAGGCTTATGGAGTTACAACTGTTCACAGTATACAGTGATGTTAATGGCAGCATCTTCAAACCATTTGTATTATTAAAAGCCTGACACTGTTTGACTCACGTCTCAAAGAGCAATATTCCGCATCATGTAGTGAATTGTGTTCTTTGGTTCCTACCTGATCCTCAGCGTCTGTTTGTCCCGTGGTTATTATAGATCCATGGTTTATCCACAATGCTGAACAGGGCCGTTATTATAATAGATCCATGTGTGGGACAGGGCACGGAGCGCACAGACAGTCTCCTTCGGCTTTCTCCTCACGCATTCTCCGACGCTGTTCCAATATTTAAAACAGCGCGTTTCGCCTGTGTCATATGAGCTGCTGCTGTTGATGTTGAAGGTGGTTTTGCTCTAAAAAGAGCAAACATAGGCAGAGCAGACATGCTGCACATACGAGCCCTCAATGTTTTCTGCCGGTTCCGCGTCTATCCTCCGTGAGCTCTTGCTGTCCAATAGGAGCGCCGATCGTCACACGTGTCAATATGTTTATATAAAAAAGTTCACTTGCAAAAAGGAGAGTCTGAATACGAACCGGAGCAAAAGAAAAAAGTTTGGTCCGCTTTTGATTCGGATCAAGCAAGCGGAGCAAAGGACTTTTCAGGTCTGAATACACCCTAAAAAATGTTGGTTTCATCTATTAGCACTAGTCCTGTTAGAATCCTGAAACTACAAGAACTTTTAAAAATCCTGAAATAAGCTAAACGAAATGCTAACTGATGCAAGTAAAGAGTGTGTTGCTATAGTAACAAGCACTTGCCCTGAACCAGTCCAGGAAAGTCTTGGATAGAGATTATTTCACAAACATAACTACATTGATATAATTTACATAAAGATATAGAAGAAGTCACAAAGTTTTGAAGACCAAAAACGTACATACGTAAAGTAATTACACTTCCATAATAGAGTGTTCTACTGTTAAAGATATATAGGAGGGTTTTCTACTTCCGGGTGGATCATGAAGACTATTGGTCCTCCTAATTGTCAATCATTCTGGTGAGACGTGCTCGTCAAATAAGGGCAGAGTTTTGTTCAAAAGGTGGAAAATCCTCCTCTATACATTTAAGTTATTTCACTGCTAAAATTGAATAAACTGTTTTCCAGACGAAGCACAAAAACGTTCCTCATTTTTCATCCGTGTCTATCCCACCAGGCTCCATGTGTCTGCATCTGCATTTGACAGAAGACTTATCAGAGGAAGTCAAACACAGCTTTTTGCCAATAAACATCGTGATTCTATATTTTTAATGGGAACCTGTCAGACTGAAACAATCCAGTCAAACACTCAAATGGCTCTTTCTTTTTCTCTGCTTTAAAGGTCTGCGCTTGTGAGATGTTTTGTAGCCTGCAGTTTGACACAAAAGCTCTCCGACAGAGGCACTAAAGTCAGTCTGAAACTTCAAATTACCTGCGCTCTTTACTTTGAAAGGCCTCTCAAAACGTCAGGGGGTATAAACAACTCCGCTGACGCCCCCCAGATACACGCAAACTCTCAGTGTGCTGTGATGGAAATAATGCCAGGATAATTATACGGCAGAAGCTGGCGGGATATGAATGTTTGGATCAATGTGTGAGTGACAGTTGACACATGAGCTACTCCCGTAATGAAACGCCACCAGTGCATTTGGTCAAAAAAGCCAGTGTAAAGCCTCTTAAAGACTTATACTGTTAATTAATCTATTAAAGGGCTGCAGATCCAAATATTGTATGTGAGATGTTTGTTGCTTCATCCAATGAAAGCTTCCAATATGTGTATTTTCAGTTTGTTTGAAAGTTTAAACATCCAGGTAGAAATATTTAACAATAATTATAATACATTGGTTTTATATATATGCTTTTCAGGACACTCAAAGAAACTCTTTTTTATTCTTTCACTCCATACACGGTGGTGATAAACTACTATTGTAGCCACAGCTGCCCTGAGGAACACTGACAGAAGTGAGGCAACCAGTACTGTATGTGCCATCGGCCCCTCCGACCACCACCAACCATTCACACACACGCCACACTCATTCTAGGCAATGGGGGTGAAGTGTCTTGCCGAAGGACACTGAGCTACTGTCGCCTTAGTTTGGCCCTTTACAGCCGCAGCTACTCCACTGCCTCCCATCACTGTACTAACCAGCCCCTGCCCTGCTTAGCTTCAGAGGTTTAACAGGATCTGGCTTTTGCATGCAGGTATGGCCACAGATTATTAGATGAATGATGACGCTTCATATGGCCTTATGCTGTAGATTCACTTAATACATGGTGCTGGTAAACTACTGCTGCTGCCATCGTTGCCCTGGGGCAGACTGACGTAATGTGGGTGGCTTTCCTGAGGACACAACTACTGCTAGAAACTTGATGAGTTTGAGTATAAGCTTGTATAAGAGTGTTATACAACTGGGATTTGTTATAGAAGATTGATGAACATGTGGTTGCCAATAGTAAATGTATCTGAGTGAAGTTTTGATCACTGGCATCTGCTACGTCAGGGGTCTCCAACCTGTGGCTCGGGAGCTACCAGTAGCTCGCCAGCCCCTTTCAGGTAGCTCCTTAAAGGATTTAGAATTTAACAAATTATCTTGAATTAATACATTTTTAGTCATTACATGTCAATTACAAGTTAAAAATATAGGGTTATACAGTATTATGGTATATTTTACATGTGTTCTCCATGTGTGTTCTCTCTAGACGTTATAATTACAAAGATTTTTATTACGACTGCAAAAGGGAGTAGCTCTCTGCCTCTTCTGTTGTATAAAAGTAGCTCTCCAATTGGAAAAGGTTGGAGACCCCTGTGCTACGTGTTCACACAAATGAGTAATTATGTATGCAACACCATCCATCCATCCATTTTCATCCTTTTGATCCAGTTTTGGGTCCGGAGGGTGGTAATCAGAGCTCCCTCCCAATTCACATAGCACCAGGCCCCTCACTGATCCTCACCCACTGCTTTGAGCGGCCTTGGTCTTTCAGTGGGGGCTTCAGGCAAAGTGGGGTTAAGTGGCTTTCCCAAGGACACAATGACAGCAGTGGGAGTAGTATTGAACCCACGATCATCAGGCCCGAAAGCCTCTACCAACTGAGCCACTGTCGCCCAATGTGACAGCTCAATCAAAATACAGGATTTACTTGCATTTTAAATCTAGTATGTTCTGATATGTTCCACTTTTCAGCCACACAATTACAGAGTGTGACAAGTGTCCCATTGGAAACTGTCAAGACATTTCCCCAAATGACAGTCAAAAATATATCATTCATGAGGAATAGTCCAACGTGGGATCTGCGTAAAAGCAGTTTGGCGATGGATGAGACGAAAAAGCACTTTTGTTCGTATGGTATTATTATCATTGTGTACTTGAATATACATTTCAGCAACTGTTTAACATTCAAGTTGTCACATTCTCCCACTGGCAGAAGATGTGGCTTGAAAATAAGAAAAACACATGATGAAACTAGTCAGAAATCCTTCCAAACTAGACCTGCTCTCTAATGAGCCCAGCCATTTAGAGGCAACGGGAGCTCTGCTGCTGTTGTGCCCATGAGCAACACACTGGGCTCTCAATGACTGTGTGTGCTGCTCCGTGAATGTGTGAGGGGGGCTTTGAAGGTATGAGAGGATTTTAATTGCAGAACGTTATGGGGATAAATAAATCAGGTCACGACTGGTTGTATGGAAAAGGGTTTTTAAAGATGAGAAAGTGTCCAGAAATCATGCGTGTAAAGTTATTAGAGACAAATAGCGTGAACGGTTCTTATCAAAAACAACCTATTTTTGTTTTTGTCCAAATCTCAGGAAAGTCGATTTGACGGCTTTCCTTAACTTAAAGTGCTGAACCAAATAAGATAGCATTAAAAAAGGGGGGAGATTATATATGTTTTTACTTCTTTCTGCTCCTTTCCATTCATGCTAAATGCTTTTGTTGCATTTGTTTTTAAATGAATGAAATAAATAAACAAAACAAATATACAATCCTTCAGTTGTATGCACAGCTAATCAAACTGTTTTTAACCTGGATTTAAACATAGTCAGAGAAGAGGAATGTCTCAAATTTTCAGGAAGATTGTTCAAGATTTTAGCAGCATGAATCTGAAATCAAAAGAGGGCAACAGTAGAGCATTGGCTTTTGAGCCTGAAGGTTGTGGGTTCAAGCCCACCACAAGACCTATACTTCTCGACTCCCACTGATGACTGCTGTTGTTGTGTGCAAGACACTTAATCCCACTTTGCCTGAAGCCCCCACTGAAAGATCTCAGCTCCTGTGGACTCACCACCTGCATGAGTCATTGAGGGACTGGTGTACTGGGTGCAGCTCTGACTGCCACCCCCCGACCCCGAAATGGATTAAGGGGAAGAAAATGGATGGGTGGATGGATGAATCTTAAAAGCAGTCTCCCCATGTTTTAGTTCTGACTCTGGGCACTAACAGGAGTCCCGTCCCTATGCTCTTCAGAGTCCGGACCGGATCATATGGGACTAACATGTCACTAATATATTTTGGTGCGAGGCCATGGAGAGATTTGTTCACAAGCAGAGCTGTTTTAAGCTGTTTTTGTTCCATTCTCTGAGCCACAGGAAGCCAGTTTTGGAAGTGTAATTACTCATGTCATGTCATGTCATTTTCATCCCCTTTATCATTCCATTTCTGGGTCTGGGAGTGGCAATCAAAGCTGCCACCCAAATCACATAGCATTTTTATGTAATTATTTTGATTACATTATTCTCCCATCAACTGATAGTGAAGAGCCATTTCTCGTTACCATAGCAACACACTGCTTACTGTTAGCATTTAGCCTCTGTTGTATTTAGTTTAAACCACAAGATAAAACCACAAGTTTTAAGGCAAGGCAAGGCAAGTTTATTTATATAGCACAATTCATACAGAAGGCAATTCAAAGTGCTGAACAGAACAAGAAAGCATTAAAATCATAAATAATCACAGAACATTAAAAATAAAGATAAAAGTATAAAATCCCTCAGTTGTATGCACAGCTAAACAGAACTGTCTTTAACCTGGTTTTAAACATTGTCATTGAGGAGGCCTGTCTCACATCTTCAGGAAGACTGTTCCAGATTTTCCTGAAGAAAATCTGGAACAGTGAGTAAAGGTCAATACCTTGTAAAGTACTGGCTTTTAATAAATCAGGTGGAAAAACCAAAACATTTTTGGAGGAACTTTTTCTGAATTCCATTGGTTGTAACAGGAGCAGTCAAAATGACGGCTCTGGGAGTTCTAGTAGTTTCAGAATTCAGAGTCTTATTATTAAACCTATCCCATTCTTTTAACGAAATCCTCATTGTCTTTTAAAAGTTCTGAGTTTGGGATTTCTGCTCTGATATCTAATGGTGGTGATGTGTGTAGGTCCTGGATGAGAATCTGTCCAAGCTGACGGCCAAGTTCGAGAAAGCCACAGCAGACAAGCTCAAGTGTCAACAGGAGGCAGATGCGACCGAACGCACCATCACTCTGGCCAACCGCCTGGTAAGACTCTCTACGTCACACTCCTGGTCCTAGACGTGCAGACTGATTAACTACATCGACATATGTCAGGGTCACCAAGGCTTGTTTTGATAATACACTGGTCCCTCACTACAACGTGGATCACCTTTTGTGGCCTCGTTGTTTTGCGGATTTGTGTGTGTCCACAAGTGTAATATGAAAGTAGATATTCAAAGCCAAAGGATCGAGATCGGTGTTGGTCGTCGGTGTAAGCCTAATGCAATAGAAATATTGCTTTCAAACTGGCTCATTGTCTTCACTGCCATCTACCTGTGCCCAGTGACCATTCAGGTCAGTTAAACTTTTTATGGAATATGCAATACATGCCTTTATGTGTGTATGCTCTTGACTCGTCTGGGGATTTCCTGTGGGACAAAAAACTCCCACAAAAACCTGAATAAACATAGATAGATAGATAGATGCTATATTGATTCCCCGTAGGAGAAGTTCAGGTGTCCAGAAGCAGCAGAAACACATCCATAAAAACAAAACAAATAAGTAGATAAATCTAATAATAGCTAACAAATGCAATAGCACATTGGGTCACAGCAGCAGAGGTGGTGTGGTCACTTTGTTCTGACCATTTTCTTTGCTTTGGTCCAAAGTAAAATGCTGAATGCTTCATTAGCATTTTTCAAAAAGTTAGTATTCCTCCAGTGGATTTTTGGCTGATCCGCTTGGTTCAGACCATGAATCCTCTCTGCTCCGGCCTGGACCAGTGTAAAACCATGAACACTGTACTGCAGTAACATCTCAGGTAGAAAAACGAAAAAGATAAAAACAATTGTAAAGCACAAAACAACTGTTTCAGAGACACTTAGGACTTGCAGCCATTTCCAGCACATTCAAAAGTAGATTTTCCAGCTTGCTGCATTACTCATAAGCTTGCATGGCCCCGGAAATATGGCGGCGTGGCAAGAGCTCTGGTGGGTACTATCTTCTCTGTCTGATGCACACTGGGTAAGTCTTGCACAGTTATTCCAGTGACAGTGACGCAACGGTGACGACCCGACATTGGTAAAAGTGCCGTTGGACCTCCATCCCATCTCATACCAGCTACTTGACTTCAACAGAAGATCAACCATTAGAAACAATAAGGGCGAGGAAGGAGGTTTAGTGATTTTCTGATGCAGCCCAGGTCTTTTTTTGATTAGAGCTAATGCTGTGACATTATTAAAAGCTCTCTTGAAGTCAGATTGACGTCACCTGCCAATTTAAACAGTAACTGTCAGTAGCGGTGACAACATGAGTCTCCATCCCGTACCTGCGTGTCAGCACACCGTTAGCATGATCGTGGGCATTATTCAGACAAGATTCAATCCCTAGTCAATCCTCCAATATCCATGCAAATGTGGGCAAAGTCGCTGAGCACAGAGAAGGAGCAGGCTTGGTGAGGCGGAGGAGATGAGCCCAACGTTTATTGATCCCCGGAGGAAGAGGAAAAGGTGTTTGTACACACGCAGAGGTAATATGAGAGAGGGAAACTCATTTAAAGCACAGTTGAAGAAAGCAAAGGTTGTTGCACAATCTCCTCCGTGTTAGCGAGAAAGCAACTGAAGTTCAACTATATAATACATGAAAGCTCGGATGAAGGCCTGGGAGCAATATAACAGCGTGGAAGAGGCGTTGTTGTCCAGAAATGTCCAAACAGACAGGGGAAGTGATGGAGCGGATCGTTGTTTGTTAGCCATCGGCTCCACAAACTCACCGGATTCATCTGGAGTTTGTTATTAAGGCCAGACACAAAGGGCGAAAGGAGACTAAGAAAAAAAAAGGGTGTTATGGTTTTGATGCTTTACAAACTGTACATGAATGTGAGGAAGAATACAGTGCAAGTAGTTCATCTGTTTCTTTAGTTTGCTGAGAGATGCAGACAGCTTTAGAGACCATTTTGGTGATCGTATGTACTGCAAAAAGGGATGAAAAATAAGTAAATATTTGCTCGAATTTGTCAAAAAGTCCATTATTTTGAGAACATTCTGACCGTTCTAAACATAATTTGCCAATATGACAATGAGCAAATGTTCTTGTTTTAAAATGATTGAAGTCTCCCCCATGGAATGAGAAAATAAAGCAACAGTTCTTGAAGTAAGACTAAATGGATCTGTCCCATTGGCAAATTTTAATACAGTCGGAATCATAAAAAAACGATTTAAGGAATTATCACCTCATATTTTATAATCTTTTGCAGTGTATAAATGTTGGAGGAGGAAAATCAGTAAGAGTTGGGACTATCCAGGTCCAATATGTTTTACATGGCTCACAGTATGATACAGTACATATCATAGTCATAGAGGTCCCATAGACTGTATATAGATGGTCTATTGACGCCTTGCATGTGACGTCCCGGCCACGCCCACTCTCCATGACAGACGGCAGAAGTCTAACTGCGAGCCTACGGACACCTGACCAAAACAACCTGTTTCAGCGCATTACAGCCAAAACTGTGACATTTTGCAGTGCGGTTGATTATACTAACAGGCAAGGACATGAGCTTTTTTATCTGATACCTGCTCGTCATGAAGACAGAAGACGACAATGGCCAGCGGCAATCAACCAAAAGGACTGGGACCCATCCAAGTACTCCCTAATATGCAGTGAACACTTTTTACAAGATAAAGCAATCACAAGTTTGTATTTATTTTATTTCCATTAATTTGGAGGACAATGACACACGTCAAACGTGTCTCTTACTACTGTCCTGTATGTGCGCTGCAACATTGACTTTTTTATCTTTATCTAAGTCAATTGCGTGTTTCACTATTTTCCTCTCCGTCAGTACGTATCCTGTTTGGTTGTAGACAGAAAAGCCACAGAAAAGTGGACTATTGCTAATGCTACCAGCAAAATGTACATATAAATCCCAGTGTAAGGGGATGCATTGTTAACGATAATGATAAAGATCATGTAGGGTGAATTTGGGCAAAAATAGACATTTTATTTAATCAATAAAATTGACTGGGGGGAGAAGGTACGTGTCAACATCCAGTTCGGCGATCCTTAACTTCTCCAAATACCACTCTTTGTGAGCCCTGACCTGATGCCCTACTTCCACCTATAACGTAATCGAACATTGCTTGAAGCAGCCACTTCTCGATTTAGGGGAGGAAGCTCCGTTTTTAAGAGTTGTAGTCCGTTTTGCTCTCTCAGCAATGCTAGTTTCCAATACTTCTGCCGTAAGCTCATTCACAATCACGTGACTGGATGACGTTGATGCATCTGGTCAATACCAGCCTGCAAGCTCAATGAGTCCTAATACCAAAGTGCCCACGGATAAAATGTTGCTGTAACTCACTCTGGATCCTTTTGAATTACATAACAAAGTCAACTCCTTTAGCTTTGTTATGGTTTATATCACATTCACCATTTTG
This sequence comes from Knipowitschia caucasica, assembly GCA_964034765.1. NCBI lineage: Eukaryota > Metazoa > Chordata > Actinopteri > Gobiiformes > Gobiidae > Knipowitschia > Knipowitschia caucasica. The sequence continues at coordinate 34,893,189 of OZ035836.1, forward strand.
AATTTTTACCCCTTTGGAAATTTGCTCTAGCTTACTTGTGTTCAAATCGGCTTCTTGCGCAGTAGTGCTATCTCTATGGTGACGTCAGGGCTCAGTTAGTCCACTCCTAATATACAGTCTAATCTTTTGCATACGTGTTAATTTGTGTTATTATATTATCAAGGCACAAAGATTTTTATTTATTTCATATGGGTCTGGATAATCTATGTGGTTGTATGTTTTCTGAACAAAATAAGTAGAGATGAAGCTAAAGCAGAAATTAGAACCCAGCTTGGGAGCGCTCAGTTTTCCTGCTGTTGCCCACAGCAACAGCAATCACTTAATCACACTCAGCTGTGCAGCGCCTCACGCAAATCCTCACCTACAGCAGTCAGGCACTGCCCACATCAGCTTCATATCAAGCAGAAGCTCCATCCAAGCAGCAGCTTCATTCATGCCGCAACCCTCCTCCTCCCCATCTCCGCCTTGTTCTAGGCTCCTTCATCCTTCTCCTAGCTCCCACCACCAGGGTCTAGGCCCCGGGGATTTCATCTCATAATGTCTTTCCCCTTCTGCAATCGTGCTGTGCTCTGCTGGGGTCTAAGCGCCAAATCCCAACCACATTCTGTTCAGCACAATAATGTAATCTTGAAAATATTGTCTTTAGTGTCATATGTGTCATAATGTCATAATTCATGCTGTGTCAGATTACCTGCCAACCAACATACAATTCTAATACCATGTTTTGCCTGTTCGAGTCTCTCCAGATTGAAATGTGATTGGATTAAAACAGAACTGGAAAACAAAGCTGGGTATCTGGGTATACTGAATACAGATTTGTTTTAACCCTTTAATAGTTTCCTCAACTATTTGGTAGATCACCTTTTGAGTCAATACATCTACTTTAAGCTTGGAAGTGAAATATACCTATTTGGGGCATCTCACTTTTATGTCATTAGTGTCCTACATCTTAGAAAATACACAGCTTTCTTCAAGGAGTGAATGTTAAAGGTTTAAGATGGCAGTTTTACCAATTGTCTTTTGGGTTTAACCAGAAAAAAATGTCGATGTGGTTGTTTTTTTCTGGATGAATAAGGAGGAAGTTCATTGGGTATTAAATCTAAATTATTTTTGAATAGTTTCTTACGCCGTATCTAATTGGCGACTGGATGATTAACATACCAATTGTAGCAATTAGCATCTATCAATAATCGATCGTGAGACAAAATGACCTGGTATATTGCAAAGTCAATATTTTTAATTTATTCACACAGCAAACATAAACTGCACTGAGATAGGGTGAAATTAATTGATTTATTATGAATACAATATTTAAAAAGAAAATGTACACAACATGACACAATGGTCTTGGATTTATTTAAATTCAATCTATTTCTGTCCTCATTTGTAACAGCAGTCATCTCTGAGAAATTTTCAAATTTGCCAATTTGCCAACAACAGATCAGAGAATCAAACAGTCCAAACACAGGAAATGCAATAATAACAAACACATAAGAGCCATGGGTCCATAGGGAGCGGAGTATTATGAAATGTGCATAAATGTCCCCGATCGTCACTGTCTTCGGTCCCTCCTGCATCTGCAAGAAACTGGTGATCCAGGACACTCCACTTTCATTTATGGACATTTATCAACATTATTGACATTTATCAACATTTATGGACATTGGTCATCTGCCCTTCATGGACCAATGACTCTATGTGTTTTTTTATCATTGATTTCTTGTGTTTGAACGGTTTGATTCTCTGATCTGTATTGGCAAATTCAACGGTTTTGTAAAGTCCTCTGAGATAACTACTGTTGTGATTTAGGCCTACACAAGAATAGACAGAAATTTCATTGACTTAGTGAGAATGAGGTTTTTGATTTCTTGTGACTGCGGGAGGTTTTTCAGTCCTACACTCTTTCTATGTTAATCTCTTTCTAAATGATGTTTGTTTGTGTTGCAGGTGGGAGGCCTGGCATCAGAGAACGTCCGCTGGGCTGAGGCTGTGCAGAGCTTTAAGCAGCAGGAGAGCAGCTTGTGTGGAGACGTCCTGCTCATCACCGCCTTCGTCTCCTACCTGGGCTACTTCACCAGGGGCTACAGACACACGCTGATGGAGCTCAGCTGGAGACCCTTCTTTCAACAGCTCGCGGTGAGAAGCCAAGCACACGTCACGACACCTTTGGGGAACGGCTCATTTTGGAATAAACACCACGTTTATACTGCCTTTCTTGAGGCATGTGTTTTTTGGACTTGTTTGCACACAAGCTGAACCTAATGACCGTGTATTATAGATGGACGATGGTAGCCCCGTAGCTCAATTTAAGCCCAATTGGGATTGCTCATGGACAAAGTTTTGCTTCAACTCGCTCTGGCTCCTATTCCCTGACATTGAAAAAGTACCTAGCTCAGTGACTGTTGATGTCACACCACAATTAATTGTGGGCTTAAAACATATATGTGCTCTCTGTGAACCTGGGGCTTATAGTTTGACATTGTCCTTGTAAATCTGGATATGAGCCATATAAGGATTGACAAATCAGAGGCCTTCATTCATGTCTATTGTCACTGTGCTGCTATGCATGTGTGTGGTTATGGCATGGATCTATTATATTAACTGGATAGGGTATTACTAGCTTGTAGCTGAATAACTCATGTGCTCGGGGGATTCTCTCGGTACTGCAGACTGAACCAGACTAAATTCACGTGGGCTACCCAGAAATTTTCCCCATAGGACTTAATGCATATTAAAACAGCTCAACCTCAGCTGACAGAGAACCTACAGCTTTCATAAAGGTCGGATTTTGTGGGGATTTTAGAGTCCCTTGTCATCCTGAACTTTTTTGGAGATAGAATCTGAGTGATTCTATCTATGCCAAATGTGACATTGTACATTTCTCCAGTGTGAGATCAATAAAATATATCTTATCTTTTCTTACTAAAAAACATTAAAGTGCAAGTTACTGAAGTACATATTAATATACAGTTCACTAAAAGTTCAGCTAATGCAGGTCCTGAGAGTCTCCCCTTCCTTTAGATTAAGACTATGCTTCCATGAATCACGAATGACACATGTTCACCTATTGTGTCATAAGATTGTACATTTATTGAATAGATTCTAAGCTAACAATATATCATTTATAAAAACGCCTGATCTGCTTCTTGTGAACGATCTGGTTTATACATTTCTGTCAGAAAGATTTTTATTCACGTTCATTTTTAACCTTTGCCACGAATAGTTCAATGCAATCCAAAGCAATGCAATGTAATTATAATAAAGTTGAGTTAATGGAGAGGTATTCATGTTTAAAGACCAATAAAAGCTTTTAGGAGCGTCCGTAAAGCGCGAGTGATCTACCTGCGCTGCTTTTATAGTTAATGAAACCACTGCCGATTAAGTGTAATGTTTTAAAGCAGCACCAGTTTGTGGCTTTATACGCTCTTCATGGTCTTGCTTTGCTTTGGAAAGTTCCACAGTGAGACAGAAAGGGACGTGGGACTCATTTACAAAGTTTGTGTGCCTCAGCATGTGGTGTATGCCCAGATTGCGACATTAGGGTGATCTTTTGATTAAATATTGTTAAATTATTATAATTTACTTTGATGGTAGGCCACAGAGAAAATTATGTGATTCTCATTCTAATGTGAAATATTGTGGCCATCATCATGTGGCCATTGTTTTTAAAATGAGGAATAAATCAGCAAAACGACCATCTTCAGTGCAATGTATTCTTGTATAGCCCTAAATCCCAACAGTAGTTATCTCGTAGGTCTTTATAAAACTGTTGATTCGCCAACACAGATCAAAGAATCAAACAGTTCAAACACAAGAAATGCAGGGATAAAAAACACAGATCCATTGGTCCATAAGGGGCAGATGACCAATGTCCATAAATGTTGTTGAATGTCAAGTGTCCTGGATCATCACCACTGTCCTTAGACCCTCCTGCATCTGGTCTTTAAAGGAGCGGTATGTAAGAATCTGGCAATAAGTGGTAATGCAACCTCTCCCACTCTCCCTGACACTTGTAGCCAGATATGCAGACGAATCCAGCTGGAACCAAAATATCTGAACATACAAGAGTTTTGTCAACAGCAAACTATAACCAACACCTTTTTCACAAAGGCCCCGATAGAAATACTCGTTTTATTAATGATTTGAGAATCATAACGAGACCTTTTTGTAGTTCTGCAGCCACATGTTACTTTACCAATGTGATTAGCTCAACGCGGTGAGTTCTGGAAACCTGGATCACTTTCTGATTGGTGAAACGGTGGAGGGCCAATATAAGGACATGGAATTGAAAACTTGAACAAGATTTAGGGACTGTAAAACTAATTTTGAAATATGAATATCCCGTGAAAATCGTACATATTTCTACTTTAATTCTCATCATTTCAAATAATTGTGAGTTCCTAGTGCACATTGTTGGTTGTGCCGTGCAGGTGCCCATCCCTGTGACCCCCGGCCTGGACCCTCTGACCATGCTGACGGATGATGCCGATGTGGCCACTTGGCAGAACCAGGGGCTGCCGGCCGACTGCATGTCCATAGAGAACGCCACCATCCTGAGCTCGTGCCAGCGCTGGCCCCTGATGGTGGACCCCCAGCTCCAGGGCCTCAAGTGGCTCAAGAACAGATATGGAGACAGCCTCCAGGTCATCCGCATGGGACACAAGGGGTGAGAGATTTCACTTCAACATTTTTAGAGGACATTGTGAGGGTAGTAAAGTTCCCTTGTTTGGACATTCATAATGATACTTACAATTTGGTAGTGGGGGGATTGAAAAAATCTATTCTGTTCAGTATACAGGTATATATATGCTGATCAATAACATTAAACCATTGGGTCACACTTAGGTGATAATAACTGTATAATAATAATAATAATAATAATTAGGGCTGTCAAATTTATAGTGTTAACGCACTTTAATTACATTTTTCATTAATTGCATGAAAAAAAAAACGCATGTACAAATGGCCCATGTATCTCATGATGTCACTCAGAATGCCGCGGACAGATGGAAACAGAGCAGGTAGGCCCTCTGGGAATTCAAGTTTTAAAAGAATATGTGCGTGAGTGCGGGGCACTTGCTGTTGTTTGCTGTATATGAACTGAAGTCCGCATCCTCAGTGACCGCTAATAACAACACAGCGAAAGGTGCCGCGGTCACGTGATCCAAGACCATACACGCACAGAACTATTCTCTGCATGTTGTGTGCGTGTCTTTACGTAACCTGTGCGTGACCTGTGCAGCAATAAATACACCGCTGGAGCTGAACTCAGGAAGTGTCCGTGTCTCCTCCTGTCTTCTCCTGAAACGCAACTAAACTCGCTAAATTAAAGCTGGGGCACGTAAATCCATCCATCCATCCATCCATTTTCTTCCGCTTTATCCGTTGCCGGGTCGCGGGGGCAGCAGTCTAAGCAGAGACGCCCAGACTTCCCTATCCACACACACCTCCTCTAGCTCGTCCGGGGGGACCCCAATGCGTTCCCAGGCCAGCTGAGAGACATAGTCTCTCCAGCGTGTCCTGGGTCTTCCCCGGGGCCTCCTCCCGGTGGGACGTGCCCGGAACACCTCCCCAGGAAGGCGTCCAGGAGGCATCCTGAACAGATGCCCGAGCCACCTCAACTGGTTCCTGTCGACGTGGAGAAGCAGCGGCTCTACTCCGAGCTCCTCCCGTGTGACTGAGCTCCTCACCCTATCTCTAAGGGAGCGCCCAGCCACTCTGCGGAGGAAGCTCATTTCGACCGCTTGTATCCGCGATCTCGTTCTTTCGGTCATTACCCACAGCTCATGACCATAGGTGAGGGAGGGAACGAAGATTGACCGGTAAATTGAGAGCTTTGCCTTTCGGCTCAGCTCCGATACGAACGGTCCGATACAGAGACCGCATCACTGCGCACGCTGCACCGATCCGCCTGTCAATCTCACGCTCCATCCTCCCCTCACTCGTGAACAAGACCCCGAGATACTTGAACTCCCCCCCCCCTTGGACTGCCACCTTAACGTGGTGGGGGAGTTTGAGCACTCGGATGATCCTGGGAGCTATGCTGTCTGGGGCTTCATGCCCCTGGTAGGGTCTCCCATGGCAGACAGGTCTCAAGTGACGAGTCAGACGAAGCGCAGTCCGAAGCCAACCATGGACAGCACGACAATGAGAACCGTGACGTCGCCCGGCATGGCGCAGCCGGGGCCCCACCCTGGAGCCAGGCCTGGGGTCGGGGCTCGCAAGCGAGCGCCTGGTGGCCGGGCCTTCGCCCACGGGGCCCGGCCGGGATCAGCCCGAAGGGATGACGTGGGCAGTCCCTCCTGTGGGCCCACCACCTGCAGAGGGGTCCGTGGTGGCGTGGTGCAGAGAGGACTGGGCAGCAGTCGAAGGCGGAGACCTCGACGACCCAGTCCACACACCCAACATCTGGCTCTTGGGCACGTAAATGTTCCCTTTCATTTACAGCTCATGTAGGTTGTGCCCAAAAGTAAAAGGTTGTGGTCAAATCAAACAGATTTAACTACATTTGGTATGAATGACAATGTGCCATTACATTTGTAATATCTCATTTAAGTTCATTTAGACGGGATTTGAAATAGAATGTGAACAATGCGAGTTAACTCACCATTACCATGCAATTAATCAACAAAAAAAATTTAATCGTTTGACAGCCCTACTTTATATATTATTTATGGTTAATTTTCTCCTAATTGTTATTTATAAAGCACTTATTAGTCCTTATTCTGCCTGCATGGCCATTTTAAACATTACTACTAACTAACTTCTAACAGACATTTTCTCATGTGGGTTAGGGTAAGGGTACACAAAGTAGTGACGGCTAATCGAAAGTCTCACCAACCATTTATATTGGTGTGGCAAGTAACTAATAAATATGTTGTCGCAACTGTCACATAATTATAACTTCTTGAAAAATAATGCGTTGGAGCTGTGTACATAACAGCATAAATGATACAGACTTGTTTTTTTGTGTTCTTTTGTTTGTCAGCGTTTAGTCTAAACCTGTGCACTCCAGACCAATAAACATCTACATGGAAAGTTACTGCTTCATCTTTAATTAATTATCCAACTAAATCAGCTTTAGGATATCGTCGTTTCTCACTTAAGAAATCTCCTTACGTCCATTTTGACACTAAAAGCACAAGCCCTGTAACACACCGCTAGAATTTATTTCAGGCTCCACTCGTCTTCATTATAGGCATTCTTTTATATTTATGAGCACTTCACCCTCCAGACGGGTACGTGCGCTGACGTCCTGTGCCTCTGACAGATACCTGGATGTCATTGAGCGGGCACTGGCAGCTGGGGAAGTGGTCCTAATCGAAAACATTCCCGAGACGCTGGACCCGGTGCTGGGCTCGCTGTTGGGAAGAGAGACCATCAAAAAGGGCAGGTGGGTGTTTTATGTGATGGTAGAGAAGGACAATGGACACACTTCACTGCAAAAAGACCATTTAAAGAAGCTAAAACAGTTGAATAATAGGAAGAGAAAGTTGCTGCACTGCAGAAAGTGATGTCAAATAAGTCCAAAAATGCTCAAATTTGGTCAATTGTATATTAATTTGAGCCCATTTTGACTGCCTTAAAACTAGATTTGTCAATGGTACAAGAAACACTATCTTGTTTTAAAACGATAGAAGAAATGGAACGAGAAAAACAGTTCTTCAACAATTATCACCTCATATTTTATAATTTTTTGCAGTGTCTTTGTTTTGGTATTGGGGTTAGCGTTGACTAATCTAACTAATCTATCAAGAGAAAATTGTTTTTTTACTCGCAAAGCAAGATACAACGGCTATTTAGAATCTCTTTATTAGACTTTAGATCAAGGAAATGTGTCTTCATTCGAGAGAACAAAAAGAAAGAAATCTCATCACTGCAAAATCTGCAAATGGGACAAAATCAACAATCTTATTCTAAATTAATACAAGAATACGTTTGTCAAAAACTTGATTAAACGACAATTGCCAGTTTGCATTATCAAGGAAGTCATTTAGCCTTAAACTATAGTCAGAAAATGATGATTATGGGGCATCGGATCCAACCTGACCCAGACATGGACGACACAAAGCTGAAACAGAAGTTGAATGAATGAATAGAATTACACTTTTCATCTCTGCGTCTGTCTTTGACTCTGGTCCCGCTTCTCATTCCGACTGATTTCTGCTCGTTTTTGTCATTAGTAAGTCATTTTTATTTTGTTTTTGTCTCGTCTTCTTTCACTGATACATTAGCATAGAAAAGCATGTTGTAATTGCCCAACTGGAATGGAAAATGTGTGATTATTTTTTAAGATACACATGACAAATCCGTTCAGAGAATATTAGAAATATGGAGTAAACATTAGAACTGTCCCCTTCCAGGAAATGGGACATTACATTGAGTGCATTTGCAACGTATATGAATATGGAGTATGCTGCTGGTCTGATCCCTCTGGTTTCAGTCTACATGCAGGCTCTGTGTCCATTCAATCAGATCGTCCCAGTGCAGTCAATTTGACGGCTTTAGTTTTGGAAGTGTAGTTACTCAGCTTTTCTGCATTTTTTATCTTCATAACTGTGACTTTTTCCGTTTCTTTATGTAATATTTTTTTATGTCATTATTTTTATGAAATTACCTTTCAATTTTGAAATGGAGAAGAGAAGGAGAGAAGCACTAGTAACCATAGCAACGCACTGTTAACTATAGCAAAATAGTTAGCATTAATAGCCTTTCAACTTTCTGTTTTTCTTTCTGAATAAATGTTATATTCACCAGTTTGGGCACTTATCAAAAGTGTGGTAAAGTACAGTTGAATAAAACTGATGGTAAACTCTAACTTTTCAGGATTCCATAGGTTTTAAATGGGAGCAGTCAAAATGACGGCTCCCAACGGTAGTTTCAAACGTGTTAAAAGCAGCTTGTGAATCAAACTCAAACCCTCAAAGTAAATGTTATTATAGATTTGGGAAATGTTTTATGCAAATTTGGCAAAATCACATCACACCTTGTTACTTTGAGTATTTGATTTCACAAAACTGCAACTGCAAACGTCATTTCAATTCTGCAGCTCAATTAAACTCACCATGTTTCCTGCTTTTGCCTCATGCCACAAAACCAAAACAAAGAATTATTTGCAAAAAGACTGTACTTTGTCACAAGGAACAAAATGTTGTCTCAGTAGCATCTGTTTTCCAGAGCAGCTGAAATAGATTAGAGATGGTTCCATCTAATAACAATCCAGTTATTCCAAACAAACCCCTCCGACCACCACCAGATCTTCACACACCCCAGGTTCTTTCCAGGCAATGTGTGTGAAGTGTGTTGCCAAAACAGAACTACCATTTGGCACTTTAAAGGCATAGCCGCCCCACTGTGGCACCTGGTGTTCCCAGGTCTCCCATCACAGTACTGAACCCTGCCTCGCTCTGTCATTGAATGTTGAGTCTCCTGGATCAATCACACTCCCCCACTGACAGCGGGTCAAGCACCCACTGTCAGTGGGGGAGTGTGAAAAAGAGATTCCAAAATGTACTTGATATCTACACAGATAACCAAACAGTTGAATATAGTTGTGTGTTAAAGAGGATAGGATAAAACACACGGTGTAAGTGCTCATGTGGGGAGTGTGGAGGACACAAAGGGAGCAGACATTTGTTTATAGTTTTATTCTATGATCAGTTGTTCAAATGAAGTGGAGATCCCTGATATACTCTGTGGTTCCTCTGTTCTGGGCTCATGGTGGTCTATGCTGCAGCTGGGAGACCCTCTGCTCACACATCAACACTCACTGATCAAGCCAAGTGTTCAAACAAACAACCTTCTCTTAATGACCTGAGTAAAAGCACACGGTGCGGAAGAAAGACCAATTTAGAGCCAATGGTTTGGCACAGCACAACTGTCCCCTTTACCTTCCAGGCCCCCTCCAGCTCCTCTCTGAGCCCTTGGTATTTCTCAAGCTTTGTGTGCTATTTTTTTCCCTGACGTTACCATCGCTTGGCATTGCCACGTCTACCACCACAGCTTTCATCTGCCCTTTGTCTACCACCACAATGTCAGGTCTGTATCTGGAGGTCCCACAGCGTCTTGTTCACCCTCATTCTCCACCACCTTTGGAGGAGTTGCCAGCATCTCCAGTTATGTGTTGGTCTCTATCACTCAGGGCCTGCTCCTGTGCTGCCAGCCTCTGTGCTGTCCTATAGGCCAGCCCTTTCTATTGGCAGGACTTCTTGAGATCAGCCACTTCTGCTTTATTCCAGTGGTACATGCCGTGTAGGGGCTTGTCCTCCCATGATGGGCCCTCCTCCAGCACCTCCTCATCTTGTTGTCTGAGACAATTGCTGAGTAGGTCATTTGTTTGAGCTTTCTCCATGATGTAGTTATGGAGTTTAGTTGTTTCGTCCTGGACAGAGGCTCTAACACTCACTAGTCCTTGGCCTCCTTCTTCACGACGTACGTACAGTCCCAGGGATATATAAAATAACACTCTCTGAGCTCGGTTCCTATTGGAGCTTGAGGGTTCTGTGGAGTATCTCTGCTGTTCCTTGTGCTGCACATTTCTGGGCCGAGATTTTCGAGGTTGTTCCAGGGATTGGCTGTAACCTCCTCCAGCTTCGGGATTACTGCCTCTGTACTGGAAGTCCTAAAGGTTCTTTGCACGCTCATTCTCCACCATCTTTGGAGGAGTTTCCCATTTAGACCTTGGGGTCTCCAGCCAATACTCAGCACAGATGTTTCTGTACACTATGCCAGCTACTTGGTTATGGCGTTCCATTTTTATTTTTTTGTTGTTGAAAGATGCGCCTGGAAACGGCTGCAATCCTAATCTATTTTTATTTTTATTGCTTTTTTCTGCCTGAGATGTTGCTGCAGTACAGTGTTCATGGTTTTACACTGGTCCAGACTGGAGCGGAGAGGATTCATGGTCCGAACCAAGCGGATCAGGTGAAAATCCACAGGAGGAAAGCTGACTGTTTGGAAAATGCTAATGAAGCATTTAGCATTTTACTTTGGACTAGAGCAGAGAAAATGGTCTGAACCAAGCGGGTACTCCACCTTTTGACCTGTCCTGCTCCACCCAGAGGCTACTCGACCTCTGCTGCTGTGACCTGTCCTGCTCCACCCAGAGGCTACTCCACCTCTGCTGCTGTGACCTGAAGGGTTGTTGCTCATTATTCAGATTCATTTTTTTTTTTATTCGCCATTTGCAGTATGTAAGAGTACAGAGCAAGTAACTCTGTACTCAGTAAGAGTAACTCTGTACTCAGTAAGAGTACAGAGCAAGATGGCGCCGGGTCAGGGCGCCTCAGTAAGAGCTCTGGTGTGCACTGTCTGTTCTATGTTGTTTTTCGTCTGTGATACACTTGCCACCGTGAAGTACGACCGGGAGACACTTCTTTACATTCGGGACCAAGCTTGTGGAGTATCGCAGGTCTTACCCGAACTGAGGTGCTTGGACTTTATTGAGTGCCCCACTCGTGAGGCCCGTCAAACAGGGCAGGCGGGCCGCGGCAATGGCCGCGAACAGAGCGGGGGGACTGGGCGTCTCCATCGTGCTCTCCGCGGTGTGGAGCAGGGTACCGGGAGCCGACGCAGGAGGCGCAGACACCGGGGAAAACGAGGCGGTCTGCTCGTTCGTAGCCGCTCCTCCAGGACCCCTTTGCCCTCCATCTACCTGGCCAACGTCCAGTCTCTGCCCAACAAGACGGACGAGCTTCTGTGTCGGGTCCAGAGCCAGCGAGAGGCCCGAGACTGCGCTGTGTTCTGCCTCAGCGAGACGTGGCTCCATCCAGGCGTCCCGGACTCTGCTGTTCAGCCCCCGGGATTCACCGTTCACCGCGCGGACAGAGAAAAGGAGACCACGGGGAAATCCAGAGGTGGAGGTGTGTGCTTTTTAATTAATCAGCGCTGGTGCACGGACACTCGCATCGTGAACCAAACATGTACTGCAAATCTGGAATGCCTGGTCTTGAGCTGTCGCCCTTTTTATCTTCCGCGGGAGTTTTCTGTGATATTTCTATGCGCTGTTTACATCCACCCACGAGCGGACTATACTGTAGCACTACAGGATCTGAGCGAGATCCTTCATAAATACGAGACTGCTCATCCTAATACAGTGATTATTGTCGCAGATTGTAGAGGAGTGTAAGTTTCTGGGTCTAACTCTGTCTGATGACCTGAAATGGGTTAAAAACACTGACCGAGTCGTAAAGAAAGCTCGTCAGCGTCTCTACTTCCTGCGGAAACTTAGAGAATTTACCACTAACTCTAAGATTCTGTTGAACTTTTATCGCTGCACCATTGAGAGTTTGCTTGTTGGTTCTGTGTCTGTGTGGTTCGGTAACATCACAGATAAAGAAAAGAGAGCTTTAAACAAGGTGCTCCGCTCTGCAGAGAGGACCGTGGGCTGCGAGCTTCCTGTTCTGGAGGTTCTTTATCAATCCAGACTTTTTAACAGTGCCCTGAGAATTATCAGAGACTCTTCTGGCCACCCAGGAAAAGCCTTGTTCCAGCTTCTTCCCTCTGGCAGAAGATACTGTTCTCTGAGATGCAGGACATCTCGTCATGCTAACAGTTTTTTTCCACGAGCTGTTAACAGTTTGAATAGAGCACTTTAATGTTTTGCACTCGTATAGATCTGTTTTAAGTTGGTCAACTTCACGGTGACATTTGTTGTGACATTTGTTTACTGTTTTTAAAATTTGTTTTTTTTTTGTCTTTTAATGTTGTTTTGTGTCTGTACTTGTCCTGTGCACACGGGGAACTTTTACAAATATATTCCAATGTGGTGTATACATACTGCAAATGGCGAATAAAATGAATCTGAATCTGAATCTGATTATATCTATTATTATGTTTTCAGAATGATACATTTTATTTTTATTTTTGCTGCTACTGGACACCTGAATTTCTCCTACGGGGATCAATAAAGTATCTATCTATGTAATAATAATAATAATAATAATCTTTATTTGTATAGAGCTTTATAGCGGACCCGAGCTTAGAGAGAGATAACTGCCCGAGGATGAGAACATACATTTTATTTATTTATATATATACAGTACCATCTATCCATCCATCCATTTTCTTCTGCTTCATCCGTTGCCGGGTCGCGGGGGCAGCAGTCTAAGCAGAGACGCCCAGACTTCCCTATCCACACACACTTCCTCCAGCTCGTCCGGGGGGAACCCAAGGCGTTCCCAGGCCAGCTGAGAGACATAGTCCCTCCAGCGTGTCCTAGGTCTTCCCCGGGGCTTCACTGTATAGATATTTTGTATAGTCCTGAATCAAAACAGCAATCTTCTTGGAGGTCGAACGGATCAGAGAATCAGAAGAAATGCAGTAATAACAAACACACACAAGCCATTATTCGTTAGGGAGCGGGGTGACCACTGTCCATAAATGTTTATGTAATGTGCATAAATCTCCTTTAATGTCCTGGATCATCACTGTCCTTAGATTCTCCTGAATCAGCAAAGAACCACTCAAAAACAAACCTCGGGTGTACAGTGTAGGCCCAGGACTCAGGCTGTAGATGAGGAGTTTTTATATACACACTTGTAGACATACAGTATGTGCACATATGACTTTTATAGTGACCTTCCTGAGCAGGCAGAATACTTGTGCCAGGCCAGTTTGCAGTGATTATGTTTATTTTTTTTGCATTGGTGTACGTCTTATTATCAGTTCTACTGTTGTGTTTCTTTTAATAACTGCTATCAAACAGTTGTGATTGCGGCGCTTTATTTAAATGGCTCCATTCATACTCAGACAAACCAACACAATGGCGCAGTAATTGTTGTTTTTGTTCACTTTTTCCTCTATGAAAACAAGTAATGAATTTATTTGCATCATTTAAAGGGATGGATTTATTGTCCTCTGTCAGGGAACACGCCGTGCTGCTACAGGCGCTTTACAAGATAAACAATTGATGCCCTTGTTGCAACACATGTGCAGTCATCTGTGGAAATCTTCCGTTTGCTTTTACTTCTTCTATTGTGCTTTTGATCTGAGATTAAAAACACATCGACTAAAACAAAGAGTGCTCTTAATAATGTGTGATCTCATGTTGGCCCTCAAACACAATCTCGAGAAGATTAACTTTGCAGTGAAATACTTTATTTACGAGTGGTACATGAGGTGAATAAACACATCTAGTGGTAGAATGGGGACATTGCACTGTGCTGGATTTAGATCCAAATCAAACACGACATGATTGAAACACGAAACACGACAAACACTAATGATTGAAAGCATGCGGTTTTAAATCATGTAATTTGAATTGAAACAATTCTCAATCAGAAATGGAGACAATACACGTGTTTTAACCCTTGTGCTATCCACGGGGCAAAGTCATTAAAAAAAAACCTAAATATTTATAATTTTTTTCTAGCTTAATTTAGATGATTTTGGCGTGTCATTTTGTCAGGATAGCAAAAATCTGACAGTGCATCTAAGTGTAACAAGTTTGAGTATAACAAACAACTACACAACTTGCTACCAGTGTTGTGCCAGTTCACAGCTTTTCTGAACTAGTTCAAGTTCAGTTCATACATGCTCAAAGTGAACAGTTCACGTTCAAAGTTCACATTTTTAATTCTGAACTAGTTCAAAGTTCAGTTCATTTTACTTTTTTGGTGAAATAGTCAAATAAATGTATTTTTTTTCACACTATGAGCTATATATATATATATATATCCTGTACACCCACAGGAGGAGAGCCTTTTGACTACAAAACAGACTAGATTTACATGGTTTTCAATGGGAGCCAAACGGAGTTGCTCCATCTCTGCTCATAAACTACAGACAGTAATGCGATGCAGTGCGTGTGTCTATACTTTATGTCAAATGTAAACGTGTAAACTTTGTCGCTAACTCACCCTGTGTTTTCATCACGACTCGGGCGCATGTGAAAAGCAGCAGCTCACAGCGCCTCACCGCAACACGGAGTCGGGGTGCGTTCACAGACGGTGGAAACAGTGGGAATTTTTAGTTTTCGGCGGAAAAAGTGCGAGAATACAGGAGGGAGGAACTTTCTCTTGTTGCGTTTCAAAAGAGAAAACAGATTCCAACGTTCATAGTGATGTCTGCCGTTCATGACACATAAAATGAACTAATTCACGTTCAAGTTCTTTTTTTAAAATGTGTTGCGTTCAGTTCAACGTTCACGGAAAAATGAACGTGTTCAATGAACGCGTTCTTTTGAACTCGTTCACGCACAACACTGTTTGCTACAAATGGTAAAGCCTGTACCTGTGGGAGTCGTTGTATGGCTCTTGGATCATTGAAGATGGCTGGACCCATATCCACTTAACCCTGACAAAATGATATTAGCGTGGGGACAAGGCTAAAAGCGGTTGGAGGTTCCTAAAAATTCTAGTAAATGTTATTGCCTGGAAAAGCATAGAAAACACACAACATGATAAATAAATGGATTTCAGACAATACGTTTTTGGAAAATGTATGTCTTTCTCCAAGTCCAAAATAGACATTAAACAAGCTGTACGCTATATGACTTCATTGCCTTTGGGATCTGCCATATAATGCTCCCTGGAAAGGTCAGTCGCATGTGAAGAAGCTTTCGGGAGGTTATAAACCAGGAGGGCGGGGCACATGGCTCCTTTATGTACATGAGACTCAGACTAGTGATGTATTACAGGAGACATGTGGAGCTAAATCAGTCTGTTTGCGCATTTAATCCTTTTACAAAATGCTTTTAGATCTATCCAGGCTAATTTTAGTAACTTCTGGCACAAACATGTAACTCCGCCTCCCTTCAAAGATCCTATCTAAAACAATGCTATGATTAAATTGTAACACTATGATATCACATAAAAGTAAAATGTCTCATTATCATTTTTATCGGCCAAAAATAATGTATTAGGATTTTTCTTTTTAAATGGCAGCAGCTGGCCTTAAAAGCCTACATATTTATCATTTTCTGGCTCTCTGAGGCACAATACAAAAAAAAAAACGAATGTCAGGTAATAAATCAGACCTCTGAAGCTAAACAGGGCCTGGTTTGTCCTTTGAATGGAGACCTCTGGGAGGGGTCGGAGGGGGTCCGGTTTGGAGACCACAAGATTTCATCCCTACTGTTTGCGGACGATGTTGTCCTGTTGGCTCCAACGAACCAGGACCTGCAACATGCTCTGGGACGGTTTTCAGCCGAGTGTGAAGCTGCTGGGATGAGAATCAGCACCTCCAAATCCGAGGCCATGGTGCTCGACCGGAAAAAGGCGCCTTGACCTCTCCCGGTGGGTGGAGAGGTCCTTCCTCAAGTGGAGGAGTTCAAGTATCTCGGGGTCTTGTTCACAAGGGAGGGAAGGATGGAGTGTGAGATTGGCAGGCGGATCGGTGCAGCGTGCACAGTGATGCGGTCGCTGTATCGGGCCGTTGTGGTAAAGAGGGAGCTGAGCCGAAAGGCGAAGCTCTCGATTTACCGGTCAATCTTCGTTCCCTCCCTCACCTATGGTCATGAGCTTTGGGTAATGACCGAAAGAACGAGATCGCGGATACAAGCGGTCGAAATGAGCTTCCTCCGCAGAGTGGCTGGGCGCTCCCTTAGAGATAGGGTGAGGAGCTCAGTCACACGGGAGGAGCTCGGAGTAGAGCCGCTGGTTCTTCACGTCGAGAGGAACCAGTTGAGGTGACTCGGGCATCTGTTCAGGATACATCCCGGACGCCTCCCTGGGGAGGTGTTCCGGGCACGTCCCACCGGGAGGAGGCCCCGGGGAAGACCCGGGACACACTGGAGGGACTATGTCTCTCAGCTGGCCTGGGAACGCCTTGGGGTCCCCCCGGATGAGCTGGAGGAAGTGTGTGTGGATAGGGAAGTCTGGGCGTCTCTACTTAGACTGCTGCCCCCGCGACCCGGCAACGGATGAAGCGGAAGAAAATGGATGGATGGATGGATGGACCAGTGCCAAACTGCCATTGTGTATTTAGGCAAGGCACTTGACCCATATTAGAATGAGTCTGATGTGTGTTGGTGGTTAGAGGGATCGATAGCACCTACTGGTGGGGCGGCTGCGGCTGCGACTGTAGATTGCCAAACTGCCATTGTGTATTTAGGCAAGACACTTTTCCCACATTAGAATGAGTCTGATGTGTGTATGAATGCTTGGTGGTAGAGGTCGATAGCACCTACTGGGTGCTTCGCTTCTGTCAGTGTGTCCTATGTCAGCTGTGACTACAAAAAGGAGTATCTAAAAAGCGCATTATAAAACTTATGGATAATTATTATTAAGAAGTCTATCTTATGAAAAGAATAACTCAAGTTTAGTAGACATACAGCCACTTGCAGACCATTCCCCAATTGTAATATGTTTTAGATTGAAATGGATGAATAGAAGAAAGATAAGTTTATACCCGACTGTGAAATATTGCAACACTCCCTGCATCAGAAAACCTTAAGTATACACCATTAGACTCACAACTTGAATCATTTGAATACAGCATGGTACTTGTCTGATTTCATTTGGTACTAGTCTAATCTCATTTGATATTTTTGTCTAAGAATGTTTGGTTGCAATGGGCCGTCATATTGATCTTTATAAAACTATGAGACTTGGACTTTTGTGGGTCCAGAGACTTGTGCTCGACTTGGACATCCTGGGCAGAGACTTGGACTTATGTGCATCTCTGCCTCCCTTCTCAGGTACATAAAAATTGGTGACAAAGAGTGTGAGTTCAGCCCAAATTTCCGGCTCATTCTGCACACCAAACTGGCCAGTCCGCACTACCAGCCCGAGCTGCAGGCCCAGTGCACCCTCATCAACTTCACTGTGACACGGGACGGGCTGGAGGAGCAGCTGCTGGCCTCTGTGGTCAGCATGGAGCGGCCCGATCTGGAGCAACTCAAGGTACTGCACATCCAGCACCAAGTATTCAGGGACATGTTTATGTTGGTGTATTTGACTTCCTCACTGTTGATCATTGTACTCTGCAGTTGACCGCCGTGTCTGTTTATGTAGCCGGTTCGGAGCTAGTCTTCATGTTGGTTCTTAAACATCAACATGAGAACATTTGTTTTCACATTTCAGAATGCTAAATCCTTTGTTGAGTAAACTTTTGGGCCAGGACTTTATTTAATCTAATTAGTTAGAAATTAATCTAATTAAATAAAGGCTTAGTAATTTATAAATATAAAATTTAATAACATTTAAATCACATGAATATCTGACTTGAGGACAGTGAGAAGAATTTTTTGACCTGTCACAGTGATTAAAACAATACCCTAATATGATTTTTCCTGATTTGATCAGCCCTCAGTCATTTAGACCCTTTTTTGACATTTAGACAAATTTAGGTATTTTACCTCTACTTTTATTCGTCTGTGGCAGGTAATTATGACCCTGGTTATGACTAACGACTCACCCGGCCGCATTACATATGTGACGGTAAACTCAGATCCAATCGTTTCAATCTGCAAAAGGAGTTAACCCCTCCCACCTGTAAACGGAGCACAATGGAGCACCTCCAGACCATACGAAATGTAATTTGTACTATAGTGTGGTACGACCAGGCTACTTCTGTCCCTTATGGACCAATGACTATTTGTTTTCTATCATTACATTTCCGTTTGATTCTCTGGTCTGTGTTGGCAAATCGTCGACTTTGTAAAGTCCTCGGAGATAACTACTGTTGTGAGTTAGGGCTATTGAATTGAATTGAATCACTAAATTCTCGACAATCAGCCATTTTCCTTTTCTAAGATTCTCCCTTCATAGCTCTCATGTTGTCAGTCGGATGTTGGTAAAAAGCTCTGATCAAAACACTGCATGAGTTCTCTTAAACCTTCAAAGAGCCGTGCGGCGTTTGATTGACATGCATCACACGCCGTGCCGCTGCTTTGTGTGCTGCTGCGTGCTGAGCTGGACGAACCCTGCTAACTCCAGGTCCTGCAAGCTTATAACTAAACTTGTGGTCGCCAATATTTTTTAAAAAGACTGAGCCGGCAGAATATTAGTTTAAAAAAACACCTTGGTGTGTCCTGTGCCTGTGATTTTGTGTAGTACAAAAATACATGGATTTGATTCAGTCACTTCTTTTATCTGTGATGTAGAGGCGATTTTTTTTGAGTGACCAATAGCAGTTGCGGTATGATTATAAATTAGTAGTAGTATAATTATTTATCTCTGCCTGTTTATGTCTGTGGCGCCGTGGTTGGCACTTATGTTTAAAGAAAGTGTTTCTGCGGGGTTCGATTCCACCTCGGGACAGGGCCTCTCTGTGTGAAGTTTGCATGTTCTCCCTGTGTCTGCATAGGTCTGACTGTGGGATAATGGATGCAAACTAGCAGATTAACAGATTGGATTGTTTTGACCAGAGCTCTAACATGGAAGCTCACGGCTAAGGCGAGCATGCTAAAGAGAGCTAATGTGTGGTCATTAACGGATGTGGCTGTTGTTGTTTGTGCTTTGTGTAGGAATTAGGACCTATCGCTTCTGTTGCTAAATAGTGAGTGTCCAAATGTCGGCTTCCAAAGATTCAACTTGCGCTTCAAGTGTGGCTTATATGTACTTTTTTTTCAAGTTTAGCTGTTGGGGTTACACTAGACTAAGATATACATCGATTTCAAAATTAGTTTAGTTTAGTCTTTAACTGAAAGTGACAGAGCACAGCCACAGGAAGCGCAAAAACAGATATGTTCTGTGTCAGATTATAGCTGGTTTAGTGTTAGTGTTAATATTTAATTCATATTCAAATTGTAATAAATGCTTATAATCTCCCTGGGTGTAAAAATATACATGTGCGGCAAACAGAGCAAGAACACGAAAAAGCTCAAAAACAGCCAAAACAGGAGCTAAACCAGGACTATACCAGGATTACACCAGGACTGACAATGGGGGACACAGTGCTTGTAAACATATGCCTCGAGAGTTCTCATTCTTCCACGACTGAAAACAAGTGCTGCTAACGTGTTCGCCGATGTGAAAGTATTGTTTAATAATAAAATAAACCCATGGCACAGCTCCGAGAACACATACTGCTGTTTTATGACTTCTCTGCAAGGTCCCTGGACACACAGACGCCGCAGAGCTGCATTTGTGGAGAAGAACTTTACACGATAAGCCTCTAGCTTAATCTTGTTAGCATCAAAGCCCATGCCAGTATAATATTCTAATATTAAGGGCTGTCTAATATTTGCTCGATTGTCAAATATTTTGTTAAATATTCAAATTTCATTTTTCCAGCCCTACTAACGATACATACATTTCATACTATAGTCCATAATAACATATTTAGATATAATGCATAAGTTAGTGTGGGACGCACATAGAGCCCACCCCAGTGTCCGTTTGAGCAGCGTTTTTTGCTCCAAAACCACTTTTTAAATAATCTAGTAGTTGCAATTGATCGGTTAACTTGTTACAGCCTTACTAGACACGTGACTGTAAAATGTCTTGTTTTCCGCTTGTGAGAATTTTACACATAATTAAAATGTTCTTCCGTACGCTGTTTATCTTTCAGCTCACCCTTAAGAATTTCCTGCCCGCTACATTAAGAGGCCACGCATGATTAACACTTTCTGAAATTGCCCAAATTAAAGCCAGCGGAGTGGCTGTGCGTCCCCAAAGCTGTGTCATTTCGTCTCAATATCAAAAAGTGCATTACCCCAGCGCTTTCAATTCATCCACGAAATTATCTCCCGCTAATTATCATAAGCTTTTGTAACAGCACACATTTTTGCCTGCCTTGTGAATGTGCCGAAAAGTTTAAAACAATCTGGAAAGCGCAATCATCCAGGACAATTAAATTCTGGGGAGGCGGTTTGTGCACGTCCAATCCATCAGCGGTTCAAATTGTATATAAATTGCTTGGACTGGTGCGTAGCTTTGAACTAGAGGGGTGGTAAAGCAGCTTTCTTATTGTAATTGATCCGTGTGTAGACAGTGTGGTGATTGGGTTGTCTCGCTTTGCAAAACGTGGTGATAGAGACGAGGGTACGGTGTTTCGCCATGACGCACGATCATGATGCTATCTGGGAATGGTCCGCAGGCATTCTCTCACACACACGCATCTGACTATAAACCAGCACTGAGGGCACGGCTGCTCTTTCACACACTATAATAAAAAATAAAAAAAACAATGTATGTTTTATATGCTCTCAAAATCACAAGGAGAATGGAAATTGACGAAAAATATGTTCTCAAGGACACATGTGTCAGTTTGGAGCTTTTAACCAGCTACAAATATTGTTGTAATAATAATAATGCATCAGTTTTATATAGCGCTTTTTTGGACACTCAAAGACGCTCCACATGTCATTATTCTTTCAGTCCATACACAGTGCTGATAAACTACTACTGTAGCCACAGCTGCCCTGGGGCACAACGTTCTCTCATCAAAAACAGACCTGGAGGTTTTTTAGGTTCATTCACACCAATCTCAGGAACTGTCAGAAACACATCTCCCCACCTCTTCTGTCCAAATCTTTTCAAACAGTTCTGACAGGGCTGGCTAACTGGTCAGAGAGCAGCTTGATGGAAAAAGCATTAATGGAGTGCTCCTAATGTTGGAATGAACACCTGCAGCCACACAACCCTGCATCTGCAGAGATCCAGTCCCTCTGTGAGCTATGCAGATTAATTCAAAGCGGTGTGAGTAGGTTATATCTCCTGTAGGGGGCAGTGTGGGTGATTGTGGAAGGTATGAGGCCTGTTTGAAGCATAAGATGAAGAAACACTGTTGGCTCTTGTGAGTTGGTTATTCAATGTAACATAGTTCATTTAGAGTTCAGTGGGTCTTCCTCCAGTTTTTAAGACCATCAAAAACCACCTGGAATCAACCCAACACAGTCCCCAAGGAGTTCCCACAACAATTGGCCTTGGGCCATGGGTTATGGGCATAGTTCTATAATAATAACTGGATAGAGTATTACTAGCTTATAGCTGTCCCACCCATGGGCACAGGGGACGCCCGTGGTACTGCAGACTAAATTCATGTAGGCTATCCAAAAAAGTCCCATAGAACTCAATGTAAACTAAAACAGCTCGACCGCAGCTGACAGAGAACCTATAGCTTTCATAAAGATCGTATTTTGTGGGGATTTTAGTGTCCCTTGTTATCCTGAACTTTTTTTCTTCTTAAATCCTTCGGTTTTCTTTAAATCCACACTTTACGACCACAAACTCTGCTGTTTTCCTTCCCGCTCTGACTCCGCTTTACAACTGCTCTGATCAGCAGCTCTCATTGGTCAGAGCGCGGCCGAGCCCCTCTGTGCACGTGCATGAGAGCCACACACCCGTAGTTGGCGCAACGCATCATGGGAAATAATCCACTGCGCAGAACCGGGAGGACCAGACGATACCCAAATATAGGCGAGTTCCCCTAATCTCCCTGTTCTTGTGAAGTCCCATGTGCTACTGAGCACAAGCCATTCATTTGAATACGGCGCCAACTTGGATCACCGGGGCTTTGCTATGGGCAAATTAAAATGAAAATAAAAATCAAATAAACGGAACATTTATTTTTATTGTGTAAAGCTTAGAACATCAAGACGAGAATGTAGAAGTAGAAGCTGGTACTGCTTTGGTGATAGACGTCTTTGTCAGAGGAGACGTGATGAAGATTTTCACATTGATCTTATTCTTAAAATGGCTCGTCCTTTGTCCTCCGAGACTTATTTCTTTTGAAATCCATTGTTTTTTACAAATCCATTTTTTTGGGCAACAAACTTGGCTCTCGGCTCACTCTAGCTCCTCTCTCATAACTCTCACATGTCTGATTGGTCAGAACGCTCCCATGTCTGATTGGTCAGAACACTCACATGTCTGATTGGTCAGAACGCTCTCATGTCTGATTGGTCAGAACGCTCTCATGTCTGATTGGTCAGAACGCTCACATGTCTGATTGGTCAGAACGCTCACATGTCTGATTGGTCAGAACGCTCTCATGTCTGATTGGTCAGAACGCTCCCATGTCTGATTGGTCAGAACGCTCTCATGTCTGATTGGTCAGAACACTCACATGTCTGATTGGTCAGAACGCTCTCATGTCTGATTGGTCAGAACGCTCTCATGTCTGATTGGTCAGAACACTCACATGTCTGATTGGTCAGAACACTCACATGTCTGATTGGTCAGAACACTCACATGTCTGATTGGTCAGAACGCTCCCATGTCTGATTGGTCAGAACGCTCCCATGTCTGATTGGTCAGAACGCTCTCATGTCTGATTGGTCAGAACACTCACATGTCTGATTGGTCAGAACGCTCTCATGTCTGATTGGTCAGAACGCTCTCATGTCTGATTGGTCAGAACGCTCACATGTCTGATTGGTCAGAACGCTCACATGTCTGATTGGTCAGAACGCTCTCATGTCTGATTGGTCAGAACGCTCCCATGTCTGATTGGACCACTGACCATCTACTTCACAAGACCAGGAGAACCAGAGCTGACCAGAACTTACAGTATCACTTCTGCTAATCAGCAGAAGATTAAGCCATTGTTTTGAATAGGCAGACATCTTGGAGACTAGGGGTTGCGAATAACCCTGTCCATCGCTCTTTGATGAACTGTTGTAGTGCACATACAACATTCCAAGCTAATGTGATGAATAACCACAGATAATCAAGGTAAAAACAATTGGTCATGGACAGGGTTTGTAAAAAACATGCACCATATGAGAATCGAGATCATGACCAAGACTAGAACCAGATCTTTTCTCTTTGCCACTATTCAGTGTTGAGCATACCCTGAATAGCTTGTTTCAGTCGGAAGATTGCTTTATTGCAGCCACTGATTTTCCCTTTAACCTACTATTCCTTACCTAATAACCTTGTTTGACCAGTTGTATCATTTGTTGTATCATTTGTTTATCAGCTCCCCTCTCATCTGCAGTGCATGTGGATAAACTGATTATTAGAACTCTGTTACCATTGATTTATGTTTCTTTTAGTGGCAAAGAGGTACTAAAGAAGAAAGTACTGTAAAAAATAAATTTGCATTTATTCAGATTCAGACTACTTTATTCATCCAACCAGTGGCAATTTATTTGAGCAGCACATTAAAACAAAAAAAACATTAAAAAAACAATTTATTTTGGTGATTTAACAATGATAATGAGAATTTAATTGGTATCACACTATGATATATTTAGATATGGATTAACATGACAAGTGATGAATGAAACACATAGATGTATGTTAGATGTGAGAAGTTACATTCTGCTAGATTTTTATCCATGACCAAAACCACTAATAGTTCTAGTGGTATCTTCATCCATGGCTCTACACAGCTGTTGGTTTATTAAGCATTTCAATTCAAACTTGGAACACTTAAGACATAGATTGACAAAGGCCGTAAACAAAGCTCCTCTGCCCAACTCATGACATCAGAATTCACTTTCACCCCATTACTTTACTTTAACCATGTGGAGTAGGGATGGCTAAATTGTGACGAGTTAATAGTATAGCGATATTTAAGTGTTGATGTATTTTCATTTGGACTTGTGTTGAATGAATGCACAAAAACAGAGCAACTTGTGGATGTATTACCCAAATGTAAAGTATACCAGAGTAAACTCAGGGAAACCACAATGGTGAAAATGATTAGCAAATATCGCAAATATTTTGTAAAGTCCTCTGCGATAACTACTGTTGTGATTTGGGGCAAAACAAGAACACATTGAATTGAATTGAATTTGAATTTGTCGTGAATGAATGCACAAAAACAGAGCGGTAGTTTCGCAAATGTAAATTCAATTACTAAACACTGAGCAACCACTAAAGTGAAAATTATTTAACCAAATATCACAATACTTTTCTCTACTATATCGATTTTATTGTGCGCGCAAAATATTGCAACCCTGAACAGAATCTATTTATTTCCCACCACTACTGTAAAGTTCAATCAGCATTTAACCATGGATCTCTTTATTAGCATTTTCTTGACAATTAGCATGTTCCAAATCTATTGTGTATTTTTTATGGTGTGATGATCCAGGACCCTCAACATTCATCAACATTTATGGACATTTGTCATCTGCTTCTTATGGACCAATGGCTCGGCCTTATTTTCTTTTGTAAGGTCCTCTGAGATACTGTAACTACTGTTGTGATTAAGAATTGAGTATTTTTTTGCATTCATTAAATAGCAGAGTATGTGTCCTTGAGAGCTGTCACTTTGCACACATCTCTCAGCACATTTGCTCTGGAATAATGATGAGCCGGAGTATTGACAAACCGCCTTTCTCTCCACTTTGTCCGTGACTTTCCCGGTGCAGTGCGAGCCGCGTTCCCCTCGGCTGCTCTCCCCCGCATCACTCGGCTGCCTCGCTTGTCATTGGGTCTTTGCTCTAATGGCCACAGCACATTGTGTACTCTGCGGCGCTGTGAGGACTGGGCCGTCTCACAGTGTGCGCTCGCTGAATGGAAATGCTGTTGATTAAGTGCGAGCGACTCCGATCAAAGCTCCGCGGCCGATCTCCTTCCCGTCACATAGACACTCCGCCGCCGCCGCCGTAATTAGAGCTGTGGCTGACAACTCCACTGGTGCTGTTAGTCAGGGAGAAGATGCTGTCTGTGATAAGACCATTACACACACTTTGGATACTGTTTGGTCGTCGGCTTTAGCCAAAGACAACCTGACAAAAATGTGTTTAGATTTACACTACAAAGGCTTTTCAATTGTTTGCTTCTTTAGTTAGTTTACCCTCTCCTGACATGTTTTTTGATGTAGTCGGAAAAACAAAAATGCTGTTTTCTAGAACAATCAGTATATGAAATCTATACAAATCATATATTTCATATTGTATATGGATAATAATTATGTATTGTTTTATATAGTACTTTTTTGAAAAATCAAAGACGCTTCACATTCATTATTCATACATTCCTCAGACGGTGGTAATAAACTACTGGAGTCACAGATGCCCTGGGGCACACTGAGAAGCGAGGGAACTAGTAAGTGCCATCAGCCCTTGAGACCACCACCAACTATTCACACACACCCCAGACTTATTCTGGGCAATGTGGGTGAGGTGTCTTTCCTAAAGACACAACAACAGTTTGGCAATTTACAGCCGCAACCGCCCCACCATGGCACCTGGTGTTCCCAAAGGTCTCCCATCACAGTACTAACCAGTCCTAGCTCTGCTTAGTTTAAGAGGTCTGTCCTCTGTGGAGACCTCAGGGAAGTGACAAATGCATGAACCAGATCCTGAGTGAATAACTCTGTCTCGCAATTTTAGAAAGGTGCTGACTCACAATGTTAATTACTATACTTTTAATAATACCCTTTAACCTTATTTTTCTTTCCAGTGGGCACATGCTTTTTATTTTATTTTACATACATAATGTGCGCATATAGTTATAAACACAACATATCTGCGTTTTCTCCCTTGTTCACTGGGAGTTTGCATTTGCCGCGGCGATACATCCTCACCTCCCTCTGTTCCGGAGAGCATACTGCTGCGTTCATACAGGAAAGTACAGCTCAGACCCAGAGAACAAACAGCCACGCTGTATCCTCCACATTCAGAAGGGGTCGAGTTGTAAAAACATAGGTTTGTCTTTCACGTGTCTCAGTAAATGCATATTCTCTGTGTGCTGTTTGTAAAGTGCTTGGGATTTATATATCATCCATCCATGATACGCATCCATTTTAACTAAAGGAAAAAAACTTTTGTGCCTTACTTTGTTTGCAGTGGAGTGGGGTCTTGGATGGGACTGGGCTTTTGCTGAAGTCACATAGAGGGGCAAAGCACTGATCCATGTAAAAGGAAGCACTGAAAAAGGAAGCATACAGATTTGGTTGATGTATTACTTTGTGATATTTCCATATCGGAGCACACAATTTGCCAGAACACGGTTAGGAGAATCAGACAGTTCAAACACACTAATGTCCATAAATGTTGTTGAATGTTGGGGGCATCCGGTGCAAAACCTAGTATAATAAAATGAGAAACCTCGGAGAGGCCCACAAATGAACTCACCGATAATATATCATAACGATCCATGTCGATGTCTTGATCCATTGATCCATCTATATCCCCTTTGTCCATGTCTGGGTCGGGGGGTGGCAATTAGCTGCCCCCCGATCCACAGAGCACCAGCCCCTCACTGATCCTCCTGTAGGTGGTGAGTTCACAGGAGGACTCATCTCTGTACAGGAGGAGCATGATCCATCTGCTCCAAGAGCAGGTTGTATTTTATAAATCTGCAGAATGGTGTGAAGTGGAAGTTAAGAACACTTCTGAGAAAATATTCAAGAATGAGGCCCAATGGGCATCATTTATGTTTATATAACCTTCTATAGGATCCACTTCATCCCAACGTGGCTTTCATCCACTTTCCCCATCTCGAAATCAGCATTTTTAATCAAGTGGAGCACGGCGGTGAGGGCACAAAGTTATTTTAAGCCCTTTACGTCCCCTCAGCCAAATCCACCCAAGAAGAAGAGCCACGCCATTTAATGAAGCTTGTTTAATTAGCATTTCCTCTATGGCAAAAGTGAGGGGGGAAAACAAGATCTGAGCTCACTTATCATTTTAATTACCACTCCAGCTCGTCTGCAGAGTTGGGGCGACTCGGCTCTCACAACACGGCCCAGAATGCATCTCTCAATAGTGTTTTGTTGGCGGTAAACAAGCCGCACTGATAACAGCGATGGCCCTGATAGCACAAATTGGCTGAAGTGCGTCAGATGATGGCTGCCATTGTGACCGTAATGAGTTTAGCGCTCAGTGACGAGCAGGTGAGAAAGAACACGTTTGTTACGGATAGAACGCACTAAGGAGCTTAAAATGTCAGGCTGTTTTTTTAGGAAGACGCTTTGGGAATTAGCGCACAAGCTACGTGGCCGCGTTCATCGTCTGGGACTGTGTGAACTCTTCTACGTGTACTTCAAGAATCTTTCAAAGGAATTAGGTTTTTTTTTTCTTTATCTCTTTAGGTATTTAAAGAATCCAATTTAAGAACACAGTTTAGAATTGACTGAGCTGAGAGTGCGAAGTTTCCCAAGAAAACACCTCTTCTTATATTTCTTATATAATAAATTATGTTACCTACATTTCTGTATCAATAGAATAATTGATTATCCCTCCATCCATGAATTAATTAATGAGTTATGTTTGATAATATTCAATAGTTGTTGTAATAAAGTTGATCATTTATAGAGTAGAATATCTTGTCTTTCGAGGTATGCATTTATCGTGGGCCTACATCACAAACAAACACACAAACAGATTCAGATTCAGTTTATTTGCCATTTGCAGTAAAAAAACCCCACATTGGAATACATTAGCAAAAGTCTCCAGTGTGCACAGACAAATACAGACATAAAACAACATTAAAAGACAAAAATAAAACAGTAAACAAATGTCACTGTGAAATCGATCGACTAAAACAGTTTCAAAACAAGTGCAAATCATTAAAGTGCTCTGTTCACACTGATAACAGCTTGTGGATAAAAACTGTTAGCGTAACGAGATGTCCTGCATCTCAGAGAGCGATATCTTCTGCCAGAGGGAAGAAGCTGGAACAAGGCTTTCCCAGGGTGGCCAAAAGAGTCATTAACAATCCTAAGAGCTTTGTTTAAAAGTCTGGATTTATAAAGAACCTCCAGAACAGGAAGCTCACAGCCCACGGTCCTCTTTGCAGAGCGGAGCACCTTGTTTAAAGCTCTCTTTTCTTTATCTGTGATGTTTCCAAACCACACAGACACAGAACCAACAAGTAAACTCTCAGTGGTGCAGCGATAAAAGTTGAGCAGAATCTGAGTTAGTGATAAATTCTCTAAGTTTACGCAGAAAGTACAGACGCTGACGAGTTTTCTTAACGACGCGGTCAGTGTTTTTAACCCATTTCAGGTCGTTAGACAGAGTTAAACCCAGAAACTTCCACTCCTCTACGATCTGCACCTGGGAGTCCTCCTGCTCTCCTCGAGGTCAGACGTGTCTCTCTCCTGCTCCTGCTCTGCTTGCCCTGACTGTCTTTTTTCCTAGACTTCTGCCTGTGTACAACTTGAAAAATTATGGAATTAATCAACTGGTCCCTCAACGCAATTGTTACTATTTTTTCATCACGTAAAGGCGGTTCTGGAAATGCCGTTTGTCCGGATGGTACGGCGGCTGCTGGGTACGTTTTTGACAACTGGCAAAAGTGGCACCCCGTTTGTCTGTCGGGACTGTCCATCGAGGACATTGAGGATATATACATTTTTGGATTTATGTTGGCAGGGTTCCTCCTGATTGCATTTGGAGTTGGCTTGATCTACCGCAAAGTTGGAGGGCTGTCCACTCAGAAGATTTACGAGCGGCTGTCCGCGGAAAACAAGGAGAGTTTCCACGTGTTGGTCAGAGTCGTGGTCGAGGGCACAGTGGGGACACAACGGGGTGTGAGTCGGATCGAACATTCCCTTACAGATCCAGTAGTGAGATCTTTGGATGGACTTGAACGCGTTGAAGGATTGATTGAAGGACTTGGGCCTCACGGTGGAACCTCGTACTGACGTGGTCAACTCCGGATAACGGTGAACGGAGGGTCCAGTTCCAGTATAATTTGGACATATTGGCTTTAGTTTACACTGCCTTTCATTGATCAGCTAAAGTGCTTATACAAATTTCCCACAAGGCATGTGTTGTTTTGTCTCCAATGTTTGCAGGCACCTGCGCTATCTTTGTCCTTCACATTCCACCACCCACACTGCTACACCGGCTACTCAAGGCCGACACTGGACTCTATCTAACTCAGACTCACAACCCAGAACACCAGTTACAGTCCCCCCCCCCTTCTACATGTCTGCCTCCCTCTCTTTTCAGTCTATGGTGGTCTTCCCCTCCACCTCCCCCACCCACACTCCCCTCTGACGCACTATATTGGACGAGGCGGGCCAGAGTGATGACTTCCCATTAAAAAGATCCGCATGTTGATCCACATGTACCGTGTCTCTCCCATGTTTGTTGAAATATGTGTCTGTTTTGCTCTTTGCTGTTGAATAACTGTCATAAGGAGCGCGGAAAATTAGAGTACGCGGCCGGCCTTGATGTTTATTCATCGAACGGAATTTCTCCATCTGTGTGAGATAATAAAGGATTGATTGATTGATTGATTGAGTTGTCGATTACGACAGGCAAATGAGAACTATTGCGACTGAAGTCGTAGACCAGTTCACATGTTTTCGATGCGTTCAACTGGAGGTTGTTAGTTTGACTCCACTGAACCACATTTTGTATCTCTGCTCTATAAGAGGATTCATCAGTGTCACTGATGAGACCGATGATGGTGGTGTCATCAGCATATTTGATGATCAAGTTTGAGTGAGAGAAGGACACACAATCGTGAGTGTACAAAGTAAAAATCAAAGGACTCAAAATACATCCCTGAGGAAAACCAGTGCTCACAGAAACAACATCAGAAAAACCGTCATTGATTTTCACTCTCTGAGATCTGTCAGTTAAAAAGCTAAAAATCCATTTACACATGGCAACACTTAAACCGAGAGACATGAGCTTTTCCATCAGTTTACCTGGGACAAGGCAGTTAAAGGCAGAGCTATAATCGATGAAAAGCATTCTCGCGACAGATTTACTAGTGTCCAAGTGACTGTAGACAGAGTTCAGAGCAAAGGAGATGGCATCCTCCACACTCCTGTTCTGTCTGTAAGCAAACTGGAGCGGGTCAACACTCACAGGGATCTGGCTCTTAATGAAGTCTAGCACAAGCCGCTCAAAAGTTTTCATAAGAACAGACGTGAGGGCCACAGGACGATAGTCATTCAGGCATGTCACAGGAGTTTTCTTAGGAACTGGAATGATGGTCGACTCTTTAAAGCAGTTCGGCACAGTACAGTACAAGTTTCTCAGAGCACAGTTTCAGGACACGAGGAGGGATGCCGTCCGGGCCTGGGGCTTTCCGGACTGTGGTCCTGGACAAGACACGTCTGACCTCCTCCTGAGTCACGGTGAAGGTACCTTGATTGAGACAATCAGGAAATACAGTAGGACAGGCATCAGCAGATTCAAAGCGACAGTAGAACGTGTTAAGCTCGTTTGGCAGAGCTTGGCCGACAAACAGGGAATAAGTTATTTTAATTCTTAGCGATTTCTTTTTTACTGCACTGAGCGAGCAGTATACTTATTTATAAGTATACTGGATGATTGCAACCTTGATTGGCTAAACAAATATAAGAATATTTAATTTGTTTTTATTAAATCAAAAATTGTCTATCATTACTTCTCATTTGCAAAAAATGACTGTCTCAAATAAATACACGCACCATTAATTTCATCCAACATTCTTGTTGGCCGCGACTTTCATTGGCTAAACAAATCAAGAATATTTTAATTTATGTTTTTCATTAAACCAAAACATTGTTTATCATTACTTTTCATTTCCCAAAAAAATAACTGTCTCAAATAAACTCACACACTCACGCACACACACACTCTCATGCATGCATGCATGCACACACGCACGCACACACACACACACACATGCACGCACACACGCACGCACACTCACATCCTTAATTACCCCCAACATTCTCCTCCATTTGAGCGTAACAGGCCGGCGCAGGCACTGCACAATCATTTGGCCCAAAATGATAGATGTCTGAGGGGCGTTTGACTCATGTCCCTATAGATCCACAGACCCACAGACCCCACAGACCCACAGACCCCACAGACCCCACAGACCCCACAGACCCTCAGCTCACTCTGTGCTTTCTAGTAATGCTCATTAGGACATAATCCACGAAACAATGGTAAAGATACTCAGGGTCTTACAATTTATGAATCTCTCAATTGGGTTTGATTCATGACGCAGGGCCCATATTTCATGATGCATTGCAATGCATTAAATATGGAAGTTTTTCTTATTTTGGTGACAAAAATCCATATTTATTGCCTTTTACCTATGAGAGTTTAAGGCTTGTATGTTTTCTTTATTATAGAAAAGCTCTAATAGTGCTCTAATGTTCTCTGGTGAAGCACTGGACCTGTCCTCACATCCTCTGCTGCAGTTTTGGAATTTGGTTTTGTCAGGTCCACTTGGAAATGATACATGCTGTTTATTATGGTCTGTCAAGCGTGCCTCCAAAACCACCATTTTTTGTCGTGATTAGGCAAAGCCAGCGTCAGTCTGTTACGAGCCATTAGAGAAAATGTTTAAAATAGGCCAAATTAAGGGTGTGTGTGTGTGTGTGTGCGGGCATGTGTGTGTGTGTGTGTGCGTGTGTCGCTCATTCAATCTCTGTCTCCAGAGATTTTTGCGTAGGGATAGACGTTTGCGGTCACAGCTGTGTTGAGGTCAGACGAGTGAAATTGTAACATCAGCCCGAACACACAGCAACTGGATCATCAGGAGGGGATTCAAGAGACATTCAACTGTTGTTTCCAGCGTGCAGATATCCGTGTGTTCAAAGGTGTTCTTGATAATCTTGACTTTGGTGTTGCGTGGGTTAGAATGTGTATAATTTATGAAGTAGAAAATATGTAAATACATTTATAATTGAGTAAAAGACGGTCAGGATGAGCAAAAGACTCCCCTCAAATGGAATTGAATTATGCTTAGAGAAACAGCAACCTATTATGAACATTTATACTTATATCTTGTCATAGCAACTAGATTGAAACGACAGAAGTGGCGGCGGGGGGATGTGTTTGTACTTTGATTGGTCTCCTTTAAAGGCAGTCTCCAAGAATGAAAATATCTTTCATTATTTGAACATGCAAAAATTGTTTCTGAATATGTTAATATAAATGTTCAGTATTGTGGATGCCCTTTATTGTTGGAAACCATTGGTTGAGTTGTCGTTTATTCTTTTCAAGTTCAATGTCCATCCAACATTATTATCAGATGTCACTACAAAGAATGTTCCTGTGGTTCACCGCCGGCAGGAGGATCAGTGAGGGGCTGCTGCTATGAGGATTGGGTGCAGCTCTGACTGCCACCCCCTAACCCAGAACTTGATTGAGGGGAAGAAAATGGATGGAAATTAGAAGAGGGTGTTATGGTATTTTATAGCAACAGTATTGTATTTTAAAATATATATATATATCTTTTTCATTATATGCAGCTATGGTTTGGGCGGCACGGTGGCTGAGTGGAAAGCAGTCTCGGTCATGCGTTTGAATCCCAGTCGGAATAGGGCCATTTTGAGTGTAGTTCTCTCAGGGGTGTGTAGGTTTCCTCCAGGTGCTCCGGGTTTCCCCTACAGCTAAAATGTGTACGATAGGCAAAAGTCCTTCAGCTCCTATCGTTAGGAGCATCAATATCTGGAGATGGAACCCCAAGCTGTACTGCGATGACCACCGCTCCTGATAGAGGCCCTAGGGGCTATAGAGGATGGGTCAAATGCAGAGGACAAATTTCTCTACGGGGACAAGTAAAGTATAACTGACTGAACTGAACTATAGGAAATATAATAACAACATAATTCAATCTGAAGACCTGGTGCAAGAATCTCCAAATCCAGTACAAACAGGTCTGTTTAGCTGTGCTACCACTGAAGAATTTTATCTTTACTCTTTTTACTTGATTATTTATGATTTGAATGTCTTGTTTCTATCTTAGTAGTACTTTATCACCACCGTGTATGGAGTGAATGAATAATGACATGTGAAGCGTCTTTGAGTGTCCAAAAAAGCGCTATATAAAACTGATGCATTATTATTATTATTATCTTGTTTTGTTCAGCACTTGAAGTTGCCGTGAGTATGAACCGTGCTATACAATCTAACTTGCCCTGCCATGAGTAGTAATGAAAGTCTCTATATTCAGACTCAACCACATGTATCCCATCCCCACTGTTTGTGCATTAGTCGCTGCTCGTTTTTCATGTATCCCAATGTGGTTTTACAGCAAATGGCAAATACACTGAGTGAATCCGATTAAATTATTATTACTGTTAACCTTGATCCAGTCCTCAGCTCTGCGATCCAGCTGCCAATCGTTCTCTGCCTCCTTCAGCTGCCTCTCTCTTACATGCCAGCACTTCTCTCTTCGCAACAGAAGTATTTTGCCAATCGGAATCCCAACGCAATTCCACCGTTTGTTCCCATTACTCAGTTATTTTTTTAATGTAGCGCAGCTGCGGTGCCCGTGGCCAGTGGCTGCAGGCTGTGTGCAAAGAAATGCTCATAAGTTGTAATCATATCTGGAGCAGAAAGCTCAGTGTTCGCCTTAATGTTGTGAGCTGATAAAGGCTTAACATGATTACAGCTCTGTACAGAACAAGGCGTCGCTGCTTTGTGGAATTACAAACAGGCCTTTGCACTAATAGTTCTTCAACATTTGTGATGGTAAGGCTCCTTTGGGAAACAGTGGTGTAATGTTATTCAATCGAAGAATATAATTTGCTTACAGTGTAAACAGGGAGGGGAAAAGTGAAAAAAATGCACAAAATTTGGCAAAATGTATCTTCGTTTGAGCACATTTTGACTGCCTTGAAACAAGATTTGCCGATGGGACAAAAGCAACATGATCTTGTTTTAAAAGATACACAAAATGTCTCCCTTGGAAGAAGAAAAAAAACAAATTACAGAAATAAATGCAAAATGTCTTTGTCCTATTGGCATTGGTAGAGCATTGGGCCTTTTGTGGGTTCGACAACTTGAGACCCTCTCCATCGACCACTGATGTCTGCTGTTGTTATGTCCTTGGGCAAGTTAACCCCACTCTGCCTGAAGCCCCCCGCTGAAAGATCAAGGCTATGACAGAGCAGCCGTCCTCCTGTGGACTCTGCACCGGCAGGAGGATCAGTGAGGGGCTGGGGGTCTGTGGATTGAGTGCAGCTCTGAGCACCCCAGAAATGGATTGATGGGAAGAAGATGGATGGATGGATGTCTTTGTCCCACTTGGTAAAAATATTATAGAATATGTGGTAAGAATGGCTTGAATTGAGTGATTTTTATCTTAATCTTAGTCCATTCTGATTATGCTAAAACAAGATTTGCCAATGGGACAAAGCCTTTAGACTTGTTTCAAGAACTGTTCCTTTTTATTTCTCATTCCAAAAGAGAAATGTCTTGTATCTTTTTAAAACATCCT
The DNA here is from genome assembly GCA_964034765.1 of Knipowitschia caucasica. Classification (NCBI taxonomy): domain Eukaryota; kingdom Metazoa; phylum Chordata; class Actinopteri; order Gobiiformes; family Gobiidae; genus Knipowitschia; species Knipowitschia caucasica. The sequence goes on from OZ035836.1 coordinate 34,928,165, forward strand.
TTTGCTTTGTCCCATTTGCAGTTGTTTGTCAAAATGTGCTCAAAATTGGCCAACTTCAAGACATGTTTGACGTCACTTTTTGTAGTGATGATAAATAATTTGCGTAATAAAGTTACAATTTAATGTTATTTTCAACTAGTTCAGCAGCATTGAGATTTTTCAAACAATTATGATTACGTAATATGAAGCACCATTTGCATTATCTTTATTCTATTTGCTACATTTTATGCTGTGTTGCATTCATACACAAACCTATCTTATAGAGTTTAAGACAGATATTTCCCTGTGGTGTCTGGGTAACGGCTCCAAACCCAGCCCTTTAAAGATTTAACAAGGCCGAGGCTTAATTAGCTTTCACAGTGGTGTAAAATGGCTCTCAAAAGGGAAAAAATGTCATAAAAAGCACAATTAGGCTGGCTCCGAGCGTGCGTTTAGCAGAGCGCACGGAGGCGGAGCTGCTCGGCCCAGGCCATTGGCACCATCACAGCGTCCAGGAGAGACCGAGCAGCACAAACACGGGGATTTCCCATTTACAAACCACACCGCTATTATCGCACACAGCAGACGCGGGAATGGACTTTGAACAGCTTAAGCCCTGTCATTAGTTCGAGCCAGTACGAAGTATTGGAGAGTATTGTTTTTTGCTGGTTTCATTTCCTTTTTTTCCCCCCGCCATAATAAACATGTTTTTCAGCCTGAAGACACGCACAAAAAGTCTCACATGGGGGGGTCTAATGTGTTCGGCTTGGCAAAAAATCTGATAAAATGAATGACTAGATACCCACGCTGACTCTAAATCCCCACCTAAATATTTCACATTTCAAAGCCTATGGGGGCCAGACTTTCATATATTGGAGAAGGTGCATGATGAACAGGCCTAAAACTCTCTTGGGGCCAGACAGAGCTAAAATTCACATCTCTAATTGTTGATTATGGCCTGTGTGTATGCTGTAAAAAACACACCCAATCGGAGAGCGCCACCAGTGGGAGGCCGAAACATATTCTGATCTCTATAATTGTTGAGTAAAAGCCATACATTTTGCAGGGGTAGTGTGTCCCAGGGTTGACCACTAGGGGTGCACTGGATCCTTTTCATTCATTCATTTTCAACCCCTTTATTAGTCCATTTCTGGGTTGGGGGGGGGGTTAGGCAATGAGAGCAGCCACCCAATGCTCATAGCACCAGTCCCTCGCTGATCCTCTGCAGGGGGTGAGTCCACAGGAAGATGGCTGCTACATCAGCGGTGAAACAGCCTTGGTCTTTCAGCGGGAGCTTCAGGCAACGTGTCTTGACCAGGACACAACAACAGTAGACATTTGTGGGCGCAGTTGGAGTAGGTCCCATGGTGGGCTTGAACCCATGACCCCCAGGCCCAAATGCCATTGCTCTACCAACTGAGCTACTGTCGCACTGGATCCTTTAAATGAACTTTTTTGTGCATGATATTTATGCTTTAGTAATTGTGTTATCATTTTCCAAAGAAATTCCACTTGGAGTGATTCATGTGTGTTTGCAAAATTATAACACTTAAGCATTTAAGACGCTCTCATGTTAATGGTGAATTTAAAACTATTATAAGTTTGCTATAAGAGAAACTTTGAACATGACAAGTCATTTGAAATCAGCAACAATTATTAATGAATGAGGTTGCACAGACGCTTCCCCAGACTTTGGCCACTTTGTTCCCACATTTCACAGATAACTTTTTCCTCTCCGCTTAGAACAAAGGCTCGAAGAAAGCATTAGCAGCCTTATTAGCCGAGCGCTCCTTAATCCGAGCCATGAGGAGGAGTCAAGGATGATTCAGAGAGTTTCCGCAGCATCAAAGCCTCCTTCCCAGCGCTCAGATTGACAGCTTCATCAGCCAAAGGGAAGAGGGGGGTGGGGTGCTGGACGGGACAGGGTTAATCCAGGCCCATCCACATTGCATCGATCTCATCGTCTTTGAGCTGTCCTTCTTGATCCAAGGCCTCGTATTGACCTGTGACGTTGTCTGATCCAGGCTTGAGAAGAGGGATAGACCAGGGTGCTGTTGGCTGGGATACTGCAGTATGAGATAAATGCAGTATGAGATTTTCTTCTGCGATTTTGCTTAATTTAATATGTATACAGTACAGACCAAAAGTTTGGACACACCTTCTCATTAAAAGAGTTTTTTATTTTCATGACTATGAAAATTGTAGATTCACACTGAAGGCATCAAAACTATGAATTAACTCATGTGGAATTATGTACGTACTAAAAAAAAAGTATGACACAACTGAAAATGTCTTTTATTCTGGTTCTTCAAAGTAGCACCTTTTGCTCTGATTACTGCTTCACTCTTGGCTTTCTCTTAATGAGCTTCAAGAGGACCTGAAATGTTCTGAGTTCCCACAGATGCTTAGCACTTGTTGGCCCTTTCGCCTTCACTCTGTGGTCCAGCTCACCCCAAAACCTTCTGGATTTGGTTCAGGTCCAAAACCTTCTGGATTGGGTTCAGGTCCAAAACCATCTGGACTGGGTTCAGGTCCGGTGACTGGAGGCCAGGTCATCTGGCCCAGCACCCACCACTCTCCTTATTGGACAAACAGCCCTTACACAGTTTGGGAGTGAATCTACAGTCAATACTCATGAAAAGAAAGGAAACTCATTGAATGAGAAAGTGTGTCCAAACTTTTGGTCTTTACTGTATATGTTTAAAAAAAAAAGTGCTTTATGTTGTCTTCTAGTACGGGTTGAACGACTATTTTCAAGGTTGACTTTATGTGAGTTCACTTAGACATTCAGCAGCACTCACTTAGATGTTGGTATTTCTTACTGTCTATTTCTTCATTCATATTTGCAATAAAGAGTGGTCGTGTGTGAGCACTGCAGAAGCTCTGTGAAGTGCAGGGTTTGCAGCTGTAGAGGACAGTAAACACTGAGAGGCTACAGGCTGTAGGAAGACTGAAGGTCATCACGGCACACATAAGATACATATGGTTCTCTTACTTTAAATAATTGAAGGTTTTCAGGTAACTGTCAAATTTACCTGCAAACCAAACAATATTGGTTTGCTATATGTGTATAATGATATTGTCGTGCAGTATTTGTGTAAAGTGTGCACGTGCCAGATCCTCTGCCTCACACATTTTCTGTCTAAAAGTCCAGCTCCAGACCTCCTTCCTCCTCGTCCTTCCTCCCCTGCGCAGTCTAACCTACAGCGGAAAATGTAATTCTTTCTTGAGATGATGCAGTAAAAACTTTGTGGATAAACACCGACATCTCTTGATGAAAGTTGAGTACGATGTTCTGTTATATTTACATTCAAATCCTAAATGTCATGGTCTAATGGAAGTCCGTGAAACCCTGAAATAGCACTTTGGACAGTGCGAAATAGGTTTGATAAAGACACAATGCATCACGGTGTAACCATCCATTCAACCATCCATTCAAAACACGCAGAGGGGACTCCTCGTCCCCTAATCAAGCTGAGCGTAACTTGGACTTGGACTAACTTAGTGCTGAGCCCACTGCACCTGACAGTAGAACATGGTGAAAATATGGTGAAAACATGGAGTTCCCCTCACAAGGCACAGCACCATCCAACTGTGTCGATGGTGTTCCACACGATTGAAATGGCCGCCTTCTGTGAGGTGTCTGAATGCAAATGTACTGCTCTTGTTTTCTTTTTAGCCACAGTCTTAGTTTTGTGAGCTGCCAGCCAAGCTCAGAGTGTATTGCCACTTTTTGTCGCATACAGTGTGTATTATATGCACATATAGGAATTTACCTTGATAATGTTAATGTTATTTGTGATAAAGAGACAATCATCTGTGTTCAACAAACGTCAAATATATTTGATATTAAACATAATGCATCATTTGACCTTTACCTATACTTTAATATAGTGGATATTGTACCTTTGTTATTGCCATCACCAGTAAGCATTGCTGAAGCCAAACAGTACAAAAGAAAAGAGCTGTAAATCAAAGGTTCTAAAATAATTGAATCCACGAGCGGGCGAGGGTCGAGCCGCTGCCTGGATTGGAACATTCTTCCTCTTGACTTTTTGAACGGTGACTGACACAGAGCTCAAGGCCATGTGACCCATGAGGTTATTCCATGTGTTTGTTGCAGTCTGAGCTGACCACGGAGCAGAACGGTTTTAAGATCACGCTGAAGACGCTGGAGGACACGCTGCTCTCGCGCTTGTCCTCTGCCTCGGGGGACTTTCTGGGGGACACCGAGCTGGTGGAGAACCTGGAGACCACCAAACGCACCGCAGCCGACATACAAGAGAAGGTATGGTGGTATTACTCAGCATATGTACATGTTTATTCTTCATATTATGAAGAAGATTACTTTGGTAGTTTTTTATATGTAATTTTTTGATTTAAATAATTTATTTTTGGAATATCATCAACATGAGTAGTCATGTTGATGGCTTAAGTGTGAAATTCAAACATAGCCATTTTAAGTCGCTCGGTCCTAGTGATCACCCTCCCTGTACAGGGAGGATTCAGTTATTTTTCATTTAACAGCATCAGTATTAGAATTCACTTGTGTCAATATAGTCAAGCTATATCTCTTTTGAAAGCTTATTCCCACCTCTAAACGCGTATTATGTTCAAATAAACATTAAATATAACGCAAATTAAGAATAAGTAGTCTAACTGTATATATATTTAAAATATATATTGTCCTTTCTTACCTTGTCATGCTAATATTCTGGGGCAAATCACGTCTAATCCACACATGTGTGCATTCGTTTTGTTCTTTAGGGTCTAGAGAATAATTATATCCAGTTGTTTTTTCTTCAAAGTCATCCTTATAGTAGATATCCACTTGTAACAACATATTTGAGTATTGAAAGTTGCACAAACAAAAACAAAACCTGTTCTTTGCGCACTGTATGAAGAGGACATTTTACTGTTTACCTAGCGTCACTGGGTATGTTCGTCTTCCCCTAAGCCTCCCCTTCAAAACAAGCCCATTCCCGGACTTTTCAGTGCTATGGTTTGGAAGGTAGATCAAGTTGAGTAAAACAAGCGCACCTAGCTTTAGCGCTCCATTCACATAGATATCTGTGCGTCACGACAGCATTGTCTTGACTACCATTGGCCGATTTAGATGTCAATCAAATCATCTTGTAGCCAATAATCTCAGGTTTCAGGCGATGTGTCGGACTTCTAGCTTCCTCCCACTGTTCCCGTCATATTTGAATGCGTAAAGAGGAAGACGGAGCCTCTTTCACGGAGAACACGCGCTATAACTATATAAATAATAGCTTTTCTGCAAACATTTCAATATCTGGAAAAACGCTATTTATAGCAAGAGTAATAGCCAAAAAATTATATAAATGGATTTTTGATGTAAAAACATTGATAATTTGCATGTAAAACACTTTGGCACAGTTGGCACAAAAATGGACCACTTGTGCCGAATGTGCCCATTAGTTACAAAAAAGCCCCCAGCATCAAAATAGTTCCACCTAAAGGTCTAAAATTTCATATAGGTGTTTCCAACACCACAAACATCTGCTCTGGTGAGTTTGAACATCATACCATAAAGTATGTCTTCAGGAGAACCTTTTGAAATCGCCTTTTTTTTTTTTTGACAAAAAAAACTAACTTTGACTCATGTTTGAGAAGCTGTAATGCAGACTGTGTCCTTCCTAACAAACTGTAACATACATTTTCAGAAACTATAAGGTTTTACCTTTCAAATGAGGCCTCATAACACAAAATCAGACACAAGATGTCCACACAATAAGCATTTCCATTTGGGTATCATAATTCGAGAAGGAGCAGGCGAAATTAGGTGATCCTTAAAGGGTTAAACGCACACTGATTCTGCCATTCATCTACAGCTTCCTTTTGTGCCACCCCATGTGAACTACACCTTCAGCCTAATCAATGTATCTTCACATAGACCCCCAGAACATATGCATAAATATACAGTATATGATCTCCCTGTACTCCGTCTACCCCAACCCTCGGTGATCCAAGATGGCGTCCTTTTCAAATGAATGTCTTGTGCTCAGTAGAGCGTGGGACATACATCGGGACCAAAAGATTAGTGGAACTCGCTCATATTTGGACATTGTCTGGTTCTCCTAGTTCTGTGCAGTGGACGAGCTCCCATGATGCATTGCGCCAAATACGTGTGTGTGGCTCTCATGCATGTGCACAGAGGGGCTTGGCCGCGCATTGAGTCTGGATTTATAAAAAAAAACAAAGGTTTTAAGAAAAAATAAAGTTCAGGATGACAAGGGACACTAAAATCTCCAAAAAATCCGATCTTTATGAGAGCTGAGGTCGAGCTGTTGTAGTTTACATTGAGTTCTATGGGACATCTTTCTGGGTATCCCATGGGTGAGACAGCTATAAGCTAGTAATACCCTATTCAGATATTTTAATAGATCCATGGTCTACCCTTAGCACAACGAGTAGGTACTGAAGTTGAACCAGAGGAAGCAGCCACATCTTGTGTAGATGACGCACACAGCTGCAGTGTATTAAAAACACTGCAGCTCGAGTGCTGTCTAGAACCAGGACGTATGATCACAGTAGTACTGCTCAGGTCTCTGCACTCGCTTCCTGTGGCTCAGAGAATAGAATAGACTTTAAAGCAGATCTGCATGTGTACAAGTCTTTGCATCAAAAGTACTTGTTAGTACCATATCAACCAACTGGGACTTCCTGCTGGTACCCAGAGTCAGGACTAAACATGGGGGAGCAGAATTCCAGACCTTTGCACCTAAAATCTGGAACAATCATCCGGGGCGCTATCCCGGCTTTTTAGATGTCCCTACATCAGATGTCATCTTCCAGCCAGAGAGTCTCAAAAGGGAGATGAGGACGGTTAAACAGTTTTTTTTTGCTTTTAAATGTAGTCAATTTGTGTAGCATTTTGTATGAACTGTGCAATAAAATTACATTTTGATTGTTTGACTAATGGACATAAAGTCCAGATCCCAACTATTTTTTTTAAATCTGAGACCGGAGACTTGTACTGGAGGTGAGAAATATGGAGGGGAAACGTTTTCAGAGGTCACCATTGTCGGCTTGGAGGTCGACCAGGTACAATAATAAAGATAATACATCTCCTTACACCAGTTTTCAGATTACATTTAGTTCAACTTTATTACAGACTCTAGGTCCAATTTAAAACATAGACAGACAAGACACAAGTTCAAAAAACAAACAGTTATGACTTTAAATGACAGCCACTCCAGTGTCTTGGACTGAAATGAAGTTTGTTTCATTGTTCATTAGATTACAAATTATTACTACTTACTTACCTTGCAGTCTTCACTCGCTGTCGTCTAATTAAGCTTTGCAAACATAGTGTGAGAAAGTGAGGAATATGATTGAGCAGCTGAAAATAAACCAATTATGTGTTTGCCCTGTCAGACAGTCCAAACCATGTGGAGAGCCTTTAATACTCAGTCATTTGAGAGACTATTGCTTTGCGCTCTGACTGGATCTCGCTTCGGCTCGGCTCGGCTCGGCGCTGCGATGGTGGTGGTGAGGACAGCTCTGAGCGTGTGAAGTGAACGTAGCGAGGTAGAGCTGCTGCTCCACTGCAGATAGAAGCTGTCACTCTGCAGATGGGCACTCCAACATAATTACTCTTCTAGTTTTACTCTCAAACAAAGTCTCTGTCTGTCAGTGCGACGGGACAAGCCTCAAAGGACAAAATGCTTCCAATTAATAACACTGCAGTCCTGTGAAGTCAATGTGTGTGAATTCTGGCTCAAGCTTTTATCAAAGACAAACTTTCGAGCTCAGTCCATTCAAAAGTTCATCATTTATGTTTTTCATCTATTATTTGTTTACCTGACCCGCTCTGCTGAAGGAGGTAGTTTGATTAATCACTGGAAACTTTACAATGTTATTTTGTCATCAATGTGTGTACACAAGTTTAGGACTTTTTATATTAGAAAGATTAGAAGGATGGATTGTTACATTTGTGTAGCAAATATATAATCATACATGAATGAAAGGAACCAGTGGAGACTCAATCCAACTTCCACTTTTCAAACCAATAGCCCCAAATGTCCACAAGCACATCCTCCCATCCCATATTGATCACATTGTAGGAATCAAAGTAAACCCGTAAAATGTATGTAAAAAAAAAAAAAAAAAAAAAAATAAGCCTTAGGGTCTAAGTCTTTCTGTGTGTGATGTAACAATGACTATACAAACCATGTCCTGACTTTGTTCTGTCTGAAAAAACTGAAACATCTGAAACCTGATGGAAACTGAAAAAACGTCCAGGAGCTCTGGTGCGCCTCGATCCCGCCTCTGTGTGGTCAATCCACGACAGTACCTCAACTCACTGGACAATATAATTCAGTTCTAAATCAATGAGGATAAAAGGAAAGTGTTTTTTTTCCTCAGCACATCGCAGGTGATGGGAGAGGTGTAGGGTCAGTTAGTGTTTGGGCCTGGGTCTTGTGTGCGTGCGCTTTCTGTTGTATGAGTGAGGGGTCGGAACTAATTAAGGTACGTATGCTTTTCGTCCAACCCCTTTTCAAAGTGTGTATGGTGGTTTGTTATTTTTAGTTTTGTTGTTTTTTTTTTCTTTTGTATATGCGTTTAAACAAAACAAATTACTATGTGTGGATTACAGTATCCACTGTAACAATTTGAAATATTAAATGTATTTGCTTACTGCAATTATTCATGTATTTGCTTACAAAAGACTGTATTCATGTTCAAAACAATGTATTTTTCTCTCCAAATCCAGGGATCAGTATCTTCCGGCAAAAGTACGGTTGTGCCAGTTCCCTGTGTGTGATCTGCCGGTGCTTCTTTACTGCAGGTAAAGGAAGCCAAGGTGACAGAGGCCAAAATCAATGAAGCCCGAGAGCACTACCGGCCAGCCGCAGCCCGCGCCTCCTTATTGTACTTCATAATGAACGACCTCAATAAAATCCACCCCATGTACCAGTTCTCTCTCAAGGTAGGTAAAGCCTCCCCCCTCCCTCCCTTCTGCCCCCCACAGAGACCCGTTACACCCCGGCTGTGTGCTTTATGCTCTTTGGCTGCTTCTCGTTGCGTTTGTGGCTCCCTAATGTGCTTATGTCGAGCCAAATGTCTGCTGTATTGTGGCCGCGCGGGAGCCAAGGCTGAGCTACGGTTTGCAATCACACGCAGCTCAGCAGGTAGATGCCCCGGACCACTTGTTTCCGCGCCTAATCGAATGGAAACTCATGGTTGGCTGGGTACCTTTGACCTTCAGAGAAAAATAGAGTGTAATGATATGCATTCTTCACAGTGCCGCCGTGTTATGAGTTCGCGGAATCGATATAAGAACAAGCGCGAGGGCTCGAATATACACTCTGGGCTGCGTGTGCGTAGTAGTGTTGTGTTGTTATATCATTGTGTAGCCACAGGAGGATACTGGCAACGCACATCGATGCAGGAGGGGCGAAGGACAGGGCTGATCTGGGGCATTTATGTACGTTTATTGACATTTCTACACTGTTATCCATGGACCAGTGACATTTAGGTGTTTTTGCTGCTTTTTAATTGTTTGATTTTCTAAGTGTAAACCGACACTTCGAGTCGATTGCTGTCGATGTGTCCACTGTCACTTTATGCTGCTAACATGTACAGATGTAAACATACAACTGCCCAGTATTTTGTGCTTGCTATCACTTTAAAGTAACATCTATCACTTTATGCTAAAGTGATAGTGCCCACCACTTACGCCTTGCGTTTTTCAGCATCGCAGCAGTACGTCAGATTCACTAAAAAGAGGCTGATTTTTTGTGAACGCATGCATGGTGGAAACCCGCCCTTACTGTTCTGCAACTGGTGATGCAACACCGAAGTTTCCCCACTGTGGGATGAATAAATTAGGAGGACCAACATTCATACTTGTGAATACATGTGCATAAATGTCCCAGATCATAAATGTCCTTAGACACTTCTGCATCAGCAACAAATGACTCACTACCCAGTGGGAGAGAAATAGAGAAACCTCGGGGAGGACCACAGTGAGAGAAGGATCCACTCCCACGGACGGACGGGGTGTAGATCAAAACAGAAAATACAAAAAGGAGAAATGGGAGTGAGTAAATAAAGCACACGCTGCTGTTCTTTGATAAACTGCTCCTCACACTGGCGACCCATGATCCTCTGGGGCAGGGTTTCAGCTGCACTTCCATGTGTTCACGGTCATCAGATCCTGTGTGTGCACGCTTTAAAATATTAGACCAGTTTGGAATATTTTTTTAACAATTACTACACAATGAACAGAACATAGTGTTTTCTTTTGCTTGTAACACACACACACACACACACACACACAGTGCAAATGTGCTAATTAGTCATACAAGGATGAAGATCATCATTTTGGATCTGACTTCTGAGTTTGTTTATTTCACAGTTGTGTGTTACTTTGTTGTGGTCTTTTATAAAAAAAATAAAAAAAAACATGACAAACTGTGCAAAAGTTTGAGTTGTATTGTAAATGGCCCTTTTCATGACACCCAGTGATGCTTTACATGCCATTATTTATTTATCTATTTACACTTCTGGACATTGGTCAACCCGCTCCCTTTGGACCTGTGTGTTTGTTATTATTGGATTTCCTATATTAGAACTGTCTGATTCACTGTTTTTAAAGTGCTCCCTGACAACAAATTGAATTTTTCAATAAAAACTACTACTGTAGCCACATCTGCCCTGGGGGACACTGACAGAAGCGAGGCAACCAGTATCTGCAATGTGGGTGAAGTGTCTCACCTAAGGACACAGTGACAGTTTACTACTTTACATCTACAGCCTCCCCACTGTGGCACCTGGTGTTCTCAGAGGTCTACCATCACAGTACTAACCAGGCCCTGACATGCTTGGCTTCTGAGATCTAACAGGATTCACATGCCGGCTACACTATAATAACGTCTTTATTCATACTCTACTATCACCAATAAAGTGTGTGGCGCTGTAAATGAGAAACAGTCCACTAACGCTCTGGGGAGTCCATCTGAATGTGGGTAATCAATGTTTTATGTGCAGAGGTCAAATACCTGCATAATGCACTGAGCGTATCAAGAACTGGGGGAGTGAGGGCGCTCCGGTGGACAGCTTTTACCATCTGCTCTCCCCAAGAACTTTGAACCAGAGAAAGTAAACATGTCAGAACTCCTTTTTGAGCCAATCATTTAATATAAAGATGAAGAGATCCTTTATTTGTCCCACAGTGGGGAAATGTCAGTCTTGCATCACCAGTTACAGGACATTAAGAATGAGGAGCACTCAACACTAGAACAACTCTATACAAGAATTAAATCCCCCAACTGGCACACCAGGCCTTGACCTCTGTGATTTTTTTATTCAAAAGCACATAATTACAAGTAAATGTAAACTGCGACCATGGTCAGCGTTGCTATGGGTATAGTCACTATGGCAACCACTTGGGAGTTTTTTTTCAGTTACTATGGTTGCTAGGGTAGTTACCATAGTGATTTCCTCAGCAACAGTTGCCATGGTAAGGGTTACCCTAGTGATGGTTGCCAAGGCAACTGTTACTTTGACTATAATCACCATGGCAACCGTTGCTATGGCATATTCACCATGGCAATCGTTGCTATGGCAATAGTTACCATAGCATCCACCATCAACCAACTCTTACCATGACAACAGACGGATAGATAGATACTTTATTGAGCAGAAATAAAAACATTGAAATTGATCATTCTAAAAAGCTAGCAATAGTAATAATCAATTACTGCCCTTTAGGTCACAGCAGCAGAGATGGAGTAGTCTCTGGGTGGATAATCTAGTGATAATCTAGTGATTCTTGTTTTAATGCATATTTCTTGCAACTTCTCATTTGGGAGGTTGTTTACGGATGTCATAGGGTAGTTGCCATAGTGATTGTCATGGCGACTCATGGGTATGGCAACTGTTACCTTAGAAACCCTCACTATGGCAACTGTTGCTATGGCAATCACCATGCCAACCATCACTATTGTGTTGCTATGGCAACTACTGGGGTATTTGCCATTCTGCCAATGGTCACTGTTGCTATGGCTATTGTCACCATGGCAACCATTGCTATGTCAATAGTTACCATAGCAATCATTGATATGACAAAAGTCACCATGACAACCGTTGCTATGACTACAGCAACAGTTACCATAGTAACCATCACTATGACAACAGATACCATAGTAACCATCCATAGTAACCATCCCTATGGTTACTATGGTGCAGCAACGTCATCCGGTCACGTGATTGTGCATGCACTTACGGCGGAAGTAGTAGAAACTAGCAATGCGGCTAGAGCAAAATGCAAAATCATTCATTCAACTGCACCTCTTAAAAACTCTCCTCTCCTAAAGCGAGTAGTGGCTGCTTCAAGCACATGTTCGATAACGTTATCGGTGGAAGTAGGACATCTTGTCAGGGCTCTCAAAGAGTGGTATTTGGAGAAGTTAAGGATTGCCGAACTGGATGTTGACCTGAAAATACTGACCTTCTCCCCTCAGTCAATTGTATCTGTTAAATGAAATATCCAATTTTGCCCGAGTTCACCCCACATGATCTTTATCATAATGTCGTTAACAATGCATCCCCTCACACTTGAGCAGATTTAAATGTACATTGTGCTGGTAGCAATAGCCCATTAGCAATAGTCCACTTTCCTGTCTACAGCCAAACATAATACATAATGACGGAGAGGAAAATAGTGAAAAACGCAACTGACGTGATACAGCACAGTAGTAAGGACAAGCGCTTGTTGTGTCATTTTCCAATGGAAAGAAATTCATTACAAAGTTGTTATTGATTTATCTTGGCTCCCAGTCCTTTTGGTTGATTGCCGCTGGCCATCGTCATCTTCTGTCTTCATCAGGAGCAGGTATCAGGGACACATGCATAGGGCTTATGTCCTTGCCTGTTAGTACAACCAACCGCACTGCAAAATATAACAGTTTTGGCTGTTATTCGGTGAAACAGGTTGTTTAGGTCAAGTTTCCGAAGGCTCGCAGTTAGACTTCCGCCGTCTTTCATGGAGAGTGGACGAGGCTGGTACGTCACATGCAAGGGGTCAATAGCAACAGTCACCCTGGCAAACATCCCTGTAGAAACTATCAACCCACTCTTACCATGACAACTAACAGATAATATAGTGACTCTTGTTTAATTTTTTGGGAGTTTGTTTCCAGTTATTATAGTGTTGGTTGCCGGGGTATTTCCTATAGTGATTGCCGTAGCAATGGTTGCCATTGTCATGGTTTCCATAGCAATGGTTGCCAATGTCATGGTTACCATGACAATGGTCACTGTTGCTAAGGCTGTGGTCACCATGGCAATCGTTGCTATGGCTGAGGTCACCATGGCAATCGTTGCTAGGACAATAGTCTCCATGGCAACCTTTGATATGGCACCATGGCAACCGTTGCTATGGCAATAGTTCCCATGGCAACCGTTGGTATGGCAATGGTCACAATGGCAACCGTTGATGTGGCAATAGTCATCATGGCAACCATTGCTATGTCAATTGTCATAATGGCAACAGTTGATGTGGCAATAGTCATCATGGCAACCGTTGCTATAGTTACAGATACCCTGGCAACCATCACTGTAGGAACTATCACCATCAACCCACTCTTACCATGACAACTAACAGATAATCTAGTGACTCTTGTTTAATTTTTTGGGAGTTTGTTTCCAGTTATTATAGTGTTGGTTGCCGGGGTATTTTCCATAGTGATTGCCGTAGCAATGGTTGCCATTGTCATGGTTTCCATAGCAATGGTTGCCAATGTCATGGTTACCATGACAATGGCACTGTTGCTAAGGCTGTGGTCACCATGGCAATTGTTGCTAGGGCAATAGTCTCCATGGCAACCTTTGCTATGGAAATGGTCACAATGGCAACCGTTGATGTAGCAATAGTCATCATGGCAACCATTGCTATGTCCATCCATCCATCCATTTTCTACCCTTTAATCCATTTCTGGGTCAGGGGGTTGGCAATCAGAGATGCCATCCAAGTCTCATAGCACCAGCCCCTCACTGACCCTCTGCAGGTGGTGAGTCCACAGGAGGACGGCTGCTCTCTGACTGTGAGCATAGCCTTGATCTTTCAGTGGGGGCTTTGGGCAAAGTGGGGTTAAGTGTCTTGCCCAAGGACACAACGACAGCAGTCATCAGTGGGAGTCGGTGGAGAAGGTGCAGAGGTGGGAATTGAACCCACGACCTTCTGGCCTTAAGGCCAATGCTCTACCAACTGAGCTACTGTCACCCCATTGCTATGTCAATTGTCATAATGGCAACAGTTGATGTGGCAATAGTCATCACGGCAACCGTTGCTATAGTTACAGATACCCTGGCAACCATCACTGTAGGAACTATCACCATCAACCGACTCTTAGCATGACAACTGACAGACAATCTTGTGATTCTTGTTTTAATGCGAGTTTCTTGCAACTTCTTCCTTTGGAGGTTGTTTACAGTTCATATTGTCATCACTCAGGCAACTGTTTCCATGACAACAGTTCTACATCTGTTTTATTTCTTGCAACTTAATTTTTGGGACTTTGTAATATACTGTAGTATGATTATGTACTATGTATTAAGTTGTTGCCAATTCAACCACATCACAATTTTTTTTGTATCAGGTTGTACATGTTATGACACATCATGTGTGACTGAAAATAGACAAAAGAGCTCTTTTAACTGGTCACAAATAAGGTACAGTAAGGCAGGGAAAGTTATCCTATGTGTAAACTGTATGGCACAGTTCACACACAAGGCAACTCAAAGTGCTTACCAAGATAGAAACAACCACACAGGGCAATAAAATAAATGATCACAGTACATTCAAAATATTGAAGATAACTAAACAGAACTGCTGACAGGTAAAAATACATTGCATATTTCTGTGCTGTTTGTCTGTTCGTCACCATCATCATTTATATCATTGATATTTTCCCTTCAACGATGGGAGATAATTTTGCCCGTCCAACTCCAAGCCTGCACATCTCGTTATCGGACTTTTAATGCGCTTGTTGCTTTTGCCTCATTGTTCCTTTTACAAGTCTGCCATATAAACTATAATTGGCAGTGTTGATGGATGGCTCCTTCAGTCGGAATGTTTTGAATCAATAGAATATTTTATCTGTGCGCTCATATCCTCAGGGGGTAACTAAACAAGGGCAGTGTTACACGTTTGTAGTTACAATCCTGTGTGTTTGTCTTAACAGCTCGACTACCTGCGTTTACTTTATAATACTGTCGAGTTGCGCTTCAAACTCCTCACAGTTAATGCTAATGTGACTGCATTGATCACAGTTAAAGTGATTTATAGAGACGTCCATGCTTGCTGCCTCTTAGCAACTTTATCGTCCTCTCTCCCCTCGTACGATATTTATCACGTTTGCTTTTGTGAAAGGTAATTTCATCAATTAAAAATCAGCAGGCCAACTATTGATTTGGTGTCACAGCTGCGTCATACATACTGCATACATACTGGAGGGTCTGAGGGGGCCAGAGCAATAGGTTCAACCACTACGAGATGTATTAGATCTCATCTAAAGAAGAAATATTAGGCATTTTTTATTTGGATTTAATTATAATTATTAATTTTCACTACTGTCAAATTCAACTTATACAGTTGCATTGCATATTTATTGTATTTTTGGTATCCAGAACATAACATAACACAATATTTACCAATGTTTTTGTGGCACTGAAAGATCAAGGCTATGCTCACAGTCAGAGAGCAGCCGTCCTCCTGTGGACTCACCACCTGCAGAGGGTCAGTGAGGGGCTGGTGCTATGAGACTTTGTTGGCATCTCTGACTGCCACCCCCCTGACCCAGAAATGGATTAAAGGGTAGAAAATGGATGGATGGATGGTTTTTGTGGGTTTGTTTCTGTGTTTTTCTGTTAATTAGTTATCATCATGTCTCAATCATTTTTGGGATTTTCAGTAAATCTCTGGGATGGAACAAGGAACAAATGTATAAGATTTAGGAGGTCGGGATCCAGGAAATATTTTCTAATAATTGAACACTTTAGTGGAAGTCTGCGCTCTATGACTGACTTTCTGTCACTGTTACTGACAGTAAAAAGAGCTAAAATTGAAAAGAATAACACTCAGAGCAGTCAATGTGACGGCTTTTAGTTTTGGGAGTGTGAATAAAGGGAGTTCTAGTTTATAGTGTCAAATCCTCACTCACAGAGATACTGGACTCTGTCCTCTGCTGATGGTCCTCCTGTTATAACAGTCAGTAAGATCATACTCAGAGCACCTGTTAAACATGCTATTTCCCACTACAACCATTGATAAACCATAAACAGCTCTGGCTTCCATCACAGCAGGCACAGCACATCATTATTTTGATAATGACTTGATGAAGTCATTAGAAGTGCACACTTGATGTTTGTGTGCAGCTTTGATCAAAAGAGAATCCTGTGGTACTGGCGAGGCATGAAGAAGGATCATGCCTCTCTGGGTCTGATCCCTCCTCCATTTTTGCTTGAAGGGAAGAAAATGCATATTATAAAATAAATAAGGCTAATGGTAGCCTTCTACAGATTTATATGACAAGACTAAATATGTTAGTGCTTTATTATACCGCAGTCTTTCTATTTGCTAATTCATAAAGGCCAGATTTGTGTTATTTTGCAAGCCCCACTTTGCTTTATACTGTATTCAAAAATAAAATAAAAGAATGATAATTTTGCTTTCACTAAAAATAACAAATCCTACATAAAATCTGTATGTTTGTGGTTGTAAAATTCTCCCCTTCTACACTATGCAGTTAGTAGTAGAGGTTTCATGGTTTTGTTTAAGGAGCTGGCTCTGACTTTTTTAAATTAGCACAACAAGGAGCATTCAGTCAGTGATAAAGTGACACGTCACACAGTGTTGGGTACTTCAAAAGCAAAGTAATGTGTTACATTACAATATTATTCCATTCTATTCCATTCAATTTTCTTCCGCTTCATCCGTTGCCGGGTCGCGGGGGCAGCAGTCTAAGCAGAGACATCCAGACTTCCCTATCCACACACACTTCCTCCAGCAAGGCGTCCCCAGGCCAGCTGGGAGACATAGTCCCTCCAGCGTGTCCCGGGTCTTCCTCCCGGTTGGACGTGCCCGGAACACCTCCTCAGGGAGGCGTCCAGGATGCCCGAGCCACCTCAACTGGTTCCTCTCGACGTGGAGAAGCAGCGGCTCTACTCCGAGCTCCTCCCGTGTGACTGAGCTCCTCACCCTATCTCTAAGGGAGCGCCCAGCCACTCTGCGGAGGAAGCTCATTTCGACCGCTTGTATCTGCGATCTCGTTCTTTTGGTCATTACCCAAAGCTCATGACCATAGGTGAGGGAGGGAACAAAGATTGACCGGTAAATCGAGAGCATTGCCTTTCGGCTCAGCTCCCTCTTTACCACAACGGTCCGATCACTGCGACCGCATCACTGCGCACGCTGCACCGATCCGCCTGCCAATCTCACACTCGATTCTTCCCTCACTCGTGAACAAGACCCCGAGATACTTGAACTCCTCCACTTGAGGAAGGACCACTCCACCCACCTACCATTACAATATTAGTGTATATAGATATATATATACACCATATATATATGGGAGAGTCTGTCCATAGGACAACAATCAGTCGTGCACTGCACAAATCTGGCCTTTATGGAAGAGTGGCAAGAAGAAAGCCATTTCTCAAAGAAATCCATAAAAGTCTCTTTTAAAGTTTGCCACAAGCCACCTGGGAGACACACAAAACATGTGGAAGAAGGTGCTCTGGTCAGATGAAACCAAAATCGAACTTTTTGGCCACAATGCAAAACGATACAGTATGTTTGGCGTAAAAGCAACACAGCTCATCACCCTGAACACACCATCCCCACCTCAGCTGTAGTTATCTGCAGTTCATCCAGAGTGATCATGGGCCTCTTGGCTGCATCTGTGATCAGTCTTCTCCTTGTTTGAGATGAAAGTTTGGAGCGACGGCCGGGTCTTGGTTGATTTGTAGTGGTCTGATACTCCTTCCATTTCAATATAACTGCTTGCACAGTGCTCCTTGAGATGTTTAACGCTTGGGAAATCTTTCTGTATCCAAATCCGGCTTTAAACTTCTCCACAACAGTATCTCGGACCTGCCTGGTGTGTTCCTTTGTCTTCATGGTTCTCTCTGAACTTTAAACAGAACCCTGAGACTATCAAAGAGAAGGTGCATTTATACGGAGACTTGTTTACACACAGGTGCATTCTATTTATCATCATCAGTCATTTAGGACAACATTGGATCATTCAAAGATCCTCACTGAACTTCTGGAGCGAGTTTGCTGCACTGAAAGTAAAGGGGCCGAATTATATTGCACGCCCCACTTTTCAGTTTTTTATTTGTTAAAAAAGTTTAAATTATCCAATAAATTTCATTCCACTTCACGATTGTGTCCCACTTGTTGTTGATTCATGACAAAAAATGAAAATTGTATATCTTTATGTTTGAAGCCTGAAATGTGGCGAAATGTTGAAAGGTTCAAGGGGGCCGAATACTTTCGCACTGTATATATAAAAAATCTCACCTTTCGCCCTCCGCGGGCGGTTATCCCTCTCTAAGCTTGGGTCCTGGGCCTGGGAGCTTGAGGGTTCTGCGCAGTATCTTTTGCTGTTCCTAGCACTGCACATTTCTGCACACACACACATATATGTATATATATATATATATATATATACATACAGGACTAAATGAAGCTTATTTTGCTATTACGTGAGGTTAATAGAGCTTTTAGTTTGACACATAAAGTGCACTTAACTGTTTTGTTCCATAATAATGGGAGTATGTCAATCTGTAAAATGTACTATTGTCTGACTTAGTGCCTGCTTCAGCTTCATTGTCTACCTGAAAGATAAAACACTTTGTGGCTGCTATTTCTGTGGATTCGGTCATCACTGCTGATCTTGCGGTGGCATAGTGCAAAAACAAAACACTACTTAATTTTGAAATGCGCACATTACTGACCTTTGTACAGTTTTTTCACTGCGTTACAGCAAACGGCAATACATTACAGTTACTTTTGTAATGTATTACTCCCAACTCTGCCCATACATTACTACAGTATTTTAATATGACCGCAATATTATGATGTGCAGCATTACATTACTTCCTGATTAATCTGAACACAGCAGGAATGTGTCAAACACTACACTACTTCATCATGATGTAAAGCTTGAGGAGTCATGTGTCCTGTTGTCCATGGCTATATGCATCATATCTATGGGAATGTGTTCCGTAGGCGTTCAGTGTGGTGTTCCAGAAGGCAGTGGAGAGAGCAGCTCCAGACGAGGCCCTCCCACAGCGGGTGTCCAACCTCCTCCACAGCATCACCTGCTTTGTGTTCCAGTATACCACCAGGGGGCTCTTCGAGTGCGACAAGCTCACCTACACAGCCCAGCTCGCCTTCCAGGTGACCAAGCCCTTATTCAAGGTCATTCCACAAGCGCTCAAACATTTTGGAGCAGTCATGGAAAAGTCATCGGAATCCTTGAATCATGTGATCTTTGTTCTTTCATCAAAAATCATTTCATCATTGTTTTAAGCTCCATCCACCCTAACCCTATGCTACTCTTTCCACTTTACACCATGAGCTTCAAAAGCATTACCTCTCTTAATTCTCAAATCAAATTATGTCTACGCCATTTGACTTGACTGCGTGCCATGTTATGTTTAGACCAGTGGAGGGCAAACCCCAGCCCGTGGGCCAGATGCGGCCCTTTGGGCGTATCTATCAGGCCCCTGAGTCCTCCTCAGTATAGCAGATATAGTAAAAATGTAAAAACCGTCTGTGCTGCGTGCAGAGCCACGGTTGCACTCCTCGCTTTGTTGCAATATATAATATAATATTTATTATGATATATTTGTGTGTAAAATATTGAGTCTTGAGAAAAACATCTGAAATTAGATTTGGACCCCGGCAGAAGTCTGGTATTTCAATGTAGCTCTAGAGCAGGGGTGCTCAATACGTCGATCGCGATCTACCAGTCGATCGCAAAGGTAGTATTGGTAGATCGCATTAAATAAATACAAAATTACACATTCTAAACGAATATATACAAAAAACTCCGGGCAAAGTGGAGATTTTTGAAAACTCCTTTAATGCATTTGTGTGTAAACAGAGATAACCAGAGTTTTGCGTTCTCGCACGCCACAGTACCCCCCTAAATTCCTCTGATCACTGAAGCATGGATCATACTACCTTAAAAACTGTTCGCTGTGAGATGCTCGCAGCAGCGAACATCCTTGCTCCACATCAGAGGGCAGCAAAGTGATCGGACTCACGCTCGAAAACAACTAAACCAGGACTAAACCAGGACTAAACCAGGACTAAACCAGGACTAAACCAGGGCTGAGGACGGGGTCAGTGCTTGTAAACATATGTCTTTACTCTGAGTGTCTTCTATGACTGTAAAAGTGCCGTTACCGGCGTCTGCATCAGAACTCCGCCCACTTCTGTGTTTTTCCCCAACGCAGGACAGGACGTAAGAGACGCACATGTTTGGAATGTTACGAATGTGATTGATAACGCAGATGTGTGGATGCAAATTATTTTATAAACGGAAGAGGGGAAATATTTGGATTTTTAAAAAACAGGCATGGCACATGGACATGGCACCACAGTCAAATGACATTTGTGTTTTACTCAGTAATGTTTTACTGACACTGAGGTGACTGCACATGCGCAAACAACCGCGCTCAGTGCAGGAAAGCTAAACAACGACAAACTTGTCAGCGAGTTACCAACAATTTTCCGGACTATGCATCCCTGGCCGATTCAATTCAGTGCAAGTCATAAGAGTAAACTCGGGTAATGACAAAAAATGTACATAGGTAATTGTGTTGTGTTGTGCTATATTGGCTCATGCAGTTTTGCATGAACATAAACATACATTGTAGATATAAAGAATATTTTTAGAAATATATGATTTGCATTTTTGTAGTAGGTAGATCATTTTGACTTGATCCTTTTATAAGTAGCTCGCATGCTGAAAAAGTGTGAGCACCCCTGCTCTAGAGGGTGTGTTGGCTTTGTTTAGTCGTCTCATCAACCAATTGTCTTTTCTTCTTAAAAATGTCTTCATATTCTAAATCAAGGGTCCTGTAAAGAACCTCTGGCCTTTAAGTTATGACATTTATTTGACCTAAAATTGTTGAGTAATGCAGGAATACTGTGCAGTATAGTGGTATATTATGCATGTGTGTTCTCCATGATTGGCTGTAGGTATTACACACTGTAGACTACAATTTTATTATAACTCTTAAAGGAATATTTCTGTTGCCATTTCTGTTTTATAAAATTAGCTCTCCAATCGAAATAAGTTTGAGACCCCTGTTCTAAATCATGATATGCCAAAGTTCGAGACCATAGTTTGCTTTCTGTCATTTGCTCTCTTCCCACTTTTCCTGTACTTAGTTACCGCAGTGAAACTCAAATCATGTGTTTAGAAAACTCACAAAGACCATGAAGTTACTAATGAGCTGTATTCATCATAAGACACGAGAAACCTCTTATATGTATAAAGTGCAATTTTTTTAAGTGTAAAGCTTGCTTGTTTGTCAGATCCTGTTGATGAACAAAGAAGTGGACCCTCTGGAGCTGGACTTCCTTCTGCGGTACCCAGTGCTGCCTGGTGTGAGCTCGCCTGTGGACTTCCTGTCCCACCACTGCTGGGGTGGAGTCAAGGTACACAACAATTAAAAACGTCTACAGCTGATTATGCAAGAAAATGGCTTAATGAGGTTTCAGAGATGAGGAATACCAAGGGCACAACAAATGTTCTTGAATGGGACCACTTCGACTCTACGTTTTCTGCTGAACATAGAGCTGCACAGAGACCTATTACGCCGCTGAATTAAAATGCCACGCTATCAGTACTGTGATGATGGGCTTTAGATGGGATTGACGGAGCTCATTTTGGTCACTGGGGAAAAAACAGGCCTCCAAACAGCCTTGGCAAATGCATTCGTTTTGAGCACATTACAGGTCTAACATGTCTTGTCAAAACCATGAATGGAATAAGCTGAAGTCTGCAGTGCACAGTGTGGGACTCTAAGGTTTGGGTGTGTCCAATTTCTACTAATATGAGCAGAGAAGGAAAGGAACGATTAAATTATTTCCAAAAGGCATGGAGATGATAGCCTCTGCCAGACCCTTGTAGTTCCGCCATGCTCCACCAGAGGCGTTTGGCTGAACCACATGGGTTTGGTATCGAGCCCATAGCGAACGCCTTCCCCAGATTATTTTTTAATCGACCAATCAGGATTGCCGGTGTTACGTGGGGTTTGCACTGCCTTCAAGCTTCTCTCATGCAGCAGCGAGAGGAATCCAAGATGGCGGACGTAAAGTCCGCAAATCTTTTTAAAAGAGTAAATACGATCGAATTAAGACACGGATGTCACTTTTAATGCAATTTGAGGCAAGATGTTAATGGTTCTATGTTGATATATGTGTGTTTTAAGAGTATATGTGTTCCTGTAAAGTTTGATTGTGCACTGGTTCAGTGTTCCTGTTTACACACTATGCAGCAGGGTTGCCAGGTTTGGTGGTTCCCGCATATTTTTTTCCAAGATACTTGTAGGTATTAAATAAACAGAAAGACAATAAACAGAATCATAATAGCCCAAGTTGATTACATTACGTTTTTAGGTTTTTTTGTGTGGGTATTCTCGCGGATTTTGGGTTGGAAAATCTTGCTGGGATTTGGCAACCTATGGGAGCCGTGTGCTTCGATGTGAGTGGTTGAAAGCAGACTTTATTCAAGATAACGGACAAGTGGTCTATCCAATCACATACAAGGATTTTTTTACAAGGCCCTGCCTTCTGAAATCCAACCACTATGGCTCAGTACCAGACTCATGTGTGAAGTGCAGCAAACTACATGGGTCTGGTGAGAGTCAGGCTATGGAGATGACGCAATTCTATGACAATAAACAATCCCCTTTGATAGAACCTGAGGCCTCATTGCCGTGGTCATAGTCAGTGTTTGTCACATTACTTAAAAAAATGAATTAGTTATGGTTACTTCTCCCCAAAAGTAATTGTGCCATTAACTTCAATACTGGGTGGGGAAAAAAGTAACTAGATACCAGATGAAGCTGCCAGAGACGGGTGGTTTTCATTTTCTACATGTCTATGTGTTTTTGTTTGGTACTTTTGTTAGGTTATTATTATTTTAATGGTTTGTAATTGTTTTCCCATTGAGCTTTTGTGTATGTGTGTGTGTGTGTGTGCGTGTCTCTCTGTCTGCCGGTCTGTCTGTCTGTTTGTCTGTCTGTCTGTGTGAGAGGATGTATGTGTGTTTGTTTGTGGTTGTGTGTGTGCGTGTGTGTGTGTGTGTGTGGTTGCATGTGTGTCTGTGCGTGTTTGTATTGGTGAGAATATGTATGCGTTTATGTGTGTGTTTTTGTGTGAGATGATGTGTGTGTGTATGAGAGCATGTGTGTGAGAGGATTGTGTGTGTGTGTGCGTGTTTGTTTGTTAGAGGTTGTGTGCATGTGTGTGTATGAGAGGATGTACTGTATGTGTGTATTATAAAAGTTGAATGTAAAAATGTGTGTGTACTAATTTTTGAGAAGACCCCAGGAAGAACAGCAACTGCACCTCAGCAGCTAATGGGGATAAACAAAACTAACACTGTTAAATCCAAACTCCATCATTCTCTTACACCAATCATTTAACACGATTTATTCAACATTTCTCATTAGGAAAGACCAGAGGCAGATTTTCACAGCTTTAGAAAAATCCAGAAATGTTGAACTGGGATTGATCCAAGCCATTCACTTACCGGTACTTTACTTGGTTTTCAGTATTCCCCATTTTCACTTACCACATGTGTACCATGTATCTGATACTTGTCTTAAACTATGGGTAAAAATAGGCACATCACCTGTTTCCCAGAGGACAGAAGGATAAAGAAACAGCGGGATATAGGCACGGAGCCACAGCAGCCGATCAGTCTTTCTGCTTTGCACTTTTTCTGCATATTCAGCAATAATATTCAGATAATGTGTTTTTTTTCTCCGTCTTTTTCCTAAGGCTTCAATCGTGTTTCAAACAGCGTGGCACCCCAAAAAAAATTGAGAACGGCTTGAAAGTATGAAAATTGCGCCGTTGGCAGATAGAACTGGCAATGTGAAAAATAATGAGACAACAGAGCCACAATGCAGCAATTAAATGTTTACAAAGAAATGACTGTTGTTGGAGCTAATACTGTCTAATCTACATGAACATACACCCGCTTTATATGAAATACCCTTTAAAGAGACACTTTTTAAATAGATATTTTCAGATGTTTTGTTTTGGAAGTGCAATTACTCGACCATCGTACATTTTGGTCTTCTTTTAATGTTTCTTGATGTAGTTTAAAGCAGTATGTAATTATGTTTATGAAATGATCTTGATCCTAGACTGGTCCTAAACAGGTAGTCACAGCTACAGGGCCTTTCTGAGTGGAGTTTGCATGTTCTCCCCGTACCTGCGTAGGTTTCCTCCAGGTACTCCGGTTTCCCCTACCACTAAAAACATGTACAATAGTTCTGGCATGCGCCTCCTGTACTGGCGACCCCACTCCCATCTCTGTTAGGAGTGAGTGGACAAATGCTCAAAAATAACAATTGTAAAACCGCTTTGTGACTCTGGTCTGTGAAAGGCGGTATATAAATAAAGATGACTTACTTACTTACTTATATTAACCAGATTATCTTGAAATGAGCTGATTTCAAGATAGACACCGAATGTCTTAATGTTAATAGTAGTGAAAACTAAAGCTAATTTGAATGGGAGCCGTCAAAATGACTGCTCTGGGAGTTCAAGTGTTAATATTATAATGCATTGGAATTTGAGCTTGAAGAAAAATTCTACTGATCGCTGACTTAATTTTTAGCATTTGAGGCTTTTGATGTGAAACATTTATGCTGACAATGTGCAAAGAGGCAGATTGACACAGTTTTTGTCTTCTTTAAGTTTATTCCTATAATTAACCTAAACATCGGGTCCTAACTTTTCAATCATAAAAAAGAAACTGTGTAATATAAACTGTTCCTCGCTCTCAAAACAGTTTGGTTCAATCCCAAGTTTTCACAGGTGTTTTTGGGCTCACATCTTAAGCTCACCTTACAAAGCCACTTTGCCTCATACCCTCATTCTAACATGCACAGATGTATACATACAACTGCACTAGAATATACAGTACCTTCTTTAATATAATAGAGTTAGATATATTATACTTGCTTCTTTATTAGGCTACAGTTACAGATTGCATTTTATATTAGAGGTATTGTTAACTTATACTTTGAAAAGTAAAATAAAATCTCTATTTTTAGCGAAATAACTGCTTCTTATGGACCAATGGCTCAACTGTACGTGTTTATTATCATTGCCTGTGTTTGAGCTGGTTTCTCTGATCTGCGTTGGCGAATCGACAGCTTTGTAAAGTCCTCCGAGATAGTACCCTCAGTGCTGTCGTGATTTAGGGCTGCACACAAATACATGGAATTGTATTGGAGTATAGTGCTGTGTGCTCCTGATTCCTACTGTTCTGTAATTGATGATGCAACTCTGACTTTGGATCTCTTCAATAATCTTCTATCACCTTTCTCAGACAGAAAAGAGAGGCCCACACTCGATCAGTCAAATAGTTACAACATTTACAAGTTCTGGATCACATTAACATTGTAGAGTTGGTGACCAAGGCCTTCCAGGTTGGTACAACTCAACTTAAGTCAGTATCTAGGATGTTTGCAATTACAAGTTTGAAGCATTTTAGTCACCCGTCTCTTGGATTTGCATTTTCCACTTCAGGCCATGCCACAGGAGAAAAAACAACTACGATGATTGGCATTGGTGTGTTGATTCTAGAGCAGTAAATTAGACTTTAAGATGAGAGAAATGCCAGTAGGCTCTGTAGGTATCAGGTGTATGGCAGAGCATTTGATACGGGTTCTGTGGGTTGCCAAGAAGAGATGCACGAGAATGAAGTTAAGATGCAAACATTACTCTTAGAAAAGAAATAAAAAAGACTAAAATTATCTCTAAAAGTTTCTCACTGGAGTTTAAATCTTAAATTGTTCGAAGCCGTTGCTTGTAGCGCCTGCTTCCATTTCCCCTTTGTAACACTATTCCATAACAATTAGGTTTTAGGATTGATAAACGCAAAGGGGCGGAATTGACTGATGCAGAAAATGAAAATGTGTGGTTAGAGCTTGTGCTGAATGTTGAGAGGGAAAGCTGTGTAAAGTTTGAAAAAAATTATATTGGACTTTATTATTTATTCATTTTCTTATTTTGTAGTGAAAAAGAATGACAATTACAACAATAATGATGATAATAAGGAATCAGAATTAACACATAACAATGAGCAAACCAATCCATGAAGATCAGATCTTTTTAGTCAAAAGTATCATTGTTTTGGTAAAGATTATCATCCTTTCATTTTGGAGGGAAAAAAATTCCATTTTAGGGCAAGCTCATGAGTAGCAATATAAATTAGATCCAATCATTCGTAGGCTCATATTTGGGCTCAAACTCGCCTCCTCACACGGAAGAAAAATTTGACCAAAAACAAAAAGTCACAAGGAAAAAACACCAATAAAGTACTCTTATCTGAGTGCAAACAATTTCCTGTTCACTATTAAGTAGACTCTAATCAAGTCTCAGTTTGATTGATGGTCCCAGAGTTTTGTTAAGGGAATAATGGTCACTAAACAACATCATGGAGGCCAAAGACCCCAGGGAGGTCCGGGATAAAGCTGAGGAGAGCTTTAAAACATGATACATAAACATCAATGTTTAATCCATCATTTGTGAAGAAATATTCTATGTGCGGTAGAAAAGTTACACTGCTCATCTTTCATTGACGGCAGCCCGTCAGTGGAACTCATTATCACGTGCACTGAATTAAAAGTATTTGCGCATCTGACCAAAAAATTGCTTTTTGGAAAGACAAGTCTGTATGTGTGATGAGAGTGTGTGAGGGAGCCTGGTATGAATATGTGATCTGGAGAGAGAGATGGAGGTTGTTTTATTTATATGTGTCTTTTAAAATACAACAAAAACAATCTCCTCCAATACTCTTCATAGTCCTATACAAGCCACCGCAGTCATGTCACAGTTTTATTGATAATTTTACCGAGTTGCTTTCAGTTGTATGCACAGATTTTGATAGTTTAGTTATTACAGGTGATTTTAATATTCATGTGGATAATGTTGATGACAGAAATGCAAAAGAGCTGAGTTCTGTACTTGAATCCTTTGATCTCACTCAGCACGTAAGTGGCCCCACCCACAGCAGAGGGCACACTCTAGACCTGTGAATATTTCAAATATAAGCGTGGTCGATGTTGCTCTTTCGGATCATTTCTGTGTATTTTTTGACGTGTTTCACTAACAAACCACCAGTGGACTCTGCAACTGTTCGAAGAAGACACATAAATGAAAATACGGGTGAACTATTTTTGGGAATGATAAACTTTGAAAATGCATCGTATTCTACTGTAGATGAACTGTTTAACTCTGTCACCTCTAGTGTTTTGAATGTTCTGGATACCGTTGCCCCTGTGAAGGTTAAAATAGTGAAAAATAAGCAGAAGGCGTCGTGGGCTAAAGCAGACTCGATCAGAGCACTGAAGAGAAAGTGCCGGAGGGTCGAGCGGAAGTGGCGTAAGTCCAACCTCCAGGTTGATTGCAAGATATTCAAGGATAAGTTGTGCGAGTTTAACCGGGTGCTACGTAGTACGAGAGAAAGGTATTTTTCTGAAATGATTGAAGGCTGCAGTAACAATCTGCGTGTTCTGTTCTCAACAGTTAATAGATTAACAAACCCCCCTGTTCAGATGCCATTAGAGCTAACTTCCAAACGTAAATGCAATGAGTTTGCACACTTTTTCAATGACAAGGTTCAAGGCATCAAAAACGCCATTGTCTCCAATCCACAGATAACCATCCAACAGCCAGAAAGGCTCTCTGAGCTAACTCACTTTGCACCTGTAGATGATAAAAATGTCCAAGAAATAATCTCCTCCACATGCAGCCTGGATGTACTACCCACTAGATTTCTGAAGTCTGTTCTGAGCAGTCTGTTACCTTCACTCACACAGATAGTAAACATGTCCCTTCATTCTGGAATATTCCCAAAGGCCCTGAAAACGGCAGTCATCAGGCCCCTGCTAAAAAAGAGCAGCCTGGATGCTACGGTACTTAACAACTATCATCCCATCTCAAATCTGCCATTTATGGGGAAAGTCCTTGAAAAAGTTGTCTACCTACAGCTTACTAGATTTCTTATAATCAACAACTCATTTGATATGTTTCAGTCCGGCTTTAGACCCCACCACAGCACTGAGACTGCTCTTGTCAAGGTTACAAACGATATCCGGCTGAACACTGACGCAGGCAAAGTCTCAATCTTAATCTTGTTAGATCTAAGTGCTGCCTTTGACACCGTCGACCATGAGATCCTCTTACAGAGACTAGAGGACTGGGTTGGCGTCGCTGGCACCGCCCTAAGTTGGTTTAGGTCTTACCTTGAAGACAGGAAGTACTTTGTGGTGATTGGAAACTGTGTCTCAGATCATATGGCCCTGACCTGTGGAGTACCACAGGGGTCGATCCTGGGACCTCTTCTGTTCAATCTCTACATGCTGCCGTTAGGTCAGTTAATACGCAGAAACAAAGTTTCCTATCATAACTATGCAGACGACACTCAGATCTATGTCTCACTGACTGCAGGAGAACATGGACCAGTGGACTCACTCCTTCACTGTATCCAACAGATCAGTGAGTGGATGCAAAACAACTTCCTTCAGCTAAACGCAGACAAAACTGAAATGATTGTCTTTGGTCCCCAGAAACAAAGAGAGAGCGTCATCTGTCACCTACAGTCTCTCTCCCTAAAACCTTCAAACAAGGTCAGAAATCTAGGGGTAATACTGGACTCAGACTTAAATTTGAATAGCCACATCAAATCAGTAACATCAGCAGCTTTTTACCATCTAAAAAACATTGCCAGGATCAAAAACATAGTGTCTAAAGCAGACTTGGAGATTCTTATCCGTGCATTTGTCTCCAGTAGGTTAGACTACTGCAATGGCCTGCTCACAGGTCTGTCCAAACAGGCTGTAAAACAGCTGCAGTACATTCAAAATGCAGCAGCTCGAGTCCTGACTAGAACCAGGAAGTACGACCACATTAGTCCAGTTCTCAGGTCTCTGCACTGGCTTCCTGTGGCTCAGAGAATAGACTTTAAAACAGCTCTGCTTGTGTACAAGTCTCTCCATAGCCTCGCACCAAAATATATTAGTGACATGTTAGTCCCATATGAACCAGCCCGGACTCTGAGGAGCACAGGGACTGGACTCCTGTTAGTGCCCAGAGTCAGAACTAAACATGGGGAGGCTGCTTTTCAGATTCATGCTGCTAAAATCTGGAACTGTCTTCCTGAAGATGTGAGACAGGCCTCCTCTCTGACAATGTTTAAAACCAGGTTAAAGACGGTTCTGTTTAGCTGTGCATACAACGGAGGGATTTTATATTTTTATCTTTTTTTTTGAAGCCCAGAAGGTCGTGGGTTCAATTCCCACCTCTGCACCTTCTCCACCGACTCCCACTGATGACTGCTGTCGTTGTGTCCTTGGGCAAGACACTTAACCCCACTTTGCCCAAAGCCCCAGCTGAAAGATCAAGGCTATGCTCACACTCAGAGAGCAGCCGTCCTCCTGTGGACTCACCACCTGCAGAGGGTCAGTGAGGGGCTGGTGCTATGAGACTTGGGTGGCATCTCTGACTGCCACCCCCCTGACCCAGAAATGGATTAAAGGGTAGAAAATGGATGGATGGATGGATCTTTTTTTTTGATGTACTGTGATTATTTATTTTAATGCTTTCTTGTTTTGTTCAGCACTTTGAATTGCCTTGTGTATGAATTGTGCTATACAAATAAACTTGCCTTGCCTTGCCTATAAATATTTACGACCAACTGGAGGTTCAAACCCTGCTCCCGACACAAACATCAGAGGTCACCAGAGGTCAGAGGTGTGAGTGAAACCAGCTCCATCGCTTAAAGGAGACATATTGTACAAAATTTACTTTTTTGAGTTATTACTTTTTCTTTTAACTGTTACTCATCAGTCCCAGACCTGGAGTTGTTTTTAGATCCAGTCCTGTAAGAGAATTACATCATTGATGTCTATCTTTTAAAACAAAAGTGTTGGCCATACATTAGTTTTGGGAGTTTCACAGGTGAAATTACAAGATACAAGAATTTATTTGCCATTTGCAGTAAAACCACATTGGAAAAACTGTGCAAGACTACCCCAGTGTGTTCCAGACAGAGAAGACGGCACACACTAGAGCTCTTGCCACGGCGCCATCTTTACGGTGCCATTCGACAAACAGTAGAATAAACAGCAGAGGGCAGTGACATACACTTCACAAATAAAATTTGGATAGACACGGTATGTCTTGGTGAAAGACACGGACATTTTTCTTCAGGATATAAACTCTGGCTGCCCTGGCCAATGTGGACGGCCAGAGGGGACTAGGTGAAGGGGAGGGGGTGAGCCAGTATCAACGAGGGAGGGAGAGAGTAGGGAGTAGGGAGGGGGTGAGGAGCAGGGGACAAGAAGGCGGGGGTGGATCCGGAGCTGGGTAGCTCTGAGTCTGAGGTTTGTGTTGAAGAAGAGTCCTGTTATCAAACTTTGGCCTTGGCCAATGGAACGTGGAAAGATTAGGAGAGGAGCCACAGTTACAGGAGAAAAACACATTTGCTGAAATGCGACAATTTGTATAAGCAATGTAGCAGATCAAAACACCGGCCAATATACTATAGATCCAATTGAGACGAATTGCTGGTACCCTCCGTACACAGGGCCTTTCCATGTG
Organism: Knipowitschia caucasica; assembly: GCA_964034765.1. Lineage (NCBI taxonomy): Eukaryota > Metazoa > Chordata > Actinopteri > Gobiiformes > Gobiidae > Knipowitschia > Knipowitschia caucasica. The sequence goes on from OZ035836.1 coordinate 34,959,048, forward strand.
GAGTTCAGCCATGAGACACAATTTAATTCAGCTTCTCTTCCAGAGTCTTATGTCCATGCAAAGATCGCATCGCAAGATTTTTAAGCTGATGTTCGACCTGTAACACTCTCCGTTGTGATCCCACCGCGCTCTCAACCACCACACGGGTCAACTCCTTGTACCTCTCTCCATTTTCGTGGAACAGCTTCTCTGCTTTGGTTCAGAGTAAAATTTGAGTGCTTTATTAACATTTTATAGAAAAAAATAGCATTCTACCAGTGGATTTCTGCTTGATCTTTTTTGTTCGGACTGTGAATCGTCTCTCCTCTGGTCTGAATCAGTGTAAAACCATGAACACTGTACAAAGTAAAATTTAAAGCTAGAAAAAGGCAAGAAAAATAACAATTGAAATGACTTTATCAGAGCTGCTTACGACTTGCTGCCATTTCCAGCGCACTCAAAAGTAGAGTACATTTAATTTTAGATTCAGCTTACAATGTGAAACTAATATAGATTCCCTATAGTATACTATAATTCATAACTAATACAAATATTATGTTGCAGCTTGTAAAAACCAGCCCAAAAATGTCGGCTTTTCTTTCTTTCCTGTTACGTTACAAAAATCGGTGAATTTATGAACAGCATTCTAATTTTCACCTGTGTGTTTGTGGCCATAACGTGACCAAATGTGTAGACGTTTTAGGGGTATGAATACTTTTGCGAGATACTGTATAAATAATCGGTCCGGAGGAAAGAACAGAAGACAATAGGCGAGCCGGCGTGTGAGTGGGGAGGTAATTATCCCGCCGAGCAGAGTGTGCGCTGCCTCCCGCACAGATCGATGTGCTCTTTAGGTGTGTTTCCCTCCAGCCCAGTCCTTTTAAACGTGCCACAAACTTTTATGCAGAGGCCACACTTTCTCCAGCAGCACACTTTGATTTCACAGCTTTTGTTGCCGTCTCAGGATATTTGTGGATCTGCAGATGCATCGGCGTCTGCGTCGATTCACCTTGCACATTTACAAATAGATGGAGCGTGTAAAGATGGATGGTTGTTTTCAAACAGAGATTATTCAAAAGTGTTTTTCCTACTTGTGCGAGCGGGGGTCAGTCTGGATGGGCGCGCCAAGGGAATTATGCTATTATTCGCAGGAAGAAATTCATGTCCTGGTGTGAGTGCGTACATATTATTGTGCTATAGTTTGGGGTCACTCAGACGATATTCTGTTTCTATGATTTCCCAGTTTGATTCCAATTGAAGTGAATTAGAGATCATATTATCAAGACAGTGGGGGCGACAGTGGCTCAGTTGGTAGAGCAATGGCCTTTGAGCCTGAAGGTTGTGGGTTCAAGCCCACCGTAAGACCTACTTCACAACTCCCACTGATGACTGCTGTCGTTGTGTCCTTGGGCAAGACATTTAACCCCACTTTGCCTCAAGCCCCTGCTGAAAGATCTCAGCTCCTGTGGACTCACCACCTGCAGGAGGATCAGTAAGGGGCTGGTGCTTAGTGTACTGGGTGCAGCTCTGACTGCCACCCCCCCCCACCCAGAAATGGATTAAGGGGAAGAAAATGGATGGATGGATTATCAAGATAGTATACAGTAAAACCCAAAATGAATTGTAATGTTTATTTATATCGCGCATTTTACAGACCAAGGTCACCCAAAGCGCTTTACAATGTTCAGAGTTCCAAAATTGTTCCATTCTCTCCGCACGGTGATGACGGAAGCGAGACGCCGAACTCACTGGACCATCAAAGCCTCTGACCAAACCCCATTCATTCACTCTCCCATTTACATTCAGACCTATTGTGCATGTTTTTAATGGTAGGGGAAACCGGAGCACCTGGAGGACACCTACGCAGACACAGGGAGAACATGCAAACTCCACTCAGCAAGGCCCTGTTCCGACTGGGATTCGAACCCAGGACCTTCTTGCTGAGAAGCCGTTTAGATTTGTAGATTTGTTCCAGTTGATTTTAGTGTGCGTTTAGTCCCTTTCCCTCCTGCTGCAGTCAGACTCTACAACGAACAATGAGGACTAGCAAGGACTGTTGACCTGACCTCACATGTCGTGCATCTGTGCAATAAATTGAACCAACGTCAGACTGCAACATAGAATCGCATGTGTCCACTGTCACTTTATTTAGTCAGTTTGTCCCCTTGGTCTGCTCAGTTCTTCTGCTCAGACAATCACAGCTTTTGACATTGAGGAAGACATGGAAGGGGTGAGAGGAGAGGAGAGGAGAGAGAGTATGGAGATGGGTACAGGGGGAGATAAGAGATTGACACCAAACCTTCATTCATCTAAAACCTCCTGCGTAAAAAGGTGCCTGTGAGTTGGAATAAAGAACTTATGTTGGACTTAAGTTTTTTTTTTGTTTTTTTTTTATGACCAAAACTCATTCATGGGCAGAACTTTTGTTTTTGTTGTGGAGGATGTCGCACTGGTGCCAGGACGGAGACATAGCTTTTAGACAGCGTTATTAGTTAGTTACATGTTAGTTACATGTGCCAGAAGTTGCTGGTAGTAGAATGAATGGATCTAAAAACAACTACAGGTCTGTGACTGATGAACAATGTCGTAAGCCCAAAAAACTTGATTTTGTATTATGTTACTGCCAGGGCCAGTTTTAAAGATTTAGTTCCAGCAGCATTACATAGAGGTTTTCTAATCCTCAATTAGCCCCCTGACACCAGCGAAAACAATGTAGGAATAGAACACTGGAGTGACAGAAATACATTGATTATTCCCCAAAGTACAACAGGGACACTGTGAGTCAAGGAAATTAGGATACAAGGGGTTTTGAATTAATGTATGCTCTAAATGTAATGTTTATTTTAAATTTATTAAGTCTGGAAACTTCTAGAACTCCCAGATATTTTTTTCTCGTCATTTTGACTGCTCTCTATCAAACCCATGGAATTCTGAAAAATCCCCCCAAAGGTATTTTGTTTACTAGATTTTATAAATGTTCATCATTCAAACCAGTGATTTTTACTTAAGATACGGCAAAGCTTTGTTGAAAGGCTAATGCTAAACACCACATGCTAACTGCAGCAAGGAAACTTTGTGTTTCTATGGTAACTATTACTTACAGTGCCTTGCGAACATCAACATTCCTGTTCCTTTGTCTTCATGGTCCTCTCTGCGCTTTAAACAGAACCCTGAGACTATCAAAGAGCAGGTGCATTTATACGGAGACTTGATTACACACAGGTGCATTCTATTTATCATCATCAGTCATTTAGGACAACATTGGATCATTCAAAGATCCTCACTGAACTTCTGGAGTGAGTTTGCTGCACTGAAAGTAAAGGGGCCGAATAATATTGCACGCCCCACTTTTCAGTTTTTTATTTTTTTTAAAAGTTTAAATTATCCAATAAATTTCGTTCCACTTCACGATTGTGTCCCACTTGTTGTTGATTCATGACAAAAAAAAATAATTTTATATCTTTATGTTTGAAGACTGAAATGTGGCGAAATGTTGAAAGGTTCAAGGGGGCCGAATACTTTCGCAAGGCACTGTAGATAAGATGAGATAAGATAAACCTTTATTCGTCTCGCAGTGGAGAAATTTCAGTGTCACCGTTGCGCACATTACAGCAGAGAAAGAAGGAAATATGAGCACTCAGATTGCACACATCAAATCGGGTCTATTATTTAAGATAAAAGACTATATAATTAAGATAAAGAATAAAATAAGATAAACTCTGGGCTATAATTACACTTGGTTCAGAAGTATCTACAGATGTGTATATTGTACATTAGCAGCGTAGAATATGAATATGAGCAGAATAACTTACTCTTCTCTCTTAGAAAACCAGACCCAGTACAGGACCAGCCCAGAACCAGTCTAGACGGAACCTATATGCCCAGTCCAGAACCGGCATCTTAAATTAGGATCTCAACTGCCAGAGAAAATTGGTTGCCATGTCTTGGAGTTAAAGATAGAACTAATCACATCTTAAAAAAAAAAAAAAAGTTTAAAAAAAACAGAGAAAGGGAGGCAAAAAACGTGCATAAGCTGATAAATCACACTTTCAGAATTAAAAGCTGTCTGATTGACTGCTCTGGGAGTTCTCATGTTACATTAGAGAGGAAACAGTAGATTGTGGGTTCTATAAATGTTTAGGACCACTTTTTGGCAATTATGCATTCTAATAGAAAGCAGAAAAACTACAGCACTACAAAAGTCCTATAATCACTTGTCACATGTTGAGTGCGTCGCGTGGGAAACACATTTAGGAACTGATGAACGATAGTGTACGACCTTTGACTATTATCCGTTTGTGCCACGGAACTGTTTGACTCTAAACCAAACTAAACTGAGCAGCACTCAGAGCCAGAGTCAGACGCATTTCAATAATGTAGTGGATTAAAAACAACTCTACAACTGCTTTAAAAGGAGCAGGATTTTAAGTGAAGTAGAAAGTGTCCTCCGCTCTCAGTGAAACGAGTGTGTCTCTGCAGAAGAGATGTGCGCGCAGGTATTCATCACAGTGTGGGGACGAGAACTACACACACTCGACATGGGGACCACAGTCTGGCCCATTATTTCACTATAATCAAAAAGGTAAAAGCAGTAGGGATGGAACGGTTCTCAATATTTTATGGACTTGTTGGACACGCCCTCTTTCATTTGATTGGTTGTATCGAATGAAAGATTGTTTGTATTTCTCATCCCTGTCCTTCTGCTGTTGATGTTGTTTTGTTTTAGCCTTTTATAAAAACACATAGACTCAGACTCGCTGCTCATGTCTGTCTCTGGGTTCAGGACTGGCGGATGGTGCAATATTAATTCTGGTCATATTATTTTAGCCCTCACTGTGAAACGGCTAATTAAGTGCTAGCTAGAGTATCATTTATGATTGATTAGCCATTGGTATTTATGAAGCACTTTAGTCTTTTTCTACATGGCCTTATTCAGCATCTAACTAACTACTAACTGACATTTCCCCATGTGGGTGAGGGTACACTAATTAGCACTTAGTTAGAGGTTTACTAATGAGGGCTAATCTAAAGTGTTACCCCTATTTCTTGTATTTTTGCTTGTTAAAAACAACAAACAGAGAACCGAAATCATAATCAAAAGAACCGACTGAATTATTACCCTCGTATCGCAATATCTATAGAACTGTGACTTTGGTGTATTGTTTTATGCTAGGAGATAATTAATATTGTCTAATAAAGCAGAAAACTGAGTTTTTTTTTTTTTTTTTGAGGGAACAATGATAAAACATGACAGAGGTAATTTGACATAATATGTGTCTTTAAACGTTAAAAAACAGAAAAGTATGTCCGTCGTCATTGGTACATTGCCAGAAAGTGTACAAGAATGTGCGTGTATGTGTGTATGTATCTGTGTGTGGTATGTGTGTGTGAGTGTATGTTTGTTTGTGTGTGTGTGGGTATGTTTGCTGATGTGTGGGTGTGTGTCTGTGGGAGTGGGTGGGTGAGTGAATGTGCGTTTGTTTGGGTGGGTGTGTGCGTGTGGACATTTATTTGTGTGTGTGTTTCTGTGTGTGTGTATGTATGTATGTGCAATTGTGTGCGTGTGTGTGTACCTTGTGTAGTGCTCATCTGATGCTGTGTCAGTCGGATGAACTTCAGACGCCTCCCCCCTCTCCCTCCCCTCCCCCCTCTGCTCTGCCCACGTCGTGTCTGCTCAGCACTTTCCCCGAATAAAGATTATTTATATTAGACAGATAAGCAGTTCTGTCGGCTTTTGTTGCTTTTATTTATCCCCCAGACTTGTGCAAGCGCAGTCCTTTCCTTTGTTGTGTATTGTGGAAAATGTTTATGAATCAGTGGTGGTCGCGTGTGTGATAAAGTGCTGCGCTGGTCTCTGTGGGCAGTCGCTGTGCGCCATGGACGACTTCCGCAACCTGGACCGAGACATCGAGGGCTCGTCCAAACGCTGGAGGAAGTTGGTGGAGTCGGAATGTCCAGAGAAGGAGCCTCTGCCTCAGGAGTGGAAGAACAAGACGGCTCTGCAGAGGCTGTGTGTGATGAGGGCGCTGAGGCCTGACCGCATGACCTACGCTGTGAGGTAAAGCACCGCGCACCACAGCAGGCAGCTCTCTTTTCAAATACATGGGAAATTAATATTTTTATTTCATACAGATTATCGTTATTATTATTGTCATTATTGTCATTATTATTATTATTATTATTATTATTTGAGGAGGGACAGACACAGAATAAATAGACACTTGTACAGTACACAATAAATCATGCTAATCTTGAACAGAAAACACAGTAAATCACACTGATAATGAGTGCAGTGCGTCTGCTTGCATCCGAGATTGTATTTGTTTATTATTTAACTGCTGTATGATAGCCACAGCGGCCTTAGGGCAGACTGACAGAAGCAGGGCAGGTCCACAGGGTCAACCATTCTCATTTAAGGACCTTTTATGGGCATTTCCTATGAATAAATGTTTTGATTCTCTGGTCTGTTTTTGGTAAATTGAAAACGTTTTAAAGTCCCCCAAGTGGATGAAGTAAACTGAATTGAATTGACTTACCCAACAATTCAAATCAACGGGAATAACATTTGGATCAATTTAACTACTTCGACGTTATTTTAAAACCATTTTATAAACACATTTTTTATTTTGCCAAATTTAGACATAGATTTTATGTTTTGAATGTCAAGCTGACCCCAGGGCTTTAAAGGTGCTATACCCGTTTCTGCAATGTTTGAATGTTTAGCACCGCCCCCCACCTCGCTCACAGGCTTCTCATTTCTCCTGCGCTCTCATAACACAGAACCACCTAGTTTTATTTGCGATCTGATACGTATGCTAACATTAGCATTAGCGCAACTTGTACATGTAACTGTGCAACAATCACTGATGAAATGGTACTAAAGCAATGCACTGCTAACACAATATATAAGTAAAAGAATACCATTAGTTTCACGTCCGAATGTATTAATTTAAACATTAGAATATATTCTAATATTTATTATAATTTATTATACAGCTCCTCACAGCAGCAGCACTCCATTGACTTGAATGCAATTCTTCCGATCATTTTTTCTTGATAACAGAACTCTAACAATAATGACCGCAGCCCCAATACAATCTCTGATGTAATTCAGGTTTGTAAAATACTGCCATTACTTTGCAAGTACAACAAGCTATCAGCGCCTGTCACTACATCGTGCAGTTTTTCTGCACACTTGTCTGTGTAGAGAAGCTAGCGGAGCTGGCCACGCTCAATAAACAAATACATATCTATCAATCAACACCATTAAACGTTAATCGGACAATACAGTACACATATACATCCTTAACACACATGCACGGACTGTTTCAGAATTTGCTGTCAACGTTTTCATGACAAAAATACTGTTTTAATGTGACAAAAAGCGATTGCGAAAAACCCGGAAGTTACCGAGAAACAGCTAGCTAGCTTAGCTGTTACCTGCCTAGCACGTCCCGGTGAAACATTTGGGAGCTAACTATTTTATTTGCAGTCATTAAATACATTTCTAATTATAAGGGTTGTCTAATATTTGTTCAAATATGTATATATTTTTTATTTTAGAATTATATTTGAATTTTGAAGTTGAAGTCCTGGTGTTTAGCAGCGCTGTAGAGGCTAGAGGACGCAGGCTGTCCGCTGCTCGTTCTGTGAGTAGAGGAGAACGAGCGTCCCGCTAAGACTCCACTCAGCACTTTTCACGGCCTGAATTTCATACACAGCTGAATCAATGACCTCAAGTTTTCAATTAAATTATGTATTATGATACAACTTGTATGTAGTAAAAAGCATTTTTATGAACTACTTAGAAAAAAAATCGGGTATAGCTTCTTTAAATCTGCTCGGGGGTCTCTAGAATCCCTAAAGACATTAAAATGTCATGATAGAAAACCTAAACAATCCCACCGCATCTTATGTTTTTAACAAGAATGTCTACAGCCTGACATCTGAGGAAATATGTGACACATGCCACTCGATCTACAGAGAGAGGAGAACGCTGCGTCCCAAAATATGGAGGCTCTTTCAGTAGATCTGCCTTCTCTTTCACTGCAGCGAGTTTGTGGAACTCCCAACTAAGATTATCATGTGCGCTGAACTTAAAAAAGTTGAACGCCTGTGCTCTCTGCAAGACAAATCTGTCTGTCCAGTGAGAAAGTGAAGAATGGAGGCAGGGTAGTTTTATTATTATGGTAAATTCAATTGTAGCTTCTGTCTGATATTTCTAGATAGATAGATAAATAGTGAGAGAGAGACACACTTTATTGATCCCTGTAGGAGACATTCAGGTGTCCAGCAGCAGAAACACATCAATACAAACACATAATACATCAATTATAAACCTTTCTAAGTAACTAATAAGCTAATAAACAATAGTGCACACGTTCAGCTATGACATATCTGTTGAACATAATTTACTTTATGTACGGTCATGTATCCATCAGTATTGATGATATTTGCTGATTAATACAAATATATCACTTTTTGCATACACTTCTTTTATGCATATGCTACTTACTGTTAAGGGGTGTTCACAAGAGCTAAACCAGGACTAAACCAGGACTAAACCAGGACTAAACCAGGACTAAACCAGGACTAAACTAGGACTGACAATGGGGGACACGTTGCTTGTGAACAAATGCCTCCAGTCAGAGTTGACATTCTCCTTTAGCTATAAACCAGCAACATGATAGATACCGAAGTAACGGTTAATAATATAATTCATCCGTGGTGCAGTGCTTTGAGCAGATACTGCTGTTATATGACGACTTTGGAGGATCTCAGGACTTGGACACAGAGACTTGGAGCAGAACTGTACACAAAAAGCTGCTAGCTTAAACTCGCTAGCATCAAAGCAGTACGTCACTTTTCAGGCTGAAATTAAATTAACATGTGTTGTAGACATTGGTGGTGAGAACGCCCCGTTGTACAAATGTTGCATATAAAGATTTTTTCTTTTAAATTATCTTTTCTCCATTTTGAGATGGCTTACATTTGTATTTGTTGGCACAGCCGTTGTAGCAAGACCAAGAAATACGATTCAATATCCTCTATTTGTCCCAAAGTGTGGAAATGTCAGTATACATTTCAAATACAAGGTAACAGCGTGCACACGCTCACATAGAGTAATAACCAGACTGACATTAAACACAATCACACACCAGTGTGAAGCCACCCCCCAAAAGTCACTGGGTCATTTAAGGACGTGAAGTATTAATCAAAATAATGTGTAATGTATGTCACTTGTAAAACGGTGCATTTTCATGAAAAGAATAAAAGAACCTAACCTAACATACTGTAGTTCAGAAAAGTAACTGTATTTATTGACTCCACCTGTGTCACCAGCGTGTCCTTTAGATCCTTCTACATAACTGATTTGACATTATCCATAAGGTCATGTTGGTGTGGCCAGTTTCAGGGACCGTACGGACAGTATAAAGTTAAAGATAGATAGTTTGTGTATGTATTTAAAACTACATTTAACGGTGTTAGTGTTATTAATTGTTCAACATATTTGTCAATCAGCTATTGTGTACAGTGTGAGACTTTGACATTTGGAAATCTATTTCTGTAATTCTATGTATTTTGCCCCTTCAAATATAAAAGGAAGATTTTTCTTAGTTCTTGGGTGGACTTTTTGAGCATTTCTCAGATTCCTCGAAGCCTTGAGCGGCAAACACCTGCTAACCCTCATCTTGGTCCCCACATGGCCTCCTCCTCCCCCTCCTCCCCAGCACTGCTGTGTCCTTGGGCAGTAATTGGACGAGCAGAGGGATAAAACATTGGGAACATCTCCCTTCTCTCCGGGAGCGGAGCTTTAATAACTCCGTAAAGGCTTTTGAACCAGTGGCGCGGCGTAATTGCGTTGGAATAAGCCATTGTTCCTCACAGTTTAGCACAGTTCTGTGCCGGTGTTCCGGCCTTGTGCTGATGACTTACAGCACTCTAAAGGTTATGTGGGTCTACATGTTGAGGTTTTAATTGTGTATACTTCAACCAACACTACTAAATAGTATTTTCAAAGAGGATTTTCGACTATTTTACCAGTCAAACATAAATTATTTCCGATATCTCACACACAGGTTTTCAGAAAGGTGTAGGTATAACAAAACTTTTGTCTGTTTTGGAAATCTGGAATCTGTCTGAAAGAAAAGGATATAATGCAGAAAACCAGCTGCAAGAAACCTTTTCTTTTCTGTGTTGGTCCGACTCTTTGTTGTTCTGAGAGAAACTGGGAAATGTCACTTCCTCAGGCCCATCCAGAGGCCCTTATTTTACTCTAGCCTCTGTCTGTCACTTGATAATATTAACAAATAATATTGTGTGTCTTATTTCAGTCAAACGTTCTGGGATTTACATGCAGCTCAGGTCCTGATCCAGAGCTTAAACGCCTGGAGATGGGGTCCCAGGTCCTGACCGTTTTCCCAAGTGGCATTGAAGGATGGGCAGAGGATGCAAATGTGGACAATAAAAGTATACTTACTTTCTTACTGCCACAGACTTGATAGATGACGGTCGAAAGGCGAAGTTATGCAAGACCCTTCACCCACATTGCCTTGACTCCTGGTGTCTGGGGTACCTCGAGACAAGATTAGCAGCTTCTGTAGTGTTATACTACCATGTGTAAACTGAATTAATAATAATCAAAATTGTGAAGCGACTGTTGTCAATTTAAAGTAAATTCATAGGAATCAAAATAGCCTTTCTCCAACTCGGCCGTGCGCAACAGCAGCATTGTCCTCTGAAAGCACTGTCCTTTCTCCAGCAGCAGCAGCAGCAGCAGTGGATACAGCAGTAGATACAGCAGGAGCAGCAGCATTATGCCACAGGCTCCGGGATCACAGCTGTAGGAGAATGTAAACGACCTCTTTTCCTAATCAAAGACATTTGTTGTATATTGAGACATTTAATCATTCCCTTAATCAGACCTTCATTATAGATCAAACATTTGAATAAGAATGAAAATGGAGCTTAAGCGGAGGTTCAGTATGGTAGACTACCTACGTTATCACACCAGGCTTGACCACGCCTTACTCAGCCTGTCTTAATCAACTCCCCGCAGCCGTGTCAATCAAGCCAGCGTTTAAGAGCAAAGCAGAGCACAGCTCACCAAACGGACTTCAAGCTGCAATGGGTTGCTCTTCGTCACTTTGTTTACTCACGCCTCGCACATTGTTTGTCCTGCATGGTCGCGGCTCCTCTTCCACATCACATGTTGGGGGCTGCGCGCCATGGTCGCTGTGTCTCCACCGCGGGTCCTCTCCTGCAGACTCGCTGCCGCTCATCTCTCCGTGGCCGCTGCTGCTCGCGGCCAGGCTCCGCGCACCCTGCCGCTTCCATACCGGGAACGGGACTTCTGTCTGCCTGCCGTTGTCTGCTGCCTCTGTCTACCCTTCTCCCTGCCTCCACTCACGGTACAGTGTCGGTTTTGTTGTTTTCCGCACTACCATTAACTATACTGAACTGCGGCGTGTCAGTTAATCCCGCCGAATTGGCTCGCAGGCTGTGTTTTTACCCAATGCATTGCTCTGCAGGCTGTTCGTTTTACCATCTGCATTGGCATTTAGACCGTTCGTTTTCACCATGGACCGCACATTTTAACCACTGTATTGGCCTTCTGGCGTCCGTTTTACTCATGGGATGAACATTCTACACAATGCAGTGACCTCCAGGCTGTCCGTTTGACTATGGTCTGAACATTTTACCCACTGCATTGACCTTCAGGCTGTCAGTTGTAACCATGGACTATAACATTTGTCGTCTGCATTGGCCTTTGCGCTGTCTATTTGACCGTGGACTGTAAGTTTTGCCCACTGCATTGCCTCCCGGCTGTCCGTGTCTGATGAGCTGCTCTGATTGGTCGGAGCGCGGCCGAGCCCCTCTGTACTGTTCGTTTTAACCAGTGCGTTGGCCTTCAGGCATGCTTCAACGGCCTCACTTCAACGCTTCATCGCAGCACACGTCGGCGGCCGCACACTTCAACGCCCACACGCTTCGCCGACGCCACTTCGGTGGCCGCACGTTTCGACGACGCCACTTCGGTGGCCGCACGCTTCGACGACGCTTCGACGACTCCACGCTTCGACGACGACTCCACGCTTCGACTCCTCCTCCACGCTTCGACTCCTCCTCCACGCTTCGACTCCTCCTCCACGCATCGACTCCGGCGCACGCATCGACTCCGGCGCACGCATCGACTCCGGCGCACGCATCGACTCCGGCGCACGCATCGACTCCGGCGCACGCATCGACTCCGGCGCACGCATCGACTCCGGCGCACGCATCGACGACGGCGCACGCATCGACAACGGCGCACGCATCGACGACGACGGCGCACGCATCGACGACAACGCACGCATCGACGACAACGCACGCATCGACGACGGCGCACGCATCGACGACGGCGCACGCATCGACGACGGCGCACGCATCGACGACGGCGCACGCATCGACGACGGCGCTCGCTTGGGCGGCGCACGCTTTGACGCAGCACGCTTCAACGATGGCGCACGCTTTGACGCAGCACGCCTTGACGCCGGCGCACGCCTTGACGCCGGCGCACGCCTTGACGCCGGCGCACGCCTTGACGCTGGCGCACGCCTTGACGCAGCCGCATGCATCAACGACGCCGCTCGCTTGGACGCCGCACGCCTTGACGCCTCAACGACGCTGCACGCCTTGATGCAGCACGCTTCAACGACGGCGCACGCTTCAACGACGGCGCACGCTTCAACGACGGCGCACGCTTCAACAACGGCGCACGCTTCAATGACGCCGCACGCTTCAACGACGGCGCACGCTTTGAGGCAGCACGCTTCAACGACGCCGCACGCTTTGACGCAGCACGCTTCAACGACGCCGCACGCTTTGACGCAGCACGCTTCAACGACGCCGCACGCTTTGACGCAGCACTCTTCATTGCAGCACACGTCGGTGGCCGCACGCTTCATCGCCGTACGTCGGTCGGCGCACACGCTTCCACGTCGGTGTCCGCCTCCTGCCGCATTCTCGACCTCATGCTTCGACGCATTCGTGTGCTCTCATCCATTCATCGTGGAACCAGTGTCGACCATGGACTCGCGTTCCCTATTGGTGGGTGAACAATCAAACGCTAGGAGAGTTCTGCTTCACAATGACGGGAAGAGCCGGCATCGACGGATCAGGTCAGTGGTCTGACTGAAGACGCGGTCTGACTGAAGACGCGGTCTGACTGAAGACGCGGTCTGACTGAAGACGCGGTCGGTCTGACTGAAGACGCGGTCGGTCTGACTGAAGACGCGGTCTGACTGAAGACGCGGTCTGACTGAAGACGCGGTCTGACTGAAGACGCGGTCGGTCTGACTGAAGACGTGGTCTGACTGAAGACGCGGTCTGACTGAAGACGCGGTCTGACTGAAGACGCGGTCGGTCTGACTGAAGACGCGGTCGGTCTGACTGAAGACGCGGTCTGACGCTGCCCGTTGGTCCTTTTCACTCGAGTGATAGTGGTTCGAGGTTTCTCTTTTCAGCTTCGCAGGAACGCGATGCCGCAACGCCGCACCAAAGCTCTGCTACAACGCCGCGACGGTGGCCTGCTGCAACGCTGGCCTGCTAAGACTGCATGAGTACTGTTCGGCGTGGCCTTCAAACCTGGCCGACTATCTTCCCCAGGCTGCACTCATTGGCTTTTGGTGTGCAGCACTGCCCGCCACGGTTTGCGTGCACTCTGAGTGGCTGTAGGCGGTGCTCCTTCTCATGTTCCCCAGGCATATTCTCTCCTGGTCTCCTGGTGCGGCTCCTGCCGCCGGGCCTGTCTCACGCTTCGCCTTACCTGACGCACCCTGGCCCTCATTCTGACCGGGCCCTCGTACGTTGGTTTTTGGGGGTCCAGAGATCTCCTATCGAACATCAATCTTCCTGGGTAAGTGTACTTGATGAATCTCATTTTCACCTTCTAGTCTCCCCAAGTGGAATCATGTTCGAATATCAGCGCTCTAAACACCAGCAGTTCATCCTTCATTCAGCATTCTCCTTTCCCTCTCACTGCACACTCTCAGTCTCTGGACATCAGCATCGCGGGTACCGCCGTCACTGCCTCATCTACATCGGCATTAAATACATTCTCAAAAATCCACTTCGAGTCACACTGCTCCACCCTCATAAGAAGATCCTTAAAGGAGTATTGGCAATGGTCCTTGTTCTGTAGTTTAGGTCCTGGACGACTAGCCTGTCTGTCCGTGGAGTGGATTCCCTCTCTCTATGTAGGGTCTTCCGAAGGTTTCTCACTTTTTCCCCACGGGGTTTTGTGAGTTTTCCTTGCCGGAGGGTCTGGACAGTTAGTGTCCAACTAGAAGGCCCGTGGTGATGATCCAGGATACTTTAACATTCTACAACATCTATGGACATTTTATCAACATTCATAGACTATAATTACTCCTTAAACAATCCCTCGACGACCCCCTGGTCTGAACAAATTCAAAACCTCTGCTCCCTGCATGTAACCTCTCTTCCTTTCTCTACACCCGCCACTCCTTCCGGATAGGAGCAGCCACTTGGACTGCTGCCCTGGGACTCCCTCAATCATCTCTCCAGGAGCTCGGTCCCCGGTTCTCTACCACATTCATCCGTTCTGGCAGCCCAGCGCCTCCTCTCATATAAGTACGTATGCATCTCCTGGTGGTGGCAACTCCTCATTTCCAGCATGCCGCGCACTCGAGCCGAGCTCGTGCGCGTGCCAACGCCTAGCGCTAGAGCCGAGCTCGCGCACGGACATTACGCCGCGCACTCGAGCCGAGCTTGTGCGCGTGCCAACGCCTAGCGCTTGAGCCGAGCTCGCGCACGGATATTACGCCGCGCACTTGAGCCGAGCTCGTGCGCGTGCTAGCGCTAGAGCCGAGCTCGCGCACGGACATTACGCCGAGCGCGTGTCAACGCCTAGCGCTAGAGCCGAGCTTGCGCACGGACATTACGCCGCGCACTTGAGCCGAGCTCGTGCGCGTGCCAACGCCTAGCGCTAGAGCCGAGCTCGCGCACGGACATTACGCCGCGCACTTGAGCCGAGCTCGTGCGCGTGCTAGCGCTAGAGCCGAGCTCGCGCACGGACATTACGCCGAGCGCGTGCCAACGCCTAGCGCTAGAGCCGAGCTTGCGCACGGACATTACGCCGCGCACTTGAGCCGAGCTCGTGCGCGTGCCAACGCCTAGCGCTAGAGCCGAGCTCGCGCACGGACATTACGCCGCGCACTTGAGCCGAGCGCGTGCCAACGCCTAGCGCTAGAGCCGAGCTCGCGCCCGGGCATTGCGCCGCGCACTTGAGCTGAGCTTGTGCGCGTGCCAACGCCTAACGCCAGAGCTGAGCTCGCGCACGGAAACAGTCACTCACACCATGCGCCTTCCATAAACGCAGCAACCAAGTCATGGCAAACGCATCGCTAGCCAAGCTCTCTTTTTGGGGATCATGATCTGCACCCAGGCGCAGATCTCTCCAGAGCACGGCCACAGCCGGGGCCTAAGCTCCAAACCAATAAACAAACTCAATCCATAAAATAAACAACTCTTAAACGCATCTCGTCTCTTGTAGTCTCTCCAGGTTGAAATATCGTAGTGTAAAAAAGGTCTGTTTTGTTCATGTTTTATTTTGTGTAGGAATGTCTTAAGGTTAACATTTCCTTGAAAAAATGCCATGGAGTGAGTAGGATGTCGTGGTCTGCCCATGGGCGGACAGCAAGTAGATCCAAGGGCCTCCAGGATCTGCTCTTCAATAGCCTCCAGCTTCAACGTGAAGAAGTTGCTGGGCCTTGGCGTTTAGGTGTTGGATTAGGGTTTTTTACCACATGATTGTTTTTGATCCAAATCTCCGATATCAAATAAATAACTTCAGTTATGTGGGTTATTGACTTTAACACCCCTACTCGGCTGAACCCTCGTTTACATGAAACAGAGGCCTCACATGGGACGGCTCACATGCCGGCTGAACTCCCGTCTCCTTTCTGCGTGTATTCTCCATGTTACACTTAATGTCATTTTAAAAGTTATCTCCTAAAAAACCAGAGCGCGGGGTGAGCAGATGCAAAACTGTGTGATTCATGCAGCTCATAAATGATTCAAGAAAATATGGAGTTCAAGTGTATCTGTGTGTGTGCGCGCCTCACAATAATGTTCATACAAATACTGTCAGAATGCAGCATTATCATACCAGGCCCTGAATGATTCATCACTTCAATTAAATCAGCTCATTTGGACCAGGACGTCACAGATTCTGATCAAAGTTCAGCTCGTTAGATTTAACTGGTCCAACAAACCCATTCTTCAAATAGACCAAGTTGAGTCTAAAGAGTTTGATTCTCCGATTTGTTTATGAGAAATCGACAACTTTGTAAAGTACTCAGGAGACCACTGGAATTGAGATTTGGGGCTACACAAATGTACAATGAATCATCTAGATGCCCCAAATGTGCGTCCCATTCCACTCTGCATGTAATCCTGATGCCTTGGACAAACCCAAATGAATGGGGCTGTAGATGTAAAAGTACAACAACAGAATTTAATTTCATGTCTCAGTTCAGTCACACGGGAGGAGCTTGGAGTAGAGCTGCTGCTTCTCGACGTTGAGATGAAAGAGAAGACTCTGGCAGGAGGGACCATGAATCCCCTGAGAAGCTGAAGGCAGTGGAGAGAAACGTCTATTTTATGTTATTATTTTTATTTTTATTTTTTAACTTAAATTGGTGCCTCAGTGAACCAAGCAACATAGAGTACAGACCAAAAGTTTGGACACACTTTCTCAATCACTGAGTTTTCTTTCTTTTCATGACTATTGACTGTAGATTCACACCAGGCTGTGTAAGGGCTGTTTGACCAATAAGGAGAGTGGTGGTGCTGGGCCAGATGACCTGACCTCCACAGTCACCCGACCTGAACCCAGTCCAGATGGTTTTGGGGTGAGCTGGACCACAGAGTGAAAGCAAAAGGGCCAACAAGTGCTAATCACCTCTGTGAACTCCTTCAAGACTGTTGAAAGACCATTTCAGGTCCTCTTGAAGCTCATCAGGAGACTGCCAAGAGTGTGCGAAGCAGTGATCAGAGCAAAAGGTGCTACTTTGAAGAACCCAGAATATAAGACATATTTTCAGTTGTTTCATACTTTTTTTTGTACGGACATAATTCCACATGAGTTAATTCATAGTTTTGATGCCTCCAGCGTGAATCCACAATTTTCATAATCATGAAAATAAAAATAAAAACTCTTTGAATGAAGGTGTGTCCAAACTTTTGGTCTGTACTGTATATAGTGAAAAAAATACCATATGGATGAATGGAATTATTTCATAGTCTTACGTATAAAAATTTTATTTTCTATGTCAGCTATATAAGTACATCACATTTACAACAACACCAGCTGCCCAAAGGGTTTCACAGGGTTTAAAAGAAAACAGCATAAAATAGACACAAATACACGTAAAATGTAAAAGAGTAAAACTTAGTTGGTGTCAAAAGCCGAGGCACAAATGTGTTTTCAGAGTTGACTTAAAGGCACACCGCGGACTTTGTGACCTAAAGAGTTGACACATATGAGTTATTTTATATGAATACTTGGGCCAATATACAGCGCTTGACACTTGCAATGCTCCGAGCGGGGCTGCCCTCTTGAAATACCGCCCATGTAAGTTTCGAGCAGACGGACCGTCTGCCACCAGGTCACGTGACTTGGAAGAAAGACTTGCTTTACGGCTACAGGCGCTGATATACTCATGGAGCTAAGGCTTTTGCTACTCATTTTTCACCTGCTCGACTCCTGGTCATGGCTGAGGCAAGGAAAAATTTTAAACCTTCGGAGGAGGCTAAAAAGAGGAAACGCGAAAGGGATCGTGCTGTAAGCTGCATGTCTGTATGAGCGCTGCTCTTCACCTGGTTCCTGGATGTCATCAACTGCAAAGATGTCATTCCACGCAGCACGAGCTAGACGCAGAACTCCCTCATCCAGGATATAGAAGTCCATGTGTGGTAGATTACTAATGCAGCGGTCTGGAGGCTGACCACAGCAGAGTCTCTCAATATCTGTAGGCATGTCTCTACAGTTTGAACACACACACCAGTGCATGCTGTCTGAATACACACTCAAAAGACACCGGCTGACTGTTTGTTGACTTTTGCGACAGTGCTGAGTTGCTTGTGGCCACTAGGGGCGCTAAACGTGAAAGTTGCAGGTCTAGCGCCCCTAGTGGCCAAGAGTTACACGGTGTGCCTTTAAGGACCTCCAAAGTACAGATGTAAACTATCCCATAGTTTGGCAACAGCAAAACTTGGTCTCCTCGAGGTTTGAGACGAGTCCTGGACACATGCAATAAAAGCTGGTTTTCCAATAATAATATCCATCCATCTTCTTCCCCTTGATCCATTTCTGGGTGAAGGGGGTGGCCGTCAGAACCGATTCACAGAGGACCAGACCCTCGCTGATCCTCCTGTAGGTGGTGAGTCCACAGGAGGATGGCTGCTCTGTCAGTCACAACACAGCCTTGATCTTTCAGTGGGGCTTCAGACAAAGTGGGGTAAAGTGTCTTGCCCATGGACACAATGGCAGTGGGAGTTGGTGGTAAATGTCCCGTGGTGGGCTTGAACCCATGACCTTCAGGCTCTACCAACTGAGCCGCTGTTGCCCTTGATACAAAGATACATTTAAAATGACTACAATCGAACATGTGTGTGTTGTGGTGTGTTGAAAATGTGTGTGTTTGTGGTATTGTGTCGAACATGTGTGTGTTGTAGTGTTGTGTGGAACATGTGTGTGTTTGTGGTGTTGAACATGTGTGTTTTTGTGGTGGTGTGTCGAACATGTGTGTGTTTGTGGTGTTGTGTTGAACGTGTGTGTTTGTGGTGTTGTGTTGAACATGTGTGTGTTGTGGTGTTGTGTGCAGGGACTTTGTGGAGCAGAAGCTTGGGGCTCAGTTTGTGAGTTCACGATCACTGGACTTCTCTGTCTCCTTTGAGGAGTCTGGACCGGCCACACCCATGTTTTTCATCCTGTCTCCGGGAGTGGACCCCCTGAAAGATGTGGAGAAGCACGGTGAGTGGACTCCAAAAGGACAGAGACTTATTCACTGGTAGTCTTCTTTATTTAGACAGCACCTTTCACAGACCGGAGTCACAAAGTGCATTACAATTGTTGTGGCCATTTGTCTCTCACTCCACACACAGGAACGGGGACACATGTACACAGGAGGCGCACACCAGACCTGTAAATGTTTAGTGGTAGGGGAAACCGGAGCACCCGGAGGAAACCTACACAGATAAGGGGGTAACATACACACTCCCTGCCTTCCTTAAAGTATCAATCGGTATCAATCATAAAAAAGTGTACTTATGCATTCCTACTTGAAATGATTTAGTTTCCATAATCACTATGATTTCAGTAGTAGTCCAATCTCTTTAAATGTGAAGTTGGCGAGTATTTCCTGTAGAAGGATAATGGTCTCTGCTCCCCTGACCTGACCTGCAGCTGTTTGACTGTCAGCGATGAAAGCGAGTCGTGTGCAGAGCAGTGGCTCGTCCACGGCAGGATTTCCTCAAAGGTCATCCCATATGAGGCCGCACGCGCTCAGTTTGCTCGAGCACAGAGGAAATGTCACTGCTTTTTACTCCCACTTTGAATCACTTTTATACACAATGACTTTTTTCAGCAGAGAAACCTCAGGTGGTCTATCCCCGACCTCTGGATGTGCATTCTCTTTAGCTTACACCAATCTCTACACCTTAGAATCTCAGGGCAAGAGAAACCTGAGGAAACCAACACAGACACGGCGAGAACATGAACTCCACTCAAAAAGCCTTTTGGCGACTGGGTTTTTTAACCCAGGACCTTCTGGCTTCTGGTGACAGTAGCCCAGTTGGTAGAGCATTGGCCTTAAGGCCAGAAGGTCGTGAGTTCAATTCCCACCTCTGCACCTTCTCCACCGACTCCCACTGATGACTGCTGTCATTGTGTCCTTGGGCAAGACACTTAACCCCACTTTGCCCAAATCCCCCACTGAAAGATCAAGGCTATGCTCACCCTCAGAGAGCAGCCGTCCTCCTGTGGACTCACCACCTGCAGAGGGTCAGTGAGGGGGTGGTGCTATGTGACTTGCGTGGCATCTCTGACTGCCACCCCCCTGACCCAGAAATGGATTAAAGGGTAGAAAATGGATGGATGGATGGACCTTCTGGCTTAGAAATATAGACGATATAATTGATAAACCAAAATCTTTATTTTATTAAAAAAACTGCATTTGCTTTTCCAAACATAATTTGCAACAAAAATTTGATCTTTTTTTTTTTTTTTGTCAAAGGCCTACTTTGATTGTTTGCGTTTATATTATGAATGAATTAATCAATATCTCTATCCAAAAATAAATCTCAGGGGTAACTTATTTATACTTATATGTCGAAAAACACGTTTATACACTAATCTCATTCGGCACGCAGAGATACTCAGTTTGCCCTCTCGTCTGATTTATATGAACTGAAAGTGCAAAACAACAGAATCCTGATGTACACAGTCACGTGACTAATGTGCCAACGTCGCTGTATTTTATCACTTCAGCGATTCCTGTTTGGACAAAGCTATTATTATCTTCTGACCTCCATTACCTGAAAAAACACCTGGAAACATATTCACTGTGTAAGTTGTGTGTCCAAAGGAGTGGCCTTTTCTTTCACCCTTTTGCACTGAAGTAATTGTCTTAAAGTTAAACCAATCCAAGCTGACATTTGTTAAATCCGAGCACTTCTTTGACAATGTCACCCACCGACTTTGCATTGGTCCTTTGCTCTCCAAAGAGCTGGCTTCAAGGGCTGGTGTGGGGCTGGTGTGGGACTGGTGTAACCAAGGGTCTTAGGGAAGTGTGGGTGTGTGTGTGAATCATAGATCTATTTTAATAACTGGATAGGGTATTAATAGCTTGGAGCAGAAGGACCCATATGCTCGGGGGATTCTCGCGGTACTGCAGATTAAGTCTAAATTCACGTGGGCTACCCAGACATTTTTCTGATAGAACTCAATGTAAACTAAAACAACTCAAACTCAGCTGAGTGCAGGTGCATCATGGGAGCTCGCACACTGCGCAGAACCGGGAGGACAAGATGATGGCCAAATATGGGCGAGTTCTGCCATGCGCCACTGAGCACAAGCCACTGATTTGAATAGGACGCCATCTTGGATTGCCGGGGCTTGGTGTGAATAGACCAGTGGAGGTCAAACCCCGGCCCATGGTCTGATGCAGCCCTTTGAGCATTTCTATCAGGTCCCTGAGCCCTCCTCAGTTTATCAAGATATAGAATAAATACTATAAAAGCCCTCTGTGCTGCAGAGCTCTGGAGCCTCCCTGCTCTGTTTTGATGTATAATATTTAATATATTTTTACTCATGTGCAAAAAATTAACATTGGAAATTAGGTCTGTTCCCCGGGCAGGCTAATATTCAAATATGGCCCTCAGGAGTTTGCCCATGCCTGGAATAGACGGTATGCTCTACATACATGCACATCCTGCATACATACAGATGGGGCAGCCTTGCTGCACACAGACAGGAAATCTAATGACAGGAAGAACTAATTCAAATGTGTTTGTTCACGCATGTATGTGAATTTGGTCCACAGATAATTGTCTTGATCCCGAGTTTGGAGTTTGACTTGTCACACTTCACACGTTCACAAACCTCTCCTCAGGCTCTGCTCCTCTCCTGCGTATGTGAGCTTTATAAATTACAGCGTGGTCTTTAGCCTTCAGACTAGTGGGGGCGCCCTCTCCCCTCAGGACTGCCCCGTGCTTCATCCAGCAGTGGGCTGAGTGGAGTGTATCAGCGCTCATCAGCTCTCCATTAGACTGATAATGTAATGGGGATGATTCTGTGATGGCAGACCACCAGCACACTCTCCAACTGCTCCACACCACAGAGCAATTAGGACTTTAATCATTCCACTGCCGCACTGCCAAATAAGGAACATTTCGATTAAGAAGTCTAACTGTAAGGGTTCACTCGCTTTTAGAGCTTCATGTTTGCAGCTAAATTATCATAATTAATCAGAGTTCTCTTTTGTCCTGGGGCTGATTGACTTTTACTGTCTTACAAAATATTTTTTAGGGAAAATCTAATAGAAAAAGCATCCTTTCCATTTGTGAATGTGTGTTTTGAAAATGTCTGTTTTCATCTGAAACATACTGTTCTTGTTACTCTCTATGCTACCACTAGAGGCTGTTTTTTGATTCTCAAATTAGAAAATTACCTTCTGCAAACCCATCCATGCGATAATATAAAGAACAGCATTTCATCCCATAAATTGCCAACGCTAAACTTGGGCAATACTTTTATTTTAAAGGGCAGAAAATGGCTCTGTGTGTGATGTCACAGTGGCGCAATGACATCATACTGTAACAGGACTTAGACCGGAGCTTTTAGACACAAGAGGCGGAGTTACAGTTTACATATTTGTGCCTGATATTAGCATGGATGGATAAAAAACAACTCCAGGTCTCTTTGTGAGGAAGTAACGATGTTGTGACATGGTTACAAGCTCAAACAGTGTAATTATGCATTTTATTAGTCGTTTCATTTTATGTTCAATGGCCCGTTCTTGCCCTTTCCATCCTGCCCTTTCTGCTCATTTCCCTAAACCACTGTTGGACTGTGTGCCGTTAGTTCCCTGGTGTTTAGTGCAGTGGCTAATGGTGCCGCTGCTTACACTCTGCTCAGTCTTTAAGCACATTTACTTTTACGGCCCTCGCATGAACACTTTTATTTAACGCTCCGCATATTTCACTTTACTACACTTTTTATGAGACCACGCGGTACACAAATGTGATCAGACAACATGCACAACCCATAAGTGATAGTTGTGGAACTAGCTTATGATGAACTTGGTGGTGGTTATTTAGGATAAGGAATGTGAAAGAGAGTGAGGGGTACGTTTGAACACCAGCCAACTGTTAAAAATGAGATAATTCTGGTTTTGATTCGTTTAGGCCAGTCTAAGAATAGGTGTCTATCTTCTGGTTCCCTCCATCACTCAAAAAAAAAAAAAAAAAAAACAACTCCATTGAACAAATCCTCCTGTGAAGACTGGGTGCTGCATGTCATCTCTCACAGTCTATGGTACAGATGTGTCTGTCATGAGGCAAATAAGGATAACCCAAAATGCAGGACTGCAAAAAGACTAGATTTAATAAAAACAAATACAAAACTGGGGATGAAGAAAAAAAAACAAGAGATGTTGGAAATTCCAAAAAACAGAACCAGGACTGAAGGAATACACAGGGTTTACGCCAAAGTGACTACAAAATACCCTACATAATTTTTCTTCAAGCTTGATAATTTTTTCATAACTTGACCGACATCATTTGGACCAGAGGTGTCCAAACCGGTCCAGAACGGGCCGCTGTGGATGCATGTTTTCTATCAGACCCAGCAGGAGCGGCACAGACTCCTCCCATTTCCTCAAGTAAGCTCAGTCTTAACCTGAAGATATGAGGAAATGGGAGGAGTCTGCTCTGCTTCTGCTGGGTCTGATTGAAACCCTGCAGGACCAGTTAGGACACCTCTGATTTAGACCCTTTTAGACCCTACTTTAGAGTTAAATACACAAGACCAACGAGACACAAGTGAAAAATGTGATTTTGAAGACCTTATCCCTGTTCAAATGATAGAATATTATGCATAGAATAAACCCATGGATGGCCAAAACATAACCCGAACCCTAACCCAGCTTTTCATTTGAGATTTGTGGTTGTTATTGCGCTGTAGTAACTGTGGAACTGCACCTGCCTCACCAGCTGTAGAGTGCAGCCCTTCTGTTACGAACATTCGCTTTCAGGTGAACACAGGGGTAGTCTTGTTTTTCCAATGTGGTTTTACTGCAAATGGCAAATCAATTCTTGTATCTTATTGTCGTGGAACATGTTACTGACCTTGTGTTTAGAATCATGTGTTTGTCTTCTCTGTAGGAAAGAAACTGGGATTCACCTTTGACAACAAAAATTTCCACAACGTGTCACTGGGGCAGGGGCAGGAGGTGGTGGCGGAGCAGGCCCTGGCTACAGCAGCCAAAGAAGGCCACTGGGTCATCCTCCAGGTACGTACGTCCTTCCATCCATCCATCCATCCATCCATCCATCCATCCATCCATCCATCCATCCATCCATATTAGAAGCATTCTATGGAGGATGCTGTGCTGTTTTATTACTTGGTATACCAATATGCCCATCATAAGAAATCCTGTGCCGTGATGCTGTGTTTAATGTTTTGAGAATCCCACTTTATTCTAGGAAACATTTTTAGGATTTATTTACAATGTCGCTGCACATTGAAGTAATATCTATTTTTACAATTTCCACATATGTAGAAAAAAATACAGACACTGTTTAAAGTTATTTTTCTCTATCATCACCAATAGCATTGCTCCTATCGCAGCAGAATACCTGTGTAGCCTAGAGCTGAAACTCAAATGCCCGCCGCATCATCATGATCCATTGTCACATACGTCCGCTGCTCCTCAATGTCTTGCCCAAGGACACTTTGACACTTGTTCGAAGAGTCGGGATTGAACCCCCCTCCTGCGCAGTGACGGCGCGTCTTCACTCTGAGCCCACACTGCACAGAGAGAAGATCCAATTATAGATGCAGTCCGTCAAACAGACCCTTCCAGACCCCCCTGTGATGAAGACCATCGCAGACACAAAGGAGATGAAGGCTTATGGAGGGCCTATGGTGCAAGCTCTACTAAGACTTTTATTTGTATTCAAGACTTGAAGAATATGTCTGTGTAAAAAAAAAAAAAAGCACATTTTGAATAATTTGCAGGAACCAAATATCACGCAACGTATTTATACATTTATATATACTATACGTTAGGCTCAGGTTTGCTCAAATTTGCTATTTTCACCCACCATGGGCAGTTATCCTTCTCTAAGCTCGGGTCTTTTACCAGAGGCCAGTGAGCTTGAGGGTATCTTTACTGTTCAGAGCACTGCACATTTCTGGACCGAGATAGATCCAAGGTTGTTCCCCGGGACCTGCTGTGACCACTGCCTCGAGTGCAGTGATCACCAGGGGCACTACTGTCACTTTTACCATCCAGGCCATTATAAACAGGTCTGTTGTTACATGGTTAACAGAAAGTATAAGGTGGTTTTTTCGTGTAGCTGAGGTACCTAAAATGAAGCTACACAAAATGTAACTTTAATAAAATTCATGTCACTGTTCCTTGATCTCAATACTTATTTTCTAGTTTCCACATGCATATATTTTAGATCAGCTTTTTCGGACGGATAAGTAAAACCCCTCACGGCCATTCAGCTCTCTGCCTTAAGCTAAAATATGTAACAGATAAAAGGTTTTCTAATGAGGTAAAAAAAAAAAAGAAGTGTGGTTTGATTTGTTCACGACATTAAAAGACAACTCCCAAGGTCAATGAAGCCCAGTAGGGAACTGCTCATGATAAAAAGTTTTGCTCCAACTATTGACTGGCTCCTATTGACTTGCATTGAAAAGTAAACTCCTCTAGCTCAGTGATCGTTTTTGTCTCACTCACCATTTTGGACTTGACAAATCTGTGGTTTAGCATTGTCTATAATCCTAGGTTTTTTTTATTTTTTATATTGCCTTAGAAACTATGTTAGCCAGCATACCTCATATGCCCATATATGTAAAATGGATCCATCTTACTTGGGCGACACGGTGGCTGGGTGGATAGCACTCTCGCTTCTCAGCAAGAAGGTCCTGGGCTCAGATACCGGTTGAAGCAGGGCCATTTTCAGTGGAGTTTACATGTTCCCCCTGTGCCTGCCGAGGTTTCTTCCGGATGCTCCAGTCTCTCCTATCACTAAAAACAGGCATATATGAATGTAACGAGTGAGTGAAAGGACGGTGTTGATTGGGGGCTTTGATGCGCCAGTGTTTTCAGCGGTGTCTAGCTTCTGTGTGGAGGGAATGAAAATATCTGAACTCTGAATATTGTAAAATGCTTTGGGTGACCTTGGTCCGTAGAATGCGCTACAGCATGGGTGACGTCAGCCCCTCTGAGATATGGTCTGTGAGGGAAACTTACCAAATCCACACAGATGGATTGAACATTGTCAACACAAATGGTAAAACAGATCATGACAGTGCTATTGGGGGAATATACTTTGTCATCGTTCATTCTGTTGCATTAGAGCACAAATATGCCATGTTTTCATTATATTATATGCAAATTCTGCTCCTCTTTTGCGACTGAGCCATTCTACCAAGCCATACTCTTTTGTTTTTGAGAAACTTTCATACATTTTCATGTTAAGTCAAAGGGCCTCTCTCCTTCTTTTCCCTCCACTCCCGCCCTCCTGTGTTTTCATCTCGTCCGACAGCCTTCGCAGCACCCAAGGGACTCTGCGTCGTGAGATTTGTGATGGTCCAGACACAATTCCTCCGACAGCACGCTTTGAGCTGTTTGTAACGCAGCAGCAAACAACATGGCGTCTGCAGTTCTGTCTCCGCCTCCTATGAGCTCTTTGTCACATTTTCCAGACTCCACAGTCCACCTCTGTGCCGTTTATCCGCAGGCTCAGTCTCTGCTTTATTCCTCACATCTAAACACTACTATAGAACTTCTATACACTTTTCCCGACTAAATATGGAGGACACTTATCATGTTCAACCCTAGTTTCCTCAACTTTTGGGTCAGTATTTCCACTTCAAGCTTGGTTGGAACCGAAATCTACCTCTTCTACCATCAAACAGTATCTCCACCACCATCCATCCATTTTCTTCCCCTTCATCCATTTCTGGGTCGGGGGGGTGGCAGTCAGAGCTGCACCCAGTACACTTAGAACCAGCCCCTCACTGATCCTCCTGCAGGTGGTGAGTCCACAGGAGCTGAGATCTTTCAGTGGGGGCTTCAGGGAAAGTGGGGTTAAGTGTCTTGCCCAAGGACACAACGACAGCAGTCATCAGTGGGAGTGCCTATACATATAATATAATCATATAAATAATAACAAAACCATAATCATTTGTTTGTTATTAGTGCTCCTTACATCTTAGAAAAACAAAATATTAAACATTTACATTGCTTCCTTCAAGACTTGAGCGTTAAAGGGTTAACAATGTCATGGAATGAACTGTTTTCTGACTTTTAAAAACAAAAGTACGTCAAGAGAAAAGTGATTCTTTAGTCACTTTTGCCACAAGATGTCTCCATGTACATCTTGACACAACCATTGCGAGAACCACCAGGTCTATCAACCATATCCTGGCTACAAACTACAACATTTCATCCCTCCTCGAGTTTGGTTGTTGTATGCAACGGTTTGTCTTGATATTTGTTATGTTTATTGAGGGAAACAAAGTTATGTCTGTGGAGAAGGTGGATGCCGTCTCAGGACAATTTTTGATGCCATTTTCCAGCAATGTGAAACTAAAGCGGGTAACAAGAACACTATATCTACAAGTAGATTTATGAGAAGGAAGACTTAGAAATGACAGAATTGAACCTGATCCACTGCAAAGACATGGGCCCGTTGAACCACCGGTCGTGTGCGCTGCGTTCTGATGGATCAAGCGTCGCGCCCAACGTCCACACTTGCCATTTGGTGAAACAAAAAAAGTTCTCTTTTGTCATCATTACTTTTTACTTCTGAAACTATTACTAAAAGATAGGTGATTTACAGGTGTACATTTGCAGCACTTTAATCAAGAGCATTTATGAGAAACCTGAGATGCAAGGGCTGCCTCGTAATTCAAAAAAGACTTAAGCTATTGCTAACTTTCAACTCCAGTTCCTTTCCCTATCCTTCCTTGTTCAATCAAATGTATCTTTTATGTGAAAATGTTGGTCCAGGTTTGGTCTGGGGAAATTCAACATCCTTTCAAATAAGTGTTGATGCTAAATGACTCCTTATGTATTTAAAACGTGAAGAAATAAGATGTGAGGTTGGAATGTGTTTGCTGAATTTGGATGCAGCCATGTCCTATAAAGAAAACAAAAGCAGAACTCCTGTTGTCTGTAACCAGCTTTATTCTGGTAAATGCTGTGGGTGTTTGTAAAGCCGTACAAGTGAAACACAAATCAAACTATTTTCTCTTTTTCTGCAAAAGTCTAACGGAGCAAAACTGGACGACCGGAATAACCATACTTTATCATCTCCCGCTCATTTGTTCTCTGTAGTTCTGATCAACATTTATATTTGTTATTTGGCACATCAGTCCAGTCCACAGAGCGACACGCTAAACTGCAACCAATGACGTCTAAAACAAAACAATTGATCATGCTTTTCATAACACAAGATGGCACATGCTCAACAAATCAACCCTGTACCAAGAATATTAAGATTCTACTTCATTTTTGTTGTCATTTTGTACATTACAATTAGCAAAACTTAACCAAAACAAGCTCTCAAAAACAATTGTATATATAAGTACACAACAAAAGCAACAAAATAAATAAATAATATTATTCAGTTGAACACTTAATAATAATACATGGTCTTGTTTCATGTACGAAAGGGAGTGGGAAGAAGTAAAAACATATTAAATCCCACCCCTTAAATTGTCAAATGATGATTACTCTTTTAAATGCAGCCGGCAGAAATCTGACCTTGACATGATATTTGAGTTGCCTTTAAGACAGTACGTGCCTCTTATGGCGGACTCGCTCTGGCCTCCCCTTGGGCTCTCCTCAGGCTCTCCTCGGCTCCGTCAGCCCAGCCGGGGTCAGTGCCGGTGGGTCATTATCCTGCCGCACAGCCCGACGGCTTGAGCACTGAGAGGCAATCAGAACTACGATTGGACTTGAATATCCCCACGCTGAGAACGGAGCAGCTCAAACTCAGCCCAAACTCAGCCCAAACTCAGCCCAAACGCTGCCCACGCCTCCAGCTCTTAGCCCTAAAGCCCCATTCAGACTGTCACCGGGACCCGAGGAGAGGAGCCGTCTGCAGGGATCACACAGTCAACACTTGCATGGCACTAGACCCTTTTACCTCTGGGTTCGAACTGAATGCGTCATATACTGTACTTCTCTTATTCTTTTCTGCACCAGTTACATTTAAAAATGTATTTAAATAGAACACAGTTGAATGCAAGCCGCATGTTTTCATGTTGGAAATGTACATGTAGCCGAAAGAGAAGAAGAAGCACTTATAATATTTGCGGGGCTTACTAAAACATTGGTATTTTGTCTGGCAGGTGGCGAGCCTAACCCTAATTCTTACCTTATCCACAATTCAGTGTATTTATTTATTCAAATTTGTGTTGTAAGAAGCTTTGAGAGCCTCAGTTTGATATAGTACTTTTTTGGACTCTGTAAGACGCTTCGCATAGAATTACTACTGTTGCCACAGCTGCCCTGGGGCACACTGACAGACGTGAGGTAACTAGTATATGCCATCGGCCCTTCCCTCCACCACCAACCAGTAATGCAGACATCAGACTCTAGGAAATATGTGTCTTGCCTAAGGACACAACAACACTTTGGCACTTTACAGCAGTGGCACCCGGTGTTCCCAGAGGTCTCCCATCACAGGACTAACCAGGCTCTCCTTTGCTTAGCTTTCGATGTCTGTTGGGACATAGCTTTCACACGCAGGTGGTGTCACAATGCCATATACAATTAAAATACAATACAATACAATTTATTCTTGTATAGCCCTATATCACAACAGAAGTCATCTCAGAGGAGTTAACAAAACCATTGAAATCACCAACACAGATCAGATAATAAACAGTTAAAACACAACAAGAATATAGAACACAAGTTGATAAATGTCATACATGTTGTAGAATGTTAAAGTGTCCTGGATCATCACCACATCCTGTTTGTTGGACACTAACTGTCCAACAGACCCTCCTGCATCGGCAAGGAAAAACTCACAAAAACCCAGTGGGAAAAAAGTGAGAAACCTCGGGGAGATCCTTTTTTTAAAGGTTGAGAAAGGGATCCGCTCCTCCGGACGGACAAGCTATAGATCCAGGACCTAAGCTAGCTACAGAACGTGGACCAGTGGCCGCTGAGCGTAGACAGGTCCAGTGCAGGACTGAAGCACTCCCAGGCGGGAGAAGGCCAGGCTCAGAGGTCCCGTCGTCTTACCATGAAACACACAATGGGACAACGGGTGAATAGCAATGAACAAACTACAGTCCTAATAATGCAAAACAGATAAAGTAGGAAGGAGGAGAGGATAGTGCTCATATAAAGCACAGCCTCGAAGCACTTGGCAAAAGTAGCGCCTGATAACCAGAGAATCACGGTATTTAGCTGTGGGCCGTGAAGACATCATTCACACTTGCAAAAAACGTACGTGTGAAAAAACATTAGTTTGAAAGTCAGTTTATCTTTTGAAACAGTTAACCAGACTTTATCCAGTTAAACTGAACCAGACCAGCGAGTATCAACATGCATTTAGTCCTTGTTTTTCTATTAGGAATGTTAAAACAAATGTATTTGTATTATATTGTTTTGGGGTTTTGTTGCTGCAAAATATACCTGCTTGAGGCAAAAAAGTGAGAATTCAAAAACAGAACATTTCACAAGGCAATTTTCTTTTTCCATGACAGTGTGCTCTGAGCTGCTTTATGTGCCCTCCATTTTGGAGTTGGTAAAATTCTGATTAGTTTCCACGGATCACATGACACAGTCGGGCCAAGAAGAGTCGGTGAAAGGGTGACATTGACAGAAGCGGAGGCTGATGGCTGTCTTTAGGCGTGTGAATCCTTGATAGAATCCTTCAGGCTCAGACATGGACATGATGGGGATGCTGACCCGACCTTCGGACTTTAAACACAGACAAGGAGAACATATTTACTGCATTCCACCACAGCTCCTCCAACTGAGAGAACCGAGATACGGTCAAATATTCACCACAGTCCAGTATACTCTAGATTTCATTTTAGATTCTGTACAAAAGCACCAGCTGACGGAAGCCTTGGAGAGAGAGTATATGGATGACTCACTGAAATAACATTTGTTTTATTCTTGTATAGCCCTAAATCACAACAGTAGATAACTCAGAGACTTTACACAATCATTGAATTCGCCAACACAGATCAGAGAATCAAACAGTTCAAACTCAACAAATGCAATGATAGAAAACACATACAGTAGGTATTGGTCCATAGCCGGGGTGGCCAGAGATGCCACCCAGTACGCATAGCACCAGCCCTTCACTGATCCTCCTGCAGGTGATGAGTCCACAGGAGGATAGCCGCTTTATAGCATAGCCTTGGTCTTTCAGCGGGGGCTTCAGGCAAAGTGGCGTTAAGTGTCTTGCCCACGGACACAACGACAGCAGACAGCAGTGGGAGTCGGTGGGGAGAGTCTCGTGGTGGGCTCGAACCCATGTCCCTCAGGCTCTAAGGCCTACGCTCTACCAACTGAGCCACTGTCCTTATGTTAGACAAAATACTATAATACTAAAATACAGTATATGTATTATTGTGTTAATCTTAGCCCTTAAACATTAGATAAGATATGAGACTTGACAGTTCCATATCTTTTGGAACTGAAATAAATAGAGCACATGCATTCATGAAGGTGAATGATTAAAAAAGTTGAAACACAGTGGGATAGAAGTGAGCGCTTTTCAGGAGAAATCTGAAAAGGCTCAATATAACTGATTGCAAAGAAAGAAAGAGATTTGACTTGAGATAATCCCAGAACTAATTGAGAATTAGAAAACAGCCCTGTCAATCATGTCCAAGTCTGATCATTAGTCATAAGGGGTTTAACCTTGTAGGAACCCAGACATAAAAATATTGGTTGAATAAAAATTATCTGTGCAATGTTTTATCAATGGGGATGGGTAAAAAAAAAGAAGTTTACATTTTTGGAAAGTAGCATTCAATGACCAAATTTGGCAATATAGCATATTCGCTTATTCAGGTTCTTGGACAAGATTTGATTGATGTGATTGCGATAATTTCCTGTTATTAGCATGGAGGGAGCTAAAACCAACTCCAAGTCCATTTTTTTATGTGAGAAATTGAAAAACTCAAAACTCATTTTTGCATAATGTGTCCTGGATATGCTAAAATCTGGTTGGCTTGTCCCGTCTTCAGATGTTTGGAGGCTGTTTAAAGCTGCGGTGATTGAGGTGTGAGCTGTGAGCTGTGGCGGCTCTAGTTTGGGCTCAGACTGACAGAGGCGCAGCAAGGGCGCGCACACAGCTTTGACAAACTGAAATTAGCATGTCACCAACCGCTCTGCAGTCTCCCAGATCCACCTTTAGATTCTCCCATTTCTGACGGGGCATCATTTTGCCTACACGTCTTTACGCCCAGTTGTATACTTTAATGTCCACAGTGGGTTAAGGCCATGGATCTATAATAACTGGATAGGGTATTACTGGCCTGTAGGTGTCCCACCCATGGGCACAGGGGGCGCCCGTGGTACTGCAGACTAAATTCACGCGGGCTACCCAGAAAAAAGTCCCATGGAACTCAATGTAAAATAGCTCGCCCTTAGCTGACAGAGAACCTACAGCTTTCATAAAGGTCGGATTTTGTGGGGATTCATTTGAATAGGGCGCCATCTTGGATCGGTGGGGCTTGGTTAAGGCAGTGCTTTTCAACCAGCGTGTCCTGTCCAGTTAGTGTGCCTCAAGATTTTGTCTGGTTTACCTTTGGAAATTATCCAATATTACCAAAATGGTTAAACAAAAGGAAGACTTTGGACGAAAAGTGTGAGAAGATAGAAGTTAGGTTTTTTTTTTCTTTTCTGTGCATGATTGGTAATTTAATACACTTTTATTTTAATGACTTTGTGTTGGCTGTGGCGTTTCATTTTTGTCACATTTTCCGCTGATGGTGTGCCAATGGAAAAGGTGTGCCACGGATCAAAAAGGTTGGGGAACACTGGGTTAAGGGACAGTTTTGCTGTCTGTATTTTACTACAGTATGTTTACAAGAAGAAGCAGTAACATTTTCAGTAGGTGGATCATAACCTGCATAACTCAAAGGGGAAACCCAGAGGCACATTTTGTAACATCCCACCCACACGTTCGTAGGAGACAAACAAGATCAATGCTCCATAAGCATTTAGATACAGCTCTCTATTTAACAACTTCCAGCTCAGGTTTTAATGACCACAGAAAGAACCATTACCGCAACAGTAACATGTTTTGGTAAACAACACAAAGAGGCAAACATAAGCTCTCTTTAGCATGCTCGGCTTAGCACTGAGCTTCCATATCAGGGCTCTGGTCAAATTGTCTTCCATATATGTGACAGAGTTATGACTGACAGAAGCTGGAATGAGTGCTGCGTGAGATCACCTGATGACCTGTGTGCTCTGTTCTGCTGTGTGCAGGAGGCCATTAGCCTATAGAGGGCGCTCTGACATGATACAAATACATATGCATAGGCCTCTTCACAGTAAGCAAAACGTTTTTTCAATTAAAGGAGCAGTATGTAAAAATCTGGCCAAAAGCAGTGCTGCAACCTCTCCCACTCTCCCTGACTCAGGTTGCCAGATATGCAGACGAATCCAGCTGGGGATAAAAACTGAATAGACAAGACATTTGTCATCTATAACCAACACCTTTTTCACAAAGGCCCCGATAGAAATCCTTGTTTTATTAATTGTTTTGTCATCAATGATTTGAGAATCATAATGAGAACTTTTGTGGGTGGCCGTCATGTTACTTTATCAAGTGAGATTAGCTTGATGTGGTGAGTTCTGGCAACTCGGATCACAAACTTTCTGATTGGTGAAACGGTGGAGGGCGGGACATCAAAATGAAAACAATGACAAGATTTAGGGCAGGGGTGCTCAATACGTCGATCGCGATCTACCAGTCGATCGCAAAGGTAGTATTGGTAGATCGCATTAAATAAATAAAAAATTACACATTCTAAACGAATATATACAAAAAACTCCGGGCAAAGTGAAGATTTTTGAAAACTCCATTAATGCATTTGTGTGTAGACAGAGATAACCGGAGTTTTGCGTTCTCGCACGCCAAAGTACCCCCCTAAATTCCTCTGATCACTGAAGCATGGATCATACTACCTTAAAAACTGTTCGCTGTGAGATGCTCGCAGCAGCAAACATCCTCGCTCCACATCAGAGGGCAGCAAAGTGATCGCGGGGACTCACGCTCGAAAACAACCGAACCAGGACTAAACCAGGACCAAACCAGGACTAAACCAGGACTAAACCAGGACTAAACCAGGACTAAACCAGGGCTGAGGACGGGGTCAGTGCTTGTAAACATACATCTTTACTCTGAGTGTCTTCTATGACTGTAAAAGTGCCGTTACCGGCGTCTGCATCAAAGCTCCGCCCACTTCTGTGTTTTTCCCCAACGCAGGACAGGACGTAAGAGACGCACATGTTTGGAATGTTACAAATGTGACTGATAACGCAGATGTGTGGATGCAAATTATTTTATAAACGGAGGAGGGGAAATATTTGGATTTTAAAAAAACAGGCATGGCACATGGACATGGCACCACAGTCAAATGACATCTGTGTTTTACTCAGTAAAGTTTTACTGACACTTAGGTGACTGCACATGCGCAAACAACCGCGCTCAGTGCAGGAAAGCAAAACCACGACAAACTTGTCAGCGAGTTACCACCAATTTTCCGGACTATGCATCCCTGGCCGATTCAATTCAGTGCAAGTCATAAGAGTAAACTCGGGTAATGACAAAAAATGTACATAGGTAATTGTGTTGTGTTGTGCTATATTGGCTCATGCGGTTTTGCATGTACATAAACATACATTGTAGATATAAAGAATATTTTTTGAAATATATGATTTGCATTTTAGTAGTAGGTAGATCATTTTGACTTGATCCTTTTATAAGTAGCTCGCATGCTGAAAAAGTGTGAGCACCCCTGATTTAGGGGCTGTAAAACTAATTTAGAAATCCAAATATCTCTGAACTACTGTTTTCTGTTAAAGAAGTATTGGAAAAGAATATGGTTTATGAATTGCCTTTTGACACATTAGGGCCATTTACTGCTGACTTCACATGAAAATCTTACATATTGCTACTTTAAGGTAGTATTTCATCTTTTGGAGGTATAAAATAATTAAATTTGACGTTCTGACCCACTTAATGCTCCTGTGGGTCAGGGTTTCATTCTACACAGTGAAATATTCGATTTTCTAGTGTTTTATTTTCATGCTTTTGTGTTGTTTTTTCCCGTAGGCTTTTTTTAAGAATTTATGGCACATTGGGCTTTCAGAAGTTGTAAATGCGTCTCAGGATTTTAAGTTACACACTGCATATAGTGAAAGGAACCACAATCTATCAAAACAACAAGGAGACGTTCTTTGTCCTTTGTTGGTTCACTGTGGGCTGATGTGAGAGGATGGATTTGTGCCTGCTCTTTTATAGTTTGATGCTGCTGAGTCCATGATGTAAAACAGACTTGGAAAAGAGCAGCAAGAAAAAACAGGGAATCTGAGCGATGAAGGCTTGAATGCATGAACGTTTAGATCAGGGGTCTCCAGCCTATTGTATAGTGAATAGTAAATCTTTTTTGGAGTAAATATTGAAAAATGGCTTCTTTTTGCTCTAATAAATTGTGATTGTTTTTTATGGGTATTACACTACACAGAATTTTATTTTTTTTTAAATGATCCAAATCTTACTAGGCAAGGCAAGTTTATTTGTATAGCACAATTCATACACAAGGCAACTCAAAGTGCTGAACAAGATAGCATTAAAATCATAAATAATCACAGAACATTAAAACGAAAGATAAAATCCCTCAGTTGTATGCTCAGCTAAACAGCACCGTTTTTAACTTGGTTTTAAACATTGTCAGAAAGGAGGCCTGTCTCACATCTTCAGGAAGATTGTTCCAGATTTTAGCAGCATGAATCTGAAAAGCAGCCTTCCCATGTTTAGTTCTGACTCTGGGCACTAACAGGAGTCCAGTCCCTGTGCTCCTCAGAGTCCGGGCTGGTTCATATGGGACTAACATGTCACTAATATATTTTGGTGCGAGGCCATGGAGAGACTTGTACACAAGCAGAGCTGTTTTAAAGTCTATTCTCTGAGCCACAGGAAGCCAGTGCAGAGACCTGAGGACTGGACTAATGTGGTCGTACTTCCTGGTTCTAGTCAGGACTCGAGCTGCTGCATTTTGAATGTACTGCAGCTGTTTTACAGCCTGTTTGGACAGACCTGTGAGCAGGCCATTGCAGTAGTCTAACCTACTCGAGACAAATGCATGGATAAGAATCTCCAGGTCTGCTTTAGACACTATGTTTTTGATCCTGGCAATGTTTTTAGATGGTAAAAAGCTGCTGATGTTACTGATTTGATGTGGCTATTAAAATTTAAGTCTGAGTCCAGTATTACCCCTAGATTTCTGACCTTGTTTGAAGGTTTTAGGGAGAGAGACTGTAGATGACAGATGACGCTCTCTCTTTGTTTCTGGGGACCAAAGACAAACATTTCAGTTTTGTCTGCGTTTAGCTGAAGGAAGTTGTTTTGCATCCACTCACTGATCTGTTGGATACAGTGAAGGAGTGAGTCCACTGGTCCATGTTCTCCTGCAGTCAGTGAGACATAGATCTGAGTGTCGTCTGCATAGTTATGATAGGAAACTTCGTTTCTGCGTATTAACTGACCTAACGGCAGCATGTAGAGATTGAACAGAAGAGGTCCCAGGATCGACCCCTAAATTAATTACTTTTTTATGTACTATTTTTGACAAGATTTAACAAAGGAAACAATAACATTTTATATATCTGTGCTTAAAATCAGACTAAAACCGGTGGCTCCATTGTATTAAGAAACGTCAACTTCTGATCGCTCAGTCCATTCTTGCTTTAATCTCATCAATCAATCAATCAATCTTTATTTATATACCGCCTTTTCAGTGCAGATCTGAGTCTCAAAGCGGTTTACATTTGTTAATTTTTGGGCATTTGTCTCTCACTCCTCACAGAGATGGGAGCGGGGAGAGTACAGGAGGCGCATGCCAGAACTATTGGACATATTTTTAGTGGTAGGGGAAACCGGAGTACCCGGAGGAAACCTACGCAGACACGGGGAGAACATGCAAACTCCACTCAGAAAGGCCCTGGTCTGACCAGGATTCGAACCCAGGACCTTCTTGCTGAGAGGCGAGAGTGCTATCCACTCAGCCACCGTGCCGCCCATGCATCTCATATCACCCTCAAGTTGGAGACTTGAGATTGTTAGCGTAACAAATGCAAATGTTTGTGTTATTCTCTATGTTGTGTGTTGTTTTGTTTTTAACCAAACAGATGGTTGGCTTAAAAACAAAATCAGTGCACAATTTTTATCGTATGCTTGTCCGGAATCTGATAACAACAAGTACACCAGATGCTAGTTCAGTGGGTTTGTAACATAACAGCATTATGTGGACTGTAGCTCTCTGCCACTTATGTCCCAAACAAATAGCTCTCCCAAGGAAAGTCCCCTGATTTAGATCATCTTACAGTGAAAAGTAAAAACAATTGAAATGGTTTAAAACACTTCAATGTCATTGATTTTGCCTAATGGTTCATCTTGAATCGATGATCACAGGTCATTTCGACAGTGTGAGCAGGCCCAGTACTTGGCCCGACACCAATCGGTCCAATCCTGTCCAGCCTTATTCCACATGGACACAGCTCATAGTTCTGCGGTGAAATCAAACATGGCGTCCCAGTGCGTGTTGCTAACAAGCTGATGCAGATGGGTGGACAGAGTGGACACACGGCTGCTCTGGGCATAATTACCCAAGAAACAAGAGGGCCACTTTCTGAGGCACGTCAATAATATCAGAAATCAATCCTCTGCTTTACCGTGGAAGTGCAGTGTGATTAGGCCCACTGCTGCGACGCACTGACACATACTGTATTCTGCAAAACTGACTTTGTTGAGCTTTATACCATGCTACTAAATCATGCCCTTATTTTAAACCGGCCGGTATGAGCTTAAGCTGAGTCAGCACAAAGTCTGCCTTTTAGTTTAAAGGTATATGGGAGGATATAGCTTTTCTTCTTCCGGGTGGATCAACGATGGGTGTCATAATCAAGGCTCAGGAGCCAGATCCTGCCCGCAAATGAATAGTCTTGGCCCCCGGGATGATATTTGATTAGCATTAGAACTGGCCCGCACAAAGCTATAAGTAGTTGAATTATTCATTTAGTGTAGGATTTATTTATTTTTTGTCTGTGACGCTGTTGAAAAATGTTTTCACTTGAAAATACTGACAAAGCCGTATAAAAATGTTGGATTATTAATAAATCAATAAATACAGTACATTGTGTTAGGTCTTGGTTCAATAGGTTATATGCAATCATTTTAATATGTTTTAATAAAAATTGAACCAGCCTGGCCCTCTGCTTGTAGAAAATTAGATTGTTTGGCCTCTGATGCATTTGACTTTGACATTCCTGATCTATCTCCTATTTGTCAAGCATTCTGGTGTCATGAGAGACACGTTTTAATCATAGACTGTAAATATTAACAAACGTAGTCACGTCTATCTCCGGCGTTCAAACTATTGTGCTATCACTTTCGCCTTCTATGGGGCTTTTCAAAATGGTCACGGGGGCTGGAAAATGTAAAAAAACGCATTTGTGCATGCGTGCCTTCATTTAACGAGTGCCTTCAAAATTCCACTGCAACTAAACTAGAGTGGTCCAAAAAAATACACTCCCCTCAGCATTGACACACATGTGGAACGGAGCTTTGGGCCAAGAGCCTGTAAAACCATTTTTCGAGAGGTAAGAAGATGCTATACGGTAGCATTGGCTAATTCTTATTCCGGGTCCACCCCCATCGGCCCGAGGTGGTATTGTAAGCATGTCAGTGCACGTCATATCGGCCACTTTTGATCCGGGACCCGCCCCCAATGGTTATAATAGGCGTACCCTCTGAAGAGAGTGGTTCTTGCCTAAAATGTGGGAAAATCCTCCTATACATTTAAAGAATAAATATCATTGATTTTTGTATACTGTATGGATGTTATACTAGTGTCTGTGCCGGCCAAAGGACTGTGGATGTGAATTATCTTTGTATCTATAATCCGGCATATTACATTACATTTGTTCACACATAGTCATGAATATATACTCTACGTAAAAATAAATAAATGCATCAAATGAATGGGTTGTTTTAATCCATTCCGTTGCATGAAAAAAATACTTCTCAGTCTCAGGTCTTTAGTGGACTCCGACAGCGTTTTCACATAATAACCATCTCTTGTGAAAGAAGCAGGTGTGTTTTTGATGAGGGAACTTGATGATGCATGATCACAGCTCCAGTTGAAACAAAGGACTGGAAAGACATCCTTTTGTTTCACACACTGCAGATCTACAAAAGCAGATAATCATTTGACTTTCATGTGTTTTTCGTCAAGTCACACAATATAAACGTACAAATAGAAAAGCGCTGACGCAGGTTTGCAGGAGCTTCGTTGTAGAATTGTCAAGTGTTATCTCTACCTTTTCCTTCCATTGTAAACCAAAGTGCATCTGTGAGGATGGAGCTGGCCTCTTCTGCGGTTGAAGACCTTGAACATACAAAATGTTCTTTTCTTCAGGAATATTATGACTCTAGGACCTGTTTTAGGTCAGCCACACAGACCAACAGGGACTTTTGCGTACAAACAACAGTATACTAATAAAACTCATGCGGACATTTACTTAACACTTGAACTCCCGAAGCAGTCAATTTGACGGCTGTTCGTTTTGAAAGTGAAATTACTATATACGTTTTTTGTCTTCATAACTTTCTGACTTTTTCTGTTTCTATGTGTTGTTCATTTCAGTACACATTAGTCAACATTACTGAAAAGGTGTCTGTGTCCAGCTAGTTTCCAACAGTAGTCCCAAGGCAAGGTGTGTAAAGCAAACATAAAAAACAATATCATGTAAAATTGATTAGGATTAGTTAAAATTAAATTAAAAATAGATCATTTAAAAACATATAAAACAAACACAATGGCATACTTCACATCATGATGGTTACAAGCTTAATTGTCCAATAACCATGTTTTTAACATGTGTTTAAACATCCTGAGTGTAGCGGTGTTTTGCAGCCCTCTGACCAGCTGGTGTGGCATTATAATCAAACTAAAAAATAAAATAGCAGATTCCTGGTTTAAGTTATTTCCAATTTACCTTAGTTACCATAGCAACACACTGTTTACTTGCAGTAGTTAGCATTAAGGTTTTGTTGTCTAACCCTAACCCACCTCAGTTATATTCACCATGTATTGTATAAATTAAAAATAAACACCATATTAATGACTCAATAAAGACTTATAATTGTAAAAAATAATAGTAGTTATTTGGATTATTTTCAGAATTCCTTATTTGAATGGGAGCTGTCAAAATGATTGCCCTGGGAGTTGTTGTAGTTTCAGAATTCTGGGAGTCCTTGTGTTTAGAGAGAACAGATCCATCCCTCTCCTCCATGTACGTGCGCTGTGTACAGTTACAAGCAGAAGGTCCATAAAAGTCCCAGTGTTAGCGAGAGTGTTAGCAAGAGCAAGATTCTCATTGTGGAATCCTCTGCGTTTTGCCTGAGACACAGGACACACAAGGACACATCTTGAAAAGAGGACGCTCCGGTCCCTGTGTGGGCAGACGGGTGCTGCCCCCGGTGGTGTTTGACAGCCATGCATCAGTGCCCTTGCCTCCAGTGTTTTCTAATGGCTTCCAGATTCGCTGATATTATTATGTAAATGCAGCTCTTCTGTTGCACAATCAGCCTTCGACAGTCCTGCTCCGAGGTGCTTATCCGGCAGACAAAATGTACCACCTGAAAGTTCATTAAAAAGTCATAAAGCGATTGTGTGCGAGCTGCTGTTTGCTTGTCCAAGTTCCCCGCGGCATACCAACCACACGCACACGTACACACACGCATACACACACACAAGCACACACACACACACATGGAATGCTTTCATTACAGTGACAAGTGGTGGGGATGTCGTCTCTTTTGCTCAGTATTTACATGACACCAGCAAAGAGCCGAACTGATGAAAAGCTGTTTAGATTTAGGCTTTTCATTTGTGAAGAACTGAGGCCACGAGCAGCAAAACTCATTATGTGGAGAGCAAATAAACCTTTTCACAAGTGACGGAATGAAGGAAAGCAAAGACTTTAATTGGTTTGGTCCTTCCTGTTTCCAGGGCTCAGAGTCAGAAGAGCGTACGTGACATTTTGGGCAAATAGTTTTATTCAATGATGCTGAGCGCTATCCACTGCCAACTTTCATCATATTTATTGATTTTTTAAAATCTCTTAAAGTTATTGGATGAAAGTTTGGGAGATTGGATATTATGTAAAGTCCACTCGTCCATAACCTTTAAGAAGACAAAACACAGTCATGTTACCTGCATATTTGATTCTGGATTGTCCTGCGATCGAGCCTTCAGCCTCAAATCAAGTGTTCCCACCTTTTCTTCTAGTTTCTCACCTTACATGTCGACTCCAGGTCAAACCTGTTTGGTTAAAGGTCCCGTATATTGATGTTTATGTTTCACAGTCCATTCTAATCATGTAGATAGATATAAAGATACTTTATTGATCACTGAAAGAGACATTCCGGTGTCCAGTAGCAGCAAAAACATATCCATCCACACATACAAAACAAATAAATTGATCATTCTAAAAAGCTAACAATAGTAATAATAAGAAACAACCGTTCAGGTCACAGCAGCAGAGGTGGAGTAGCCTCTGGGTGGAGCAGGACGGGTCACAGCAGCAGAGGTGGAGTAGCCTCTGGGTGGAGCAGGACGGGTCACAGCAGCAGAGGTGGAGTAGCCTCTGGGTGGAGCAGGACGGGTTACAGTGTGGAGCAAGATGGGTCACAGCAGCAGAGGTGTAGTAGCCGCTGGGTGGAGCGGGACAGGTCACAAGGTGGAGTAGCCGCTTGGTTCGGACCATTTTCTCTGCTCTGGTCCAAAGTAAAATACTAAATGCTTTGTTAATTAGAGTATGAGAGTCCAAGATGGCGCCGGTGTGTCTGGTACGCCGCTTGGCTCTGCTCAGCTCTATTTGTTTTATGTTGATTTTAACATCTGTCACAAGGACCATCGACTCACTGCTGGTGTATAATCGTCAAGAATTGCTCAATCTAAAAGAAACGGTGCAATTGTGTACTATACGTGAGGCAAACAACAAGTCAGGTTCATTCTACCTGGCCGACCTGCCTGAGCACCTCCTCGGGGTGCATGCGCCGCTGCCCAGGAAGCGTAAACGCCGAGGAGTCCGATCCGGCCGGCTCGTGAAGCTGAAAGCCTGGTTGGCTCTTTCTCCCACCGCGGTGTGGTCCTCGGATCTTCCACGGGATTACAGAGACTGTTTTCACCGCTATGTCTCGCGACGCACGCTCGCTCCAGTTGGTGCTTGGTTGGTGCTCATTACCGGACAACGGGAGGATCTCTGCGGGTTGCGCCCTCGCCGCTCTTCTTTCCGGGTTTCTGGCGGTGTGTCCCGGGCTAACCTCAGGACGCTGAGCCAGGTAGCTCAGGCGGCTACTACAGCTTCTACGAGGTGCGCACTGGTCAACGCGAGGTCTGTGGCGAATAAAACTTTCATCCTGCAGGATTTCTTTACATCGCGCGCTTTGGATGTACTGTTTTTAACGGAGACTTGGATCAACAGCGGGGAGTCTACTGCTTTCTCTGAGTTATTACCTCCGGACTGTACTTTTATCAACGCACCGAGAACCACTGGTCGTGGCGGAGGTATAGCTACTGTTTTAAAGAATTGTGTTAATCACAAAGTGGTATCTGAATGGTCTTTTTGTTCATTTGAACTGAGCTGTTTTGAGCTGCGACAGGCTGACCCAGTACTGTGCGCTGTCGTTTACAGACCACCGAAGCACAACAAGGATTTTATTAGAGATTTTTATGAATTTGTTGCTTGTGTGCTCACGCGTTACGACAGGGTTTTAATTGTCGGAGATTTTAATGTGCATGTATGTTGTCCTTCTAAGCCCATGGTCAGAGAGTTTTTGGACTTGGTGGAAGCTTTTAATCTGACACATGTCTCTGGCCCAACACAAGTGCACGGGCACACGCTTGACATTGTGTTGTCGTGTGGTTTTCCTGTCAACAATGTCGTTGTGGGAGATGCCGTGTTTTCTGACCACAGCCCTGTCATGTTTGATTTTATTTTGGACTTGGAGCTGAAGCTGTCTTGCGTGCGCCATGGTCGTGTTATTAAGCCTGACACGGCCGCTGCTTTTTGTCCGCTTTTTACTGCATCGCCTCTGGATCATCTAAACTCCGCTGCATTTATGGACACGGAGCAATTGATGAACTCTTTTTATTTCCACCTGCTCTGAAGTCCTGGACAGTGTTGCTCCTTTTAGAGCCATATGTCCTAAGCCAAAGCAGGAACCGTGGCTCAATGACACTACGCGCACAGCTCGGCGTGAGTGTCGGAGAGCGGAGCGTACGTGGAAGAAGGACCATTTGGAGGTTTCGCACGAGATTCTTAGAGAGTGTTGGAGAAATTATCAAAGTACTGTTAAAGCTGAAAAAACTCAATATTTCTCAAACTTGATTTTGAATAATATCGGTAAACCTCGGGTTCTTTTTAAAACAATTGGTTCTGTTTTTAATCCAAGTCCGTCCACTTCATTGGAGATGACAAATGAAACTTGTGAACAATTCCTCTCCTTTTTTAATGAGAAGGTTGCTGCTATTAGGGCCAACATTTCTCCCTCTTCATTGTGGAGTTTGGTATCCACGCAATGTTCAGCTGTTTTTTGTCAGTTTGAGTCTGTGTCATTGTCTGTGCACACAGGGATTGTTAAAAAACTTAAACCCTCCTCCTGTCCCACAGATCCGGTCCCTCCTCGCTTTTTTAAAGAGGTTTGGGACACCATTGGCTCTTCTGTTAAAGAGATCATCAACAGCAGCTTGGCTTCTGGCATAGTGCCCTCTTTTTGTAAAAAAGCTGTAGTTGAGCCTTTGATTAAAAAACCTGGTCTTGACCCTGCGAATTTGGCAAATTATCGGCCAATTTCCAAACTACCCATGGTATCGAAAATTTTAGAGAAATGCGTTTTTGCACAGTTGCAACCTTTTTTAGATGAAAATGGCACTTTAGACCCATATCAGTCAGGCTACAAAGCTTTGCACAGTACTGAATCTGCACTCTTAAAGGTTTTTAATGACCTGTTTTTAATGACTGATT
Source organism: Knipowitschia caucasica (assembly GCA_964034765.1). Classification (NCBI taxonomy): domain Eukaryota; kingdom Metazoa; phylum Chordata; class Actinopteri; order Gobiiformes; family Gobiidae; genus Knipowitschia; species Knipowitschia caucasica. Next base: position 35,003,135 of record OZ035836.1, read on the forward strand.
CTGGAGGCTCTGCCATTTTAGTGCTTTTAGACCTAACGGCTGCTTTTGACACAGTCGACCACACAATTCTTTTAGACCGCCTTAGAGATCGCGTGGGTGTCAGGGGGACCGCGTTAGAGTGGTTTAGGTCCTACCTGTCGGAGAGGTCATTCTCCGTCAGGCTGGGGGACTCCACTTCATCTTCTGCTCCGCTTCACTGTGGAGTCCCCCAGGGATCTATCCTGGGACCCATTTTGTTTGCAATATATCTCCTCCCACTTGGAGAGATTTTTAAGAAACATGGCATGTCTTACCACTTTTATGCAGATGACTGTCAAATGTACATGCCCATTGCTAAGAATGACCACAGCCCCCGACACCCCTGCTCGACTGTCTAGGTGACGTCAAGGCTTGGTTGGCCCAGAATTTTTTAAAACTGAACAAGGGAAAAACAGAAGTAATGACATTTGGATGTAACCTCACGGACTTGGGATCACTCCAAAACTATTTGCATCCCAAGGTCACCAGCCTTGGCGTCACCATAGACAGTGATTTTAAATTTGATAAACAGATTAATGGCGTTTTAAAATCGGGTTTTTATCATCTTCGTCTTTTATCTAAAGTTAAGCCCTTTTTATCTTTTAATCTTTTTGAGCAAGTCGTGCACGCTTTTATTTCAAGCCGTCTGGACTACTGTAACGCACTTTACTCGGGAATTAGCCAGAAAGCACTCTCTCGTTTGCAGTTAGTCCAGAACGCTGCGGCACGACTCTTAACAGGGACCAAAAAACGCGAACATATTACCCCAATCCTTGCGTCCTTGCACTGGCTCCCTGTTAATTTTAGAATTGATTTTAAAATGTTATTGTTTGTTTTTAAAGCTTTGAATGGACTGGCCCCTCAGTATATTACAGACCTCATCCAAATTTACCGGCCCTCTCGCGCTTTGAGGTCTGAGGGCCAGCTCCAGCTCGTGGTTCTGAAGACGAACCGTAAAACCAGAGGGGACAGAGCGTTCTCCATTGTCGGCCCTAAGCTGTGGAACGCTCTGCCCCTCCACATCCGTACGGCCCCCACCGTGGAGTGTTTTAAATCCCGTCTTAAGACTCACTTTTATTCTTTGGCTTTTAGCACCGCGTAAGTTGTGTGGTCCCCCTGTGTCTTTTTATCTATTTTATTGAATTTTATTTTTATTTGTAGTTTTTAATGTGTTTTTATTTCTATTCAGTCTTTTAAATTGTTTTATTTCTATTTATTTGGTGGAGCTCATTTGTATTGTTTTTGTTTTATTATTGTTGTTCAGCACTTTGGAAACGTTTTGTTGTTTAAATGTGCTATATAAATAAAGTGGATTGGATTGGATTGGATTAATTAGTCAGCCTTGCGCCAGTGGGTTTTGTTTCGGACCAAGAACCCGTGTAAAACCATGAACACTGTACTGCAGCAACATTTCAAGAAAAAGAGAAAGAAAAATAACATTTAAAACACAAAAACAACTGTTTTAGAGCTACGTAGGACGTCCAGTGCATTCACAAGTAAAGTAAAAATGTGTGTGTTAGTGATTTGGATACACCATACAACACTCAAAACATGCAATTATAGCCACCGCCCCCCACCCTTACGCTGACGTAGCCTCACGCTGACTTGGAGGTAAATAAATGGAAATAAAAGAGCTGGAAAATAAAATGTATGTTAATAGAATCAAAATAAAGAGTAACATAAAAATCAAATTCCAGAACTGAAAACAAGACAGGAACCATCGTGGCAGAGACAATGGACGGGCGACAAGTGTGGAAAAGCACAGGGTATAGATACACACACAGGGTATAGGTACACACACAGGGTATAGATACACACACAGGGTATAGATACGCACACAGGGTATAGATACGCACACAGGGTATAGATACACACACAGGGTATAAATACACACACAGGGTATAGATACACACACAGGGTATAGATACGCACACGGGTATAGATACACACACAGGGTATAGATACACACACAGGGTATAGATACACACATAGGGTATAGATACACACAGGGACTCAGGAGAAACACATCAGGGTGGGGCAAACCATCAAACTGAACAGACAGAGCTTTAAATAACTAATATGAAAATAAAACCAGGTTAAAGTCGTCAAAAGGTCCAGACCAGGACTGAATGTGAAAATTTGTGATCAATCCAAACTCTTTCTAGAGCTGGGAAATATTGGGGATTATTTCCATGTTTTAGTTTGACTCCCAGAACTCCCAGAATTATGAAGATACTACAACTCCAAAAGCTGTCATTTTGACTGCCTCCATTCAAAATAATAGAATTTTGAGAAATTGCCTACTTTACAAGAGTTTTACCTTCCCTCTCTTTTAATAAGTGCAAAAAACAGGTGAATATAACTGAAATAAAGCAAAAAAACAATTTGATGTAAAGTGACCTAGTAAACAGTGTGTTGCTATGGTGGAAAACGGAGCCAACATTTTACCTTGAAGAAGATACATTTCAAAAGTAAAAGATTCTATATTATTTTGTTTGTGTCTTAACTGTTGTTTTTGTGTTGGGGGTTTGTTGTGTTGGGGATTCCAATGGTTTTGTTAAGTCTCTGAGATTAGGCTGTTGTGATTTAGGGCTATACAAGATTACATTGTATTGTATTATTGTAAAAGATAATGTAATACTCTCCATAAAGATAAATAAAATCACGCACAGTGATTAAGCTATCAAAACTAAAATCTATCAAATTGACTGGTCTAGGCTTTAGACGCTTTACAGAAAAGTTAAATAGTAGTTATTGTAACCCTGTATGATCACCTACTGTAATTTGGCCATTGCTTATCTTTGTTTTTTTGTTTTTTTTAACATAGCTATGTAACCATCTATCAAAACAGCATACTTTGTCCTAAATACTTGAAAGGTAAAAACTTAGTGATTTTCTACTTTCAATGGGAGTGGAAGCTATTCCAAATATACAATGTAACCCGACATAAACTTACTTGATAACAATGATAATACATGATAAAGCTTCGAGCATTGTTTGTTCCACACTTCAAAGTAATCATTTCAAATGCCAACAACATCTGTTTCAAAGTTCTATATTGGAATTACCTTGAAAAGTTATGATTTGAATTGGTCGCTCCCGGCTCAGACTCATGGGCTACACCCCCTCCCCGCCCGAGCCTCTTCAGATCCCTCTCTCCATATGGGCCTCTCCAAGGTTTCTCATTCCCCCTCGCTGGGTAAAAAAAAAGAAGATGCAGAAGGATCTATGGACTGTGATGTGTGATGTATTAAAATGTTTGCTACCCACCATTGACCAAAGACTCCTATGTAGAGTGCCTTGCGAAAGTATTCGGCCCCCTTGAAGCTTTCAACATTTCGCCACATTTCAGGCTTCAAACATAAAAATATAAAAAATGTTTGTTTTGTCAAGAATCAACAACAAGTGGGACACAATCGTGAAGTGGAACGAAATTTATTGGATAATTTAAACTTTTTTAACAAATAAAAAACTGAAAAGTGGGACGTGCAATATTATTCAGCCCCCTCACGCTAATACTTTGTAACGCCACCTTTTGCTGCAATTACAGCTGCAAGTCGCTTGGGGTATGTCTATCAGTTTTGCACATCAAGAGACTGGAATTCTTTCCCATTCTTACTTGCAAAACAGCTCGAGCTCAGTGACGTTGGATGGAGAGCGTTTGTGAACAACAGTCTTCAGCTCTTTCCACAGATTCTCGATTGGATTCAGGTCTGGACTTTGACTTGGCCATTCTAACACCTGGATACGTCTATTTGTGAACCATTCCATTGTAGATTTGGCTTTATGTTTTGGATCATTGTCCTGTTGGAAGATAAATCTCCGTCCCAGTCTCAGGTCTTTTGCAGACTCCAACAGGTTTTCTTCCAGAATGGTCCTGTATTTGGCTCCATCCATCTTCCCATCAATTTTAGCCATCTTCCCTGTCCCTGCTGAAGAAAAGCAGGCCCAAACCATGATGCTGCCACCACCATGTTTGACAATGGGGATGGTGTGTTCAGGGTGATGAGCTGTGTTGCTTTTACGCCAAACATATCGTTTTGCATTGTGGCCAAAAAGTTCGATTTTGGTTTCAGCTGACCAGAGCACCTTCTTCCACATGTTTGGTGTGTCTCCCAGGTGGCTTGTGGCAAACTTTAAAAAAGACTTTTTATGGATATTTTTGAGAAATGGCTTTCTTCTTGCCACTCTTCCATAAAGGCCAGATTTGTGCAGTGCACGACTGATTGTTGTCCTATGGACAGACTCTCCCACCTCAGCTGTAGTTATCTGCAGTTCATCCAGAGTGATCATGGGCCTCTTGGCTGCATCTCTGATCAGTCTTCTCCTTGTTTGAGATGAAAGTTTGGAGGGACGGCCGGGCCTTGGTAGATTTGCAGTGGTCTGATACTCCTTCCATTTCAATATAATTGCTTGCACAGTGCTCCTTGAGATGTTTAAAGCTTGGGAAATCTTTTCCAAGTCTAAAGCCGTATCCAAATCCGGCTTTAAACTTCTCCACAACAGTATCTCGGACCTGCCTGGTGTGTTCCTTTGTCTTCATGGTTCTCTCTGCGCTTTAAACAGAACCCTGAGACTATCAAAGAGCAGGTGCATTTATACGGAGACTTGATTACACACAGGTGCATTCTATTTATCATCATCAGTCATTTAGGACAACATTGGATCATTCAAAGATCCTCACTGAACTTCTGGACTGAGTTTGCTGCACTGAAAGTAAAGGGGCCGAATAATATTGCACGCCCCACTTTTCAGTTTATTATTTGTTAAAAGAGTTTAAATTATCCAATAAATTTTGTTCCACTTCACGATTGTGTCCCACTTGTTGTTGATTCATGACAAAAAATTTTATTTTTATATCTGTATGTAGCCTGAAATGTGGCGAAATGTTGAAAGGTTCACTTTTGCAAGGTAATATGTTATTATTATTTCATGTGTTTGAACTGTTTGATTCTCTGATGTGTTGTTGGCAAATTTACAACTTCCTCTGAGACGGCTGTGCTTGTGATTTAGGTATGTAAGAAATAAATTAAGATAAAATGAATTGACCAACCACAATGCGAGTTGCAAAATTTGTGCAACGGATCCAAAATGAGAAATACTGTAGGCGATGATGCTGGCGAGATTACCCTTGAAAAGAAAACATATACATTTTAATGAAATAGGTCCTCAGCATATTACCGAAAAAAGAGACTCATGCCATCTTTACATTTGCTGAACGAAGCCAGAGAGCAAAATTACTTTCTCGACAGTTGTTGTTTTACTTCTGCAGACAAAACTAAATTATTTCCAACTTTTGTAATTATCATTTGGTGCTTCCAGAAGAGCCCCAAACCCACAGTTACAGTATGTATATCTCCAGTGTGTGTTTGCTGGCGCGGAAATAAGTGGTAGCTGCAGCATGGCGCGGAGATTAAATATGGCGAGCGCAGGCAAATGAGAAAGTAAAGAGGCTTAAGATTTAATGGCTGCAGTTATTAGTGGTGTAATTACATTTGAAACGGCCCAGCGACACATGCTTCCGGCCACGTTCGCATCAGTCACCGTGTCTCTGTGTTAGGGCCTGGACTGTCCACTCGGAAAATTAGGCTCATCCAGGCCTGGGCCATGGTACAAGGCCTGGATGAGCCTGAATGAACACACATCGTTCATTCAGTCATTCCACCCCTAGCAACAGAGGGCTCTGCTGCAATAAGCTGGTGTTTTATATCTGTGTCTGACTGAGATGAATCTGAACCTTCCTGAGGTGTGCTCCTTGGACGTCATGATGATGTTTACGGGCCAATACACTAGAACAGCCATTCCCAAACTCAGTAACACCGAGGCCCCCTTAAAAATCCGACGGGTCTGCGTGGCCCCCCCAAAATAATAACCAAGAAGACAACATTAAGAATAGGCTCTTCTGGTTATTTTATTTTGGGGAAATAGCCTCTGCTACAAACATTGTAATACAAAAATGATTACAGTGGATTATTCAAGTCAAATAATGAACACAAATATTTTAATATTACAAACAAAACATTATAAATTTAACATTAAATAATTATATATTTTTTTTATTTTTTTTTATGACCTCCCGCGGCCCCCCTGCAGTACCCTCGCGGCCCACCAGGGGGCCGCGGACCCCACTTTGGGAGACACTGCACTAGAAACATATAAACCATGATTGATTTGATTTGATTTGATTTGATTGCGTTTTATTGTATTGAGCAGTTCCTTGCCAATGCACGAGGGTCTAAAGACTGTGGTGATGATGATCCAGAATTTTCCACATTCAACAACATTTATGGACCAATGGTGTTTTTCATTGCATTTTTCTGTGTTTGAACTGTTTGCTTTTCTGATCCATGTTGGCGAATTCATTGATTTTGAAAAGTCCTCCAAGATAACTACTGTTGTGATTTAGGGCTATACAAGAATACATTGAATTGAAAGGAATTTATTATAGCTGAGGCCCTCGCAGAATTGCTGTCGTTATACTGAGAGTCGATTAGACAGAAATGGGCTCTATTTAGAGGAGATATAATCTAAAAATGGACTGCTGACACAGAGCACTTCTCCTGGTTTTACTTACAGTACTTGCTGGACTATTAAGTGCACCTGTTTTTACTGGCCTCACTTGAATTAAAGCCACAAGTTTTCATGCTGTATTAGAACACAACACCAACAGCCGATGGTGAAATACAAAGCCAACCAATGTCTGTTTTAGCTGAATACACTATGATTGAATGACAGTGTTTTAATGTACTGTTGATGATCCTGTTTTTACGATAACACTCTTACTAAAAGAGTGAAGGAGTCAATTGATTGTCAGAATAATAAGCTCTCCTCTGATAATAGGCCTAATCCCAATCACGCCATCAGCTCTGGAGATCAACAGTGTCCAAATCCCCTCCTGCCCACAGGGGGCACTCTGATTAAATAAATATCCATACATTTGCTGCAGCGCTACAGGCAGCAGGGTTCACACAGATTGGAAAAAGTCGGTGCTTATCTCAATTGTGTATTTCACAGTTTATTTCTCAGTCAAAGTACACTTTGTTTGAGCCAAAATATAGCGCCAGCTAATGGATGAATGGGCATTCTCTCCGACATACTTTGTCATAATCGTTTCTTTATATTTAAATGTGGAGCTTAAAAGTGTTGCTTGAAATATTTAAGCAACACTTTGTTTATGTGTGTGTCATAAAATATGTCATTGTGCAATCAAAATAACTTTCTCACGTGTTATTTTTTTCTGTTTAATGGAATGGACAAATGTTCAGATGTGTCAGATGTCACTAAAGTAAAAGTAAATAGTGTTACAGTTACTTTTCTGCATGGTTTGGTTATTCTTCACACCTCGCTTCCTTGTACTCCACTCGGAATTACAGGTGCACACAACACGCTATAAACAAACTATTTTTTAAAGATGAAAGTTGATCTAGATTCAAAAATAGTAGAAAGAAGATCTGGTTTTAGATTTGACATATTCCTAGCACTCACTATTCTGTGGGTCCTCAAATCAAAATCAGTGAAAATAATCCAAAACGGCTGGAAATATGGGAGTTGCTGCTCTGACATAGGCTAACAGGTACTGAATTATCATCCAACAAATATTCTGATTCTGTGATTATTTGTTTTTGGAAAACAAAAGGACTAAATGATAAACACACACTAAAGTAATTAAACAAATTGAAAATCATTGCGTACATGGTTTAATTATTCTATTTTCACTCAATACATTTGTCAAAGCGATCCTTTAAAGGAGCTATACCCGTTTCTGCAATGTTTGAATGTTTAGCACCGCCCCAACTCTCTCAATGGCTTCTCATTTCCCCTACGCTCTCATAACACGGAGCCACCTAGTTTTATTTGCGATCTGATACGTATGCTAACATTAGCATTAGCGCAACTTCTTGTAAGCTGTACAACAATCAAAATGGCACTAAAGCAACGCACTGCTAACGCAATATATAGGTAAAAGAATACCGCTAGTTTCGCGTCCGAATGTATTAATTTAAACATTAGAATATATTCTAATATTTAATTATAATTTATTATACAGCTCCTCACAGCAGCAGCACTCCATTGACTTGAATGCAATTCGTCCGATCATTTTTTCTTGATAACAGAACTCTAACAATAATGACCACAGCCCCAATGCAATCTCCGTTTGTAATTCGGGCGTTCTGCTCTCCCAAAATTTCATCCACTGAGCGGCGCTGTGATCAAAAAATGACACCGTTTGTTGCCCAGTTCACTTCCGGTTGATTTCATACAATGGCGAATATGGCTCACGAAAACAACAAACGATTGACAGTGCCTGAATTGCGTGAAAGGTTGAAGCGAAAGGGTATTTGCAGTGTGGGAAAACGAAAGGAGGAATTGTTGTTGCTAGTTCAACGAGCGGATGGTGTTTATGAAGATTTAGAAGAAGATGACAGCGAGCAGAGTGAACGAAAACGGCTGTGTGTGCGAGTGACAGATGGTAACAATGAGAATGAAGTTCAGCTAAGAGGGAAGAATGTGAATTGTACGGATGATTTGCGCGATATGCAATTAGCGGCGTCACACTTGAAGCCCATGATAAAACCGGATTCAACAGAAAATGACGAAAACACTCAACCATTTAGAGAAAATGCGCCGGGCAGAGAGAACCGGAAGTTGCGAAGGCAAGTGTTACCCATAATGCAACGCAAAATTCAGTCGCTCCCCCGCCCATCGGATGGAATTTTGGGAGAGCAGAATGCCCGAATTCTGGTGTGTAAAATACTGCCATTACTTTGCAAGTACAACAAGCAATCAGCACCTGTCACTACACTGTGCAGTTTCTTTGCACACTTGTCTGTGTAGAGAAGCTAGCGGAGCTAGTGGAGCTAGCCACGCTCGATTGTAATCGTATTGTATTGTAATCTTTATTTATATACCGCCTTTTCACTGCACATCGGAGTCTCAAAGCGGTTTACAATTGTTATTTTTTTGGGAGTGGGGGTGCCAGTACAGGAGGCACATGCCAGACCTATTGTACATATTTTTAGTGGTAGGGGAAACCGTAGCACCCGGAGGAAACCTACGCAGACGCGGGGAGAACATGCAAACTCCACTCAGAAAGGCCCTGTTCCAACCGGGATTCGAACCCAGGACCTTCTTGCTGAGAGGCGAGAGTGCTATCCACTCAGCCACCGTGCCGCCCAGGATAAACAAATACATATCAATCAATCAACACCATTAAATGACAATACAGCATACATATACATCCTTAACACACATGCACGGACGATTTCAGAATTTGCTGTCAACGTTTTCATGACAAAAATACTGTTTTAATGTGACAAAAAGCAATCGCAAAAAACCTGGAAGTTATCACTCGAGTCATGTGACTTGGACTCGAGTCAGACTCGAGTCATGATTTTGATGACTTTAGACTCGACTTGACCAAATATAAAAAGACTTGCAACTCGACTTGGACTTTAACATCAATGACTCTGACTTTCACTTGGACTTGCGCCAATTGACTTGTAAAGACTTGCGTAACCCGGGCCATTTTTACCTTTCTCCGCATCTCTCTTTCTATCTATGCCGTCTCTGAAGAAACAAAGCCTCGCGGTAGTTGTAGCGCTCGCGAGAGAGTTCGAACGTGAGTTCCCCGCAGTTCGCGCAGCAACACTTCCCTAAACAAGCGCACTGCATTCACCGATGGGTGTGTTGTCTAGGGGAGCTGGAAATGAGCGAGCTGCAGGTATTTATCGCGACCTAACGTCATATTTTGTTCTACAAACCGTAATTGATATGCTTTCACTACAGGCGCCTCATACAATTTGAATCGACGCAGTTGTCACACTCTGTGCCGTGTTTTAAAGAGGAACTGGTGAGTCAAACTAGCGCTAGCCTGCGCTGCTCTGTTAGCTATTTCTTATATTTTTCTGTGTGGGCGCCGAGGCCTATTATTATGAGTATGTTTTTGCTGTGCTCCTCCTGCTAAAGTTTGCATACATTAGATAGTTGTTTTGATTATGTGCACTAAGCTAGATTAATATTTGCACTATTGTTTATGGTGCATTGATATGAGAATCAGTGCTTTGACTGATTGAATTAATTTATATGAGACATTTTATTATGTAATGATATATTGGTAATTATGAGATATTACTAATGCTGGTCCAGTTCATACAGGCCGGGGTCCTTCCCCTCCATTGGTCCCTTCAGTCCTTTGGAACAATAACCACTACGGACATTAAACTGATTATATAGATACAGGTCCTAGCCCAATACTCATATTCATATATGCTGCACTGCTGCACTTGCTACTTCCCATTAAAAACCCCAAATATAAAAAGTATGTTGACACGGACTGCTCTGATTTTATGTGTGGCCTGTGCATGTGTAACTGAGCCTGCATCTGGCACAACATCCAATTAGATCACGTAGATAGTTTTGATTTACCAGCAGCCAACGACATGGAACAAACTGTTAGTCCATGGGTCAGAGACCAACGAGAATGCACCAGCAAAATGATTCCTAACATTATTTTGTTTGCCTACAAAAGTACGTGGAGACCAACAAGAAACAAATCGCGGTCAAAAAGACTCGAGAGGACTCGAAAGTCAAACCGTAGGACTTGGGACTGACTTGAGATTTGTTGGCCTTTGACTTGGACTCGACTCGGGACTTGCCTGTCTTGACTCGTGACTTGACTCGGGACTTGAGGGCAATGAATTGAGACTGACTTGTGACTTGCTAAACAATGACTTTGTCCCACCTCTGCTGCCTAGCACGTCCCGGTGAAACCTTTGGGAGCTAACTATTTTATTTGCAGTCATTAAATACATTTCGAATTGTAAGGGCTGTCTAATATTTTGTCGAATATATATATATATATATATATATATATATATATATATATATATATATATATATATATATATATATATATATATATATATATATTTTTTTTTTTAGAATTATATTTGAATTTTGAAGTTGAAGCCCTAGTGTTTAGCAGTGCTGTAGAGGCTAGAGGACGCAGGCTGTTCGCTGCTCGTTCTGTGAGTGGAGGAGAACAAACGGCCGCTCAGACTCTACTCAGCACTTTTCACGGCATACATTTCATACACAGCTGAATCAATGACCTCAAGTTTTCAATTAAATTATGTATTATGATACAACTTGCATGTAGTAAAAAGCATTTCCATGAACTACTTAGAAAAAAAATTGGTATAGCTTCTTTAAGATATGCAGTTTTTGAGCTGTCCATGTTGTAAATGATATTTGACTCAAATGAATCCTATACTGTAGTATACTGTCATCAAGTTGTTTAGTACCATCTGTGTCTGAATTGTGATGTGTGGATGCCAGTGTGGTTGTCAGTGTGATTGATAGTGTTGTGGCCAGTGTGGTTGTCAGTGTGGTTGCCAGTGTGGTTGCCAGTTTGCTGTAGACCACAGAGTGTTTTCATTTGCTGAAGCGGTCTGAACTGTGCTGTAGAACATCCATCTGGTGGCCCGCTGGCTGGGAACCCTGGAGAAGCTCCTGGAGCAGGCAGAGGGCAGCCACCAGGACTACAGGGTGTTTGTGAGCGCAGAGCCGTCCTCCACCCCTGAGGGCCACATCATCCCCCAGGGCATCCTGCAGAACTGCATCAAGATCACCAACGAGCCGCCCACCGGCATGCACGCCAACCTGCACAAGGCCCTGGACAACTTCAGCCAGGTACGTCTGCCATTCATATTTCAAACACTCCAGTGTGTTTGTCATTGTTTTAGTGTCCACTGCATGAAAAGTGTGATTTTCGTCTCTTTTCGGCCCTGTATATTACTGTGAAACTTCTGGGATTCGGCTGTTGACGGTAGTTTGTTGTCCCCTCCTCCCTCCTCCACAGGAGGCTTTAACATGTAAATGGGAATGCTGTGAGCTATACAAATGCTAATCAGGGTTGAGGGGAGCACAACTTTCCAGTGAAAGTGTAAGTGCTCATCAAAGGATATATGTATGTACAGTACAGACCAAAAGTTAGGATTTTTTATTTTTTTTCATGACTATGAACATTGTAGATTCACACTGAAGGCATCAAAACTGAATTATGTACATACCTAAAAGAAAAGGTAATCAACTGAAAATATGTGTTATATTCTCGGTTCAAAGTAGCACCATATATATATATATATATATATATATATATATATATATATATATATATAAACATACACACAAACGGCTGTTGGTGTTATCATCACTCTCTAGATCCATGCTCTCTTTACACACTGTAAAAAATGTCAGTGAAATGTACTGAAAATGTCCGTAAAATGGTGACTGAAAAAAACTGTAAGTTGAAAAACCCTCAAACTCAGTTTAATTAACAGTAATGTTCAGTTGGAAGTTTTACTATCCAAGATAGTTACTTTTAGAGAAAATGTATGTTAAAATTATAACATTGCTTTGTAGTTTCAACACAGAAAAACTGCAAAACAAAAAACAAGCAAATACAGTCAAATGTACATCAAGAGTCTATTACTAAAGAAATTAAAATACTTGAAACTAATGTTTACAAGTAATTAACTTATTAGTTAACCATTACTCCTGTTTGTCATTAATCATAACCCATTCCACGAAAAATTGGTACAAACTCAATGTATGAGTAAATGTGTGATATAGTGAAGAAGAAGAAGACTGAAACTGCAATTAAAATGTTCATTATTATTAATCACTACATTTACACCAACAAGAACAACGTTTTTTTTTTTTTTTTATAAATGTCTCCATGTGTGTAGAGTGCTTCTTGTGTTTCTTTTCTGAGTTTAAATGACTAAAATAAATACATTTAAATAATCTGTTTAATCTTTTAACCAAATAAAGCTTTTGTAACTTTGGGAAGGGGAGTAATTAATTAATAGTGTATTTACGCGTGCAACAACAATAATTTTCCATGCAAAATATAAATCTGTATATAATTTTCAGACTGGACTCCTTGATTTGTAGAAGACGTTTTATTTTCCGATAATCAACTATCGTGAGAGTTTAGACACATGCGGAGTCAACGCTGTGTACGTCAGTCCCTGGATCAGTGCCGTGTGCAACTTTCACACAACACTGGACAGAGAGCGTGAGCGTGCGTTGGTGAAGAAGAGAAGCATTCGTTCGAGAAGCCGATAACACGGGTAAGATAATTTATCTTGATACAGAACAGAAGAAGGACATTTAGTTTTTCTGAAATGTGTCCGTTGTCCGGCAGCTAGTTTCAGTATCGTGCTGCTTAGCCGTGGCTAGCTAGAAGAGCTAACGCTAGTTAGCATCGAGCATTTCACCATTGTGTGACATGAAACTGGACTGCATTTACGGTGTTGCATTTCACACGTAGACAAAATCTTGCCATTCTGGCATAAACATCTCATAAAACAATTAAGCTGATATCCGGTTATTTTCAGAACCATACGTTTGGCACGTGTTTAGTCGAACGTGCTAACCAGAAGAGCGCAACTTGAGCACGTGCTGAGGAGAGGCTCTGTGGCTGTTTGGAATACAGGTAAGATATTCATTTGATTAGTTTAAGATCTGCACTAAACAGGCATTGTTTGAAGGGAATGTGTTTGCCAAGATGATTACTTGTCGGTTTTGTATTGATCAGAAAGGGAAAAGGCTCCTGCGCTACATGATTTGCTTTAATTTGTCAATTCTTTGAACCCATTTCTATATTGATGCTAAGGAGTTAATGCTCTGCCTGGTGAAATGTCATTTTACTTGTATTTAACTCGTTTTGTTTCTCCTTGAAGGACAATCCTGAATCCTGTTAATCTGCAAACCGGTTTATGCTGAGTGTGGATCGTATGATTGTCCAGGACAACGTTGGCTCCTTTGTGTCGGCCATTTCCATGATGTTTGGGAGTTATTATTGCTTATACAACTGGCCTCAACTCTGGAGTTTCTGCAGAGGTATATGCCTTTTTGTATATTAACCTCTTAACCCCCACCTGATCAAACTACATTTTCTCCAGTTTGGTTTTACCCAAATCTAAAGTTGGATAAAAGCACAACAAAGAAATCCACAAAAGCTCAACATAATAGAAACATGTATCTTTTTTCAGTTTTTGTTGCTGTTCTTTTTTCCCCAGAAGGTATTACATTTGGGTAAAATCAAACTGGAGAAAATGCAGCACAAGTGTTGATCCACAAGATCAACACTTGATTCAGACACATGGGCTGTAGTTAGAGGACCTCCATAAGTATTCAGTGAATCCTACATGTGTTCATTTTGTAATGTGGGAGGAAACATGTAAGCAGCTAGGACTTTAAGGAATAGGCCACCGTTTTTACACACTGACATATGCTCTGTCATGCAAACTGAGCACAAACACAACCTCTTCCACAGACTGTATAGTTCCAAATCAGCTCCCGTTAGAAGCTCCCAAACTCCCCCACGTGTTCCCTATTTAAATACAGTTACGTGACGTGTTACACTACCAAGTATAGTAATAATACGAGGAGCACTACGTCAATGCACTAACTCCCAAGACTTCTCTCCCGCTCACTTCCGTCAATAGCAGCGTGAGCGGGAGAGAAGTCTTGGGAGTTAGTGCGTGGACGTAGCGCTCATTGTGCTCCTCGTATTATTACGCCTCACAATATAGTGCCCCTTTTTATCCACTGAGAAAATGGACATGTTACATTTCTGTGTTACTGTACTTGGTAGTGTAACACGTCATGTAACTTTATTTAAATAGGGAACACGTGGAAGAGTTTGGTAGCTTCTAACGGGAGCTGATTTGTTACTATACACTCTGTGGAAGAGGCTGCGTTTGTGCTCTGTTTGCATGACAGAGCGCACGGACACAGACCAGACAGGTACATATCAACTAGTCTAAGGTAAGAACATATGTCAGTATGTAAACACGGTGGCCTATTCCTTTAACCCATGACCTGTGTTTGACTGCTTAGCTCTGTCTGCACCACTGTGATGCAGAGCTAAGCAGTTTGTATTGCAGCACATTTGTATTTTAAATGTAATTTTTTTTTAAATATATTTCAGGTGTTTTTTTCTCCATCAATCCAGAGAAGGGAACCAAAGTGGAGAAAAGCAAAACCAAACGTCTTAATGTGAACCCCAGAGTCCTTACCTTGATTCAAGAACTTTCAGATCATGAGTGGTGTAATGTCTGAATATGGACTGAAATAAGTAAGGTTTGTGGGCTGCGATGGAGTTTTATATTGTTGTGACGTTCAATGTTTCAAATTTGTTCTTCAGCTCTTAAATTAAGCTTAAACCCACATGTATTTTCTGTTAAAGGAATAGTTAAGTTTTTCCTTACTGAAATGATCTTACCTTAGGTTAGCCCAGCTGATGTGTACCTTTTGCTCTTTGTGTCACATCTGAGACATTTGAAGCTAGCGAGCTCTGCCATTTTTATTCTATTTTTAAATTCAGTGACGTGAAGTGTAGTTACACAGAATTTAAACATATTGATTTTCTAAGCGGAATAAAAATAACTTATGTGTGAGGCGGAATAATACGAGGAGTACTTCCACACACAACGCTTCAAAGACTTCTCTCATGCTCACTTCAATCAATAAAAGGAAAAAATGGAAATTAATAACTGCTTGACCCCAGTCTGAGCTAGTCACGCTGTTTTTTTATTTCTATAGTTTCTATTGACTGAAGTGGGCGGGAGAGAAGTCTTTAGGAGTTGTACGCGATACAAGTGCCCCTTATATTATTCGGCCACACAACATGGGTCCTCCTTTTTATCTGCATAAAAAATCAACTTAGTTTAAATTCTAAATGGCTTGCGTAATGGCTTGGATCAGATTGCATCATACAAGCCAAAAAATTCTTATGTTTTAATTATTTTTGGATGGAGATAAGCATATTTGAGAATATTTTATTTGACATTAGTGTTTTACAGTGAAATATTTTGACATTTGTTTAAAACGGTCTTAGTATTGACTTTTGGCACTGTAGTGTTGTCACTGAATATACAGTAAAGTTTCATTTTCATTTATTTTGTGAAATGACTCATTTAATGCAGCTTTTAGTTAAGCAATGTTGAAAGTGCAATATTTTTCAGGGAAATGTCAAAGTACATACAAAACATTAAACTTGTAAACTGTACTGAAAAAGATTGTTTAATAACAAGGTGGTAACTTATAAAAAGCATAGTAAACCTGTACATTTAGCTGAAAAAGATCGTTTTAATAATTAGGTGGTTATGTATAAAAAGCGTAGTAAACATGTACTTTTCACTGTAAAAACTAGTTTTAATAACGGGGTGGTTTTGGTAAATATACAGAAAAAAACCTGTTTAAATACAGTTGTATTATGTAAAATATACAGGTAATTCTGAAGGAGAATCCTCTGGCAGTCACAAGGAGATCCAATCAGGACATGTGTGAGAAGGACACAGCTAAAGAGGTACTGCTGCATTTTGTATCATAAGATTTTTGGTACAATTGTAGATAGTCATTTTACATTTTTCACGTGTTTGTAGATGGTGGAACTGCAGGAAAACCCTGGTGACCGAGAGATCCTTAAAGATTATAATTCTGTGAGATCACTAAGTCACCGCTCTCGAAGACAACTTGTCGACCTTCTCGTCAGTGACATGAGTGACACACATGGGTATGTTGTATCCCTCAGTTATTACTCAAAAGTTCCTTCTTACAAGTGGAAGGATATTTACTCAAAATAAAATGAAAATCACTTGAAAGACCTTTCACAATAATCACGTAACAATTCAGTTTCTCTCACCACTGTTATTGATTCCCCATTGTAAGATAAATAGTACTCATCTCTTTTTATAAATGACCTAGGTAGATGTTCTCCTGTAGATTATCTCTTGGTTAGGTCCCCGTGAAAATATGTACTTGTAGATACTATTAATTTAGCCTTTTTATGTAACCATGAAGTCCCTTGACCATGACTGTTTTTCTTTCCTTAGACAAATGCCTTCCCGAAAACAAAAAGAAAGCTATGCTCTTAGAATTATCACACTTTCTTCATTGAAGGATCCATTTTCTCAAAAAGGTTATGTAAGTATTGTTAATGTATCCATGGAAATTGAATTTGGTTTACCTACACATGTTTTGTGTCGGTAATGGATATGTATAGATACCAATCATAACTACACTTTGTTTTCAGACTAATCAAGCCTCGTAATGAGACGGTGACCTCCTATTTGCTTAACACAATATCTGCAAGTCCACATTTCCACGATGTTGATAAAGACGACATTGTGTGTAAGTGTTTTACTGTTTCTTCCTTGTGTGACGTTACTGTGACTTGCGTTTGATTTTTATTCATATCACTCTTTTGATTGTTTTCTAGCGGCCTGTAAGACTTATTATGAGACGGTTCGCAGGAGCCATCAATATGCCAAGCCAGAAAACTCATTGAGGGCGGATGTGGCGAAGAGTTCAGCTCAGAGTCGAGCGAGAAGAAAAAGGGTAAGACTAAACTGCATCGCACAGTAAGGCAAGGGAGGTTTATTTGTGTAGCACAATTCATACACAAGGAAACTCAAAGTGCTGAGCAAAAGAAAGCATTAAATAATCACAGTACATTAACAAAGATAAATATAAAATCCCTCAGTTGTAGCACAGCTAAAGTGAGACAGGCCTCCTCTCTGACAAGGTTTAAAACCAGGTTAAAGACGGTTCTGTTTAGCTGTGCTACAACTGAGGGATTTTATATTTATCTTTTTTAATGTACTGTGATTATTTATTTTAATGCTTTCTTATTTTGCTCAGCACTTCGAGTTGCCTTGTGTATTAATTTTGCTAGACAAATAAACTTGCCTTGCCATCGTACTTCCTGGTTCTGGTCAGGA
The DNA here is from genome assembly GCA_964034765.1 of Knipowitschia caucasica. Taxonomy (NCBI): domain Eukaryota; kingdom Metazoa; phylum Chordata; class Actinopteri; order Gobiiformes; family Gobiidae; genus Knipowitschia; species Knipowitschia caucasica. The sequence goes on from OZ035836.1 coordinate 35,020,948, forward strand.
CTTGAGCTGCTGCATTTTGAATGTACTGCAGCTGTTTTACAGCCTGTTTGGACAGACCTGTGAGCAGGCCATTGCAGTAGTCTAACCTACTGGAGACAAATGCATGGATAAGAATCTCCAGGTCTGCTTTAGACACTGTTTTTGATCCTGGCAATGTTTAGATGGGAAAAAAGATTTGATGTGGCTAATAATATTTACTGATTCTTTCAGCTGGTGGAATCGAGACCGAGTGTGCTAGAAAGTGACAAAGTGGAA